>CM036762.1:2802500-3402500 GCA_020796225.1 Arion vulgaris
AGCAAGAGAGAGATATATATATAAATAGAGAGAGAGAAAGAGAGAGAACGAGAGAAAGAGAGAGAGAAATAGAGAGAGAGAGAAATAGAGAGAGAGAAGAGAAGAAAAGAAAGAGAGAAAGTAATTTTAATAACGATTTGATAGAACCAGCTGTTTTGATGAACTTGATATTTACTTGATTCACGAAGTTACTGTTGCTGCTGCTGCCTGTTACACCGCTTTTGGGGCAGTATAGGACAGGCGGGACATGAGCCTGTAGAATTTAATGAGCACATTGCTAGTGCAGTCGCCGTGAAACTATTCAGACTAGGATGTTTTCTTTATCCCCTCGACAGAAAAAATCTCCTTGACCCTACTGTAGATTGAACCGTGGTCGTCCGCATGTGAGCCGCGCTCTAATCCATTCGGTTACTGTATATGGTCTTTTTCATCTTTACAGACGGTCAATTGGCAAGTGTTTTACTATGACAACTTTACAGACGGTCAATTGGCAAGTGTTTTACTATGACAACTTTACAGACGGTCAATTGGCAAGTGTTTTACTGTGACAACTTAACAGACAGTCAGTTGGCAAGTGTTTTACTGTGACAACTTAACAGACAGTCATTGCAAGTGTTTTACTGTGACAACTTTACAGACGGTCAATTGGCAAGTGTTTTACTGTGACAACTTTACAGAGGTCAATTGAAAGTGTTTTACTGTGACAACTTTACAGACGGTCAATTGCAAGTGTTTTATTGTGACAACTTTACAGACGGTCAATTGACAAGTGTTTTACTGTGACAGCTTTACAGATGGTCAATTGGCAAGTGTTTTACTGTGACAACTTTACAGATGGTCAATTGACAAGTGTTTTATGTGACAACTTTACAGACGGTCAATTGACAAGTGTTTTACTGTGACAACTTTACAGACGGTCAATTGGCAAGTGTTTTACTATGACAACTTCTGAGTTTTCGCTTTTCTATCTTGTCGTTCAGCTCATACATAAGTCTCATCTCAAAAGACTCTGCGCCCTTTCGCAATTTGGCTTTCCACACAACTCTGTCATCAGCTAGTCCTTCCCATGTGCTGGAACCTATAGAAAAGTTTTCATTGAGGCTTTGCAGACATCTTTATATCTGAGCAGTGGTCTGCCCTGTTGCTCTTCGACTACTGCTGTTACTTGTTCAACAACTGACTGTGTGTTTCTCTTGTTGACACAATATGTTGTATTGTTGTGAAGGCTGGTGAAGATCATCATCACCGTAGCACTCCGAGCATGTTCATAGATGTGCTCCAATCTCTTCTTCAATATTGTCACCAACGTCTAACGACTAATCCCACCCCTTCTGTGTTGATTCATCAAATATCTCGCGCCTCTAACAAAGTGTTCGTGTCTGGAAATTACTATTTTCAATCCCATCTCCCTCACTCTAGATCATAGATTCCCAATCTTTTCTTCCACCGCCCACTTTGCACAACATAAACTTTGTAACGCCCCTCCCCTTCCATATTATAACAGTTTGCCAACGTCCCCCCACATATATACATCCTATAGTTTCTCTTTGACATAGAAAATGGATATATATTTCTGTAATACATGGTCAATTTTCAAATGATTATATCCATGAAATAGAAAATTGATGAAAAAATGGATCGTGTAAGACGGCATAAAATGAATTAAAATGCAGAATTCAAATTTTAAATGATTATTCAATCGCAAAATCAGGAAAATAATTTATTTTGAAATATTTATTATTAATTTTCTTCTTTAAGGAGACACCGACCCTAATCGTTTGAACATCCCCAAATTCTTCTGAACCCACTATCGCCCCTAGAACGTTTCAGCGCCCACTGGGGGGGCAATACCGCCCACTTTGGGAAACGATGTTCTAGATAATGATGCAGATTTAGAAATGTTATCAAAGTCATCATTCCTACCTACTTCTCTGATAGCATTGATGATACTGTATTGCTAGGATGTATCTGTAGTTCCTTGCTCACCGAGGTTTCCTTCCCTTCTACATAGTCTGCATATATTTCATTTGTTTTAACATGATTAATTGTGGTCGATTTTGTAGTAATTATATTATGTTTTATTTAACACGGACGGCAATAAGAATAACAGAGATGAAGACAAGGAAGAAGAAGAAGAAGAAAGAGAGGAAGAAGAAGAAGGAAGGAGAGAAGAAAGAAGAAGAAAGAAGAAGAGAGATGAAGAAGAAAGAAGAAGAGAGGAAGAAGAAGGAAGAAGAAGAGAAAAAAGAAGAAGGAAGAAAGAGGAAGGGGGAAGAAGAAAGAGAGGAAGAAGAAAGAGAGGAAGGAAAGAAAGAAGAGAGAGGAAAGAAAAAGAGGAAGAGAAGAGAAAAAAAAGAGAGGAAGAAGAAAGAGAGGAAGAAGAAGAGAGGAAGAAGAAAGAAGGAAGAAGAAGAGAGGAAGAAGAGAGGAAGAAGAAAGAGAGGAAGAAGAAAGAGAGGAAGAAGAAAGAGAGGAAGGAAGAAGAAGAGAGGAAGAAGAAAGAGAAGAAGAAAGAGAGGAAGAAGAAAGAGAGGAAGAAGAAAGGAAAGAGAGAAGAAGAAAGAGAGGAAGAAGAAAGAGAGGAAGAAGAAAGAGAGGAAGAAGAAAGAGAGGAAGAAGAAAGAGAGGAAGAAGAAAGGAAAGAAGAGAGAGGAAGAAGAAAGAGAGAAGAAGAAGAAAGAGAGGAGAAGAAGAAGAGAGGAAGAAGAAAGAGAAAGAAGAAAAGAGGAAGAAGAAGAGAGAAGAAGAGAGGAAGAAGAAGAGAAGAAGAGAAAAAGAAAAAAGATGAAGAAAAGGTTAAGGAAAGAAAGAGAAAAGAAATGAAAATGAATAGGACGAACGAAGAAGAAGAAGAAGATGAAGAGAAAAAAAAACAAGAATAAGTCGCAGAAGAATAAAAAGAAGTAAGAAGTTGAAGAAGAAGAAGAATAGAGAAAGAAGAAGAGAAGAAGAAAAAGAAGAAAAACAAAAAATAGAAGAGGAAGAAGCAAGTATCTAAGTTAGAGAAAATGTTCAACTGTTGAACCTTCCTGATTTTATTGAAAATGTTGGTCTAGCCAGATGGTATACACTTAACATAAAAATACAACAGCTGGTCTAGGTATCATGGTCATATTTATACAGGTAACAACAACTACAACGTTGTGTTCCTTGTTGAGTGGTCACAGCTCACACACAGACACACACACAGCACACACATACAACATGTGTCACTACTTTAACACATGTGTTCCTTATTTAAGAATTGACACTGCACCCGACACACACTAATGTATTACCAACCAGGTAGGGTTCTCTGGTCACATTAAAGTCGCAACGTTTACTTGAAAATATTATTAATTTTTAGATTGCATTCTGATGCCAATTGTTTGTAGTTGATTGATAGCTCACACAATAGAACTGAAAATAAATATAGAGAAAACGAAGGTAATGAGAAATAATCATAAATTTGAGAACCCAATTGTATTACAGAATGAAGTCATAGAGGAAGTCCTGAATTTTGTAGCATCTGGGACGTACAGTATCGCCAGATGAAGATTCAGAAAAGGATATAATCAAAAAAATAAAGAAGGCAAGACAAACTTTTGCGATGCTCAACAAAATTTGGAAAACAAAAGGACTAAATCTTAGGACAAAACTTAAAATATATAGAAGCAATGTACTGGGAGTGCTATTATACAGTAGTGAATGCTGGAAGAAGCAATGTACTGGGAGTGCTATTATACAGTAGTGAATGCTGGAAGAAGCAATGTACTGGGAGTGCTATTATACAGTAGTGAATGCTGGAAAATGTAATGTACTGGGATGCTATAACAATGAATCTGGAAAACAAGACTAAATCTTAGGACAAACTTAAAATATATTAGAAGAATGTACTGGGAGTGCTATTATACAGTAGTGAATGCTGGAAGAAGCAATGTACTGGGAGTGCTATTATACAGTAGTGAATGTTGGAAGAAGTAATGTACTGGGAGTGTTATTATACAGTAGTGAATGCTGGAAGAAGTAATGTACTGGGAGTGTTATTATACAGTAGTGAATGCTGAATGAGAGTTAAGTGAATTAAGTAATGCTGGGAGTGCTATTATACAGTAGTGAATGCTGGAAGAAGTAATGTACTTGGAGTGCTATTATACAGTAGTGAATGCTGGAAGAAGTAATATACTGGAAGTGCTATTATACAGTAGTGAATGCTGGAAATGACCCAACACATAATACACAAGTTGGAGACATTTCAGAATAAATGTTAAGAAGAATCCTGCAAATTTTCTGGCCAAATACCATAACAAATGAGGAGCTTTGAAACGAACAGACTGTGCATCCTTGGAGACCATCATTAAGAGATGAATATGGAGGTGGTTTGGACATGTATGTCGTATGCCAGTAGGGGCATTGGCTAGGACAGCTCTCAGATGGACAGCGGATGGGAAGAGAATGCCTAGACGTCCAAGGAAACATGGAGAAGAACGGTGGAGAGAGAGTTGAAGGCGTGTGGACTGACGTGAGAGACAGTTGGTAGAAAGGTAGCAGAACGGCAACAGTGGAAGTCTCTTGTGGAAGGCTTATGTGTCAATCGGGACACGAAGAGGATATAGATCTCTGAGGTCTCCGTGGCGTAGTAGTTAGGTGCTTGCCTCTAGTTCGAAGGTACCGATTCGCTCCTCGTAAGCCATGGGATATTTGTCCATATGCAACTAATCTCAGTGTAGGTGAGATCAAACTCCTAGTCCTATCGGAGACTGGCGATAAAACATATGTCCCATGGTCAATTTGAGCACGTAAAAGAACCCTTGGCAGTTCAAATTGGAAAAGATCAGGCTGGAAAGCTGCAGCACTAACAAAATTCATTAGAAAGAGTAAAATTCCTACAAAATATCTTCAACTTCTTCAAAATTACATTGGGACCATCGCTGTGCTACGGAGTTCGTGCCCTGCCGCTGAGATCTTCCTGTGTAAGAAAGAGATCGGAGCACATATGGTTAGTCAACAAAGTACATTGATGATGATCCTATCAACTAAAAATTGTTTTGTAAATAATACAAATCTGACTGCGTTCTTATTGAACTATTTAGCTCCGCCGTCCAGCACACCCTACCCTACCTTTCTCACTCCCAACCAGACGATTAAAAATTCGTTTGTATGCAAAAAGTTTAGATCCATTATTCTTTCATTTTGTTCCGTCTCATACAACCCGATCAATTTCTCTTATACAGACATATCATTTTCTCTAACAAATATAGTATTCTCTTGTATTTCCTCTCAATGTTATGTGACACCATCTGGCAAATACACAGTTACAAACATACTGGTAGTTTACAAAGTACAAAAACACACGTTCGCCAAACGGTCTTTATAAAACAAAGGAGCGAAGCAAAGACATTCAGACTTCTCAGAAGACAGACATAACATATACAGTCAGACAGGATAGAGAAATGAACAAATGATTCTGTTCTGCAACAGCTTGATAGTAGAGAGATGTGGCTTGATAGTAGAGAGATGTGGCTTGATAGTAGAGAGATGTGGCTTGATAGTAGAGAGATGTGGCATTAAGGATAAAAAGAATAAATTGTTCGAACATAAGAAGATGTGCTAGAGAGATAATTTTGAGGAGGATGGGGTCTGATGAAGAATGAGAGGAAGACCCAGAAGAGTATAGATCAAGATGTCATTTCGACCATCTGAGACATGAGTGCTGAAGATAATCGGTCAATGTGCTGGATGAAGAATAGAGAGAGCTTGAGCGTACTGCTGTCATGGACCAGTTTTGAAGAATGAACTGCTGACGCGTAATTGAAGAAAGATTTTTCAGACTCTTCAAGCCAAGTTCTGAGTGCATAACTTGATGATATATCCTGATTCCGTTTCTTTAGCTTTCTGTTCTCTTTTCCTCTTCTGTTTTTAATAATCTAGCTTGCCTGTTTCTTCTTGCGTCTGCCTCGTGCTCTCTTTCCCTTCTTCTGTTTTGTAAATGCAAGTTTAAGCTTGCTGGTTTCTTCTTGCGTCTGCCTCGTGCTCTCTTTCCCTTCTTCTGTTTTGTAAATGCAAGTTTAAGCTTGCTGGTTTCTTCTTGCGTCTGCCTCGTGCTCTCTTTCCCTTCTTCTGTTTTGTAAATGCAAGTTTAAGCTTGCTGGTTTCTTCTTGCGTCTGCCTCGTGCTCTCTTTCCCTTCTTCTGTTTTGTAAATGCAAGTTTAAGCTTGCTGGTTTCTTCTTGCGTCTGCCTCGTGCTCTCTTTCCCTTCTTCTGTTTTGTAAATGCAAGTTTAAGCTTGCTGGTTTCTTCTTGCGTCTGCCTCGTGCTCTCTTTCCCTTCTTCTGTTTTGTAAATGCAAGTTTAAGCTTGCTGGTTTCTTCTTGCGTCTGCCTCGTGCTCTCTTTCCCTTCTTCTGTTTTGTATATGCAAGTTTAAGCTTGCTGGTTTCTTCTTGCGTCTGCCTCGTGCTCTCTTTCCCTTCTTCTGTTTTGTAAATGCAAGTTTAAGCTTCTGGTTTCTTCTTGCGTCTCCTTGCCCTTCCTTCTCTTTGAAGAAGTAAGGTTAGCTGCTGTCTTCGGCCTCCTTCAGTGCCTCTCTTTCCCTTCTGTCTTGTAATCAAGTTTAAGCTTGCTGTTCTTCATAGTGTCTGCCTGTGCTCTCTTCTTCCTTTTTCTGCTTTGAATGCAATTAAGTTGCTGGTTTCTTCTATGTCTGCTCCTCGTGCTCTCTTTCTTCTTCTTTTTGCGTTTTGTTCTTTCGCCTTGTAATCACTCTGTGAATGTTTGACTTGCTGGTACTTCTATGCGTCTGCCTCGTGCTCTTTCCTCTTTGTAAATGCAAGTTTAACTCTGATTTCTTCTGTCTGCCTCCTGCTTCTCCTCTTCGATTTTGATGCAAGTTTAACAGTGGTTCTTTCTTTCCCCTCTGTGCTCTCGTTCCTCTTCTGTTGTGAAAGTTGCTTGTGGTTTCTTATGGTCTGCCCGTGCCTTCTCCTTCTTTGTTTTGTATATGCAAGTTTAGTTGCTGGTTCTTCTATCTGCCCAGTGCTCTCTTTCTTCTTCTGTTTTGTAATGCAAGTTAGTTGCTGGTTCTCAGGTCTGCTCTGTGTCTCTTCCCTTTTCTGTTTTGTAATGCAAGTTTGCTTGCTGTTTCTTCTTGTCTGCTCGTGCTCTCTTCCCTTCTTCTGTTTTGTAAATGCAAGTTGCTTGTGGTTTTTCTTGCGTCTGCCTCGTGCTCTCTTTCCCTTCTTCTGTTTTGTAAATGCAAGTTTAAGCTTGCTGGTTTCTTCTTGCGTCTGCCTCGTGCTCTCTTTCCCTTCTTCTGTTTTGTATATGCAAGTTTAAGCTTGCTGGTTTCTTCTTGCGTCTGCCTCGTGCTCTCTTTCCCTTCTTCTGTTTTGTAAATGCAAGTTTAAGCTTGCTGGTTTCTTCTTGCGTCTGCCTCGTGCTCTCTTTCCCTTCTTCTGTTTTGTAAATGCAAGTTTAAGCTTGCTGGTTTCTTCTTGCGTCTGCCTCGTGCTCTCTTTCCCTTCTTCTGTTTTGTAAATGCAAGTTTAAGCTTGCTGGTTTCTTCTTGCGTCTGCCTCGTGCTCTCTTTCCCTTCTTCTGTTTTGTAAATGCAAGTTTAAGCTTGCTGGTTTCTTCTTGCGTCTGCCTCGTGCTCTCTTTCCTTCTTCTGTTTTGTATATGAGCTTAAGCTTGCTGGCTTCTTCTTGCGTCTGCCTCGTGCTCTCTTCCTTCTTCTGTTTTGTATTGCAAGTTTAGCTTCGCTTCTTCTTCTCTTCACTCTGCTCCTAAGAAGGTATAGGTTCGCAACCAATGTCTTCCAGGCCTTCCTATCCAAGGCCATATCTCTCCACATTTTCTTGTATTCCGTCTCCAACTTCCGTCTCCAAGTGTTCCTGTGTCTTCCCTTGCCTCTATTGCCCTGAGGGTTCAATCTGAGAGCTTATCTCTTGATACTGTCATGGGCTTCCTCAGTGTGTGGTCTGTTCTTCTTCTTCTTTGCGTTTGTTCTTTACGACCAATTTTAATCACTCTGTGATATGTTTGATCTTTGCCAAGAACGTATATACGTTGCACATCGGTTTGGTAGGCCCCTAAACGCATAGACTTCTACACGTCTAGAATATGTGCATCCGATTTCAACCAAACCTCCTTAGTCGCCTCTTACGACATGCATGGCAGGTAACAGTGGTTCTATTCTTTACACCCCAAATTTGGGCCCCGGTAACCACTCGGGCGAAAGTGTGTGGTCTATATATCGCCACCTTCTGCTCCTTGTCTCTTGTTCCACCTGCCGTTATTCCGCTCTATCCCACAGTTCCCTTGTTTGTGGTCCTGTCATACCATCGCATATAGAGTATCCTGCGCAGGCATCTATTGATCTCTGCTCTCTGCGAGTCAATTTCTTCTTTCAGTTTGTATTCAAGCTACTACCTAGCTTAGATTGGGATGTAGGATAGGGAATTTCTATCCGACCGTAACGGTTCTCAGGTTAACCCAATTCCTGTTGGGTACTAAAAGAATCAATGGGAAGTAAAGATGCTCGATGTAATGGTGACCACATCCCCCACCGTTTGCTATTGATACAAAAATTAACCAAAAATCGTATTTACCAGTAAACCACATGGCATGAAAACTAGTTACTTTATTTGAAAACTTTATTTATTAGTTTTCAATTTATATTCCATCTTATATTGCAGAGAGAAAAAAATATCAAACAAATTTGATGTTTTCATGATATAAATAAAACAATCAGAACAACTAAATTTATACAGTGTTTTGATAAGCATGTACATTTTTATCCGATTTTTTAATTGATACTCTCCATTTACAAATCATGTAAACGTACGTACACAGTGTGCCTCAGAGAGCAATACTACTCTTATACAGTGGATACAAAGCAAATGGACGTTCATGCAAAAGGTGGATATCAGAAATAACAGTGGCAGTGAAAACACTATTTATGAAGCACACACAAAAACCAGTTCTAGAAATCTCTTCTTATCCTGACGCTAGTAAGTAAAACAAAATAATAGAAAAGAAGAAATGAGGACAAATGGTGTAACTACTTTGTTTCCCAGTTCACCTGCGTGTTGCCTGGGCTCTTAGGGGGAGCAAAGGATAGTAACACTACGGCCTACAAGGTATGTTGTAACAGGCAACTGAGGTAGAGGCCAGAAAGCTTTTTATTTACTAGGATTCCAAGTAAATAAAAGCGTCGAAAAAGATGGCCTACTTGTAGGCGCATAACGGACACAACGTACAATTGCTCTTAGGCTCGGATCACATACAAATCACAAATAGTGATTAAAAAGTGGTCGATATGGAACGTTGGAAGAAGAAGAAGAATTTCCCCCATTTATAGCTGTACATGCTCAGTGACCTAGTAAAACTGCTGACCGAACACGCTATGAAACTTATACATGTTTTAATCAACTTAACCAACTCATAACTCGGAAAAGCAATCAAGTAAATAATTGAAAATGGTCGCGTTGACTTAAAGATTTCTGCAGAGATAACCTCTCGGAATGTCATGATGCTTTTTTAAGTTGATCATATGACACACAAACAGACAATCAGAATTATAATTAATATTGTTTTAACTACTTCGCATCTTAGTCTGTCTTCAGTTTTTCCACTGTTTCCTCCATCTGGAGGTCTATGTAGCTAAGTCTTTAAGCCCGTGCCTAACGTTCCGAAGATCGGGGGTTCGAATCTGGATCGTACTGTTCTGTTCACAAACGCATTTTTTCCAGTGACCTCTATTATTGCTGCAGGAACTATGAAGTTCCTACTTTGTGAAGAACTCTCGACAAATGACTTGTCATCTCTGCGAAGAGGGACCGAGCACTATGGGGTAAACCCCGGTGCAATGAAGTCAATCCTTCGGCTTTAAACCTTTTAATTCCTTCATCTTTAACAATACTTTTCTTCTTTCTTTTATGAACAACATTCTTGTAGACATGTTCTGGTTTTACTTTGACTGTATTGAATGTCTCTTGCATCCATTAGCATCTCAGACAGGATATCTAGTTCGTTGTTCTTATAGCAGCATTATGGTTTCTTAATATCGAATTTTAAAACAGGAAAACAAATAATAAAACAGAGTTTTAATGAACATTTATAAATGTCAACATGATGGTTGGTGCCCGCGGCAGAATTTTTCTCACATGCTAGCATCGTTTGGAAAGGTCAGAATAGATGAAACAGATGGAAAGGAAGACTAGGCAGGAGTTGATTCCGAGAAGTGGAAGTTGGGCTAATCGATAGAAATTTGAATAAGAAATAAATATTGATAATTATGTCGGTTAACTTATTCTCAAACTCAAGGCTCGTATGTTGTTGGGGCTCTAAATGGGAGCAAAGAATAGTAACACTGCCACCTACAAGGCATGTCGTAAGAGGCGACTGAGGTAGGGGACTAGGGAAGCTACCCTAGTAAACAAAAAGCGTCGTAGAAATCAGGTATGCTGACTTAACTTGTAGGCGCATAACTGGCACAAAGTACAATCGCTCTTAGACTCAAATTACATACAGATCACAAAGAGTGGTTTAACAGGTAGTCGGTATGGAACATTCGAAGAAGAAGAATTGGAAGCAGAAAGTCAGGACTACAGATATGTACAAATAAAAATGTCCAATTATGTGGTCTGATCTTCATGATGACTCCACTAGGCTTTTACTGTGACCTACGACCTAATCAAGATTGTGTGATAGTAGGGAGAAGGTGCTAGTAGTGAAGATAGAGGTGGTGATGATGGTGGTGGTGGTGGTTGTTGTTGTCGTTGTGGTGGTCACAAGGATGATTAAAGTGAAGATAATGCTCGTGACGATATATCATGATGTTGACGACTGATGATGATGATGATGATGATCATGTTGATGGTGACGGTGATGGTGCTGAAGGTGACTACGTTGATAGTTCATAGTTCATAGTTCATAAGTACAGTTCCAACTTCACTGCAACGGGTCACCCCATAATTGCTCCGTTCCTGTGCCAATGAATATCACACCATATGCTAACACCTGTGAAAAGTTTCCTGTGTGAACTAATTCCAGAATGAAACAGCAGCGTACCGCCACAAAAAGCAACCTGCACCGCATAATATGCATATGGCCGTCGCGAATGTAGCAACACAAAACTGTTCATCACTTGAATAGCAATTCTTGTCGAAGGGGACATCAATCACGGCAAAATCCAGCTTTCTGCACTCGCAATATAACTGCATACGGCAGATTGAGCTTGTTCGTCATAACCGCTGTCCGTCATTTTCTGAATACACACAACAAACGCACGGTTGACACAGCAAAAGCATTCCATGTAACAGTCGCAGCTCACAGCGTTGCTCAAGCACTAACTCAGTAGCTCGGCAAACGAAACCGGAAAATACCCAACCAAACATGGCGAGAATGCGCTAGCAAAGCCGGGTTCATAATCAAACCATTCTGACTCTGAATGGCCCTCCCGCATTCCGCCATTGTTGGCCAGATTTTTTCCTACGTTGATAATGGTGATGATGATGGTGAGGATTAATATTGATGATGATGATGGCACAAAAAGCTTGATCTGATGTTCAACCATTAGAGCCAATATTTCATGCGGAGACGGCACAACATTGTTTGATATGTGCGTAGTTTAATATCGTTATTATTTACTTATTATTATTTATCGTTCTATTTCTAGTTTTTATGTGTGTTTTTTGTCTTACAATTATTTCGTTATTCGTTTTTATTCCCAGATTTTCGTTTTTATTTCCAGATTTTCATTAGAAACTTTTGTTTTTGGTCGTCAATTTGTTTTTTAAATTTGTCACTGCTGTTACTCGTTTGCTTGATAAAGGCCTTGTTGGTCGAAACGTTGCTGTATTTTGTCATTGTTTTTGTAATTTGTAAAACTACATTACTTTGTGATTACGTGTTTTGTCAATCAAATAGTTTTACTGCATTCTCATATATATTTTATGAATATTATTTACTAGGTAATGCGGGTGAGTGAGCCGTTAGAGCACTGATATATTAGTCGCTAGAACACAGGTTCGAGTCCATGTGATGGCTCTTTCTCTTCTTCTTCTTCTGCTACGTCTTCTAACACTCCATATCGATCACTTGTTAACCACTCTGTGGGATCTGTATGTGATCTGAGCCTAAGAGCGATTGTAGGTTGTGCCAGTTATGCGTCTACAAGTAGTCTAGCACATCCGAATTCTGCGACGCTTTTTTATTTACTAGTGTAGCTTCACTAAGCCCTTACCTTAGTCTCCTCTTACGACATGTCTTGTATGCCGCAGTGGTACTATTCTTTGCTGTACACACATACCAGAGCACAATACCTAACATACAGTCCTTTATTAGGACTAGTACCATGCCACAAAGACACACCAAGAAAACGGCCAATATACTCTAAATGTAACCAAAACTGCATCCGTCTTAGGTTGAAAAGAGCGTGCCTCCGCAACATAAAGGCGTAATCCATCATCTAACAAACAAACTTCATTCTTTGGATGACCCCTAACCCCCACTTCGGATATAGTGACAGACCTAGCCAGCATGTCTACTCTCTTATTGCCAACGACAACCATATGTCCTGGAATAAGGATGAATCTTACTCTGTCAACGGTTGACTCTTGTAGAGATTCAATACATTATGGATTGTTCTCTCCTTTGAGACTCAATATAATTTGAAAAATATAATTTTCTAGAAAATACATCATATAATTCCTAAGATGATTCAATAAACTACAACATCCAAAGATCAAGATGGAAGTGAAAAACAGATGACTTAAAACTATGTTTCTACCAACACTTTGTTACCAGTGCCAAACTTGGTCTCTTACAGCAACACATCACAGAAAGCTCACCACATGTGAAATGAAATCCTTGAGGAAGGCAGTGGGAGTCATCAGGAAAGACAGACTACGAAACGAGGACATAAGAAGCAGAGTGGGCATAACTTCATGCATCGAATACATCGAAAGACAACAAATGCAGTGATTTGGACATTTAATGAGAATAAAATACAACCAATCACCAATAACAGCATACAATAAAAAGAGAGCAGGTACTAGAGCTAAGGGAAGACCAAGAAAAAGATGGATAGAAAATATCAAGACCACACTACATAAACACGGATATAACACAACAAGGGTGACTCATAAGGCAATGGAACGCAAATTAAAGCTCCGCTTAGCAGCAAAAATGGACAACCAATTCCATCACCCACCTGGAGAAAGACAATAAACAATAGATAGATTAAATAAACAACATGGAAGTGCTTACCTTTAACTTGTTTACTTCCAACTCAAAGAATGAAACATAGTCAACTTATTCATTCATAGAAATTGTTGTCACTATGTCTGCACAGTTTTCTTATTCTCAATTCACAATATATTTATCTGCCTACAGAATGTTTACCTATTCACAAAATATATCTACGCTCTCAGTGTATACCTAAACACAAAATGTTTACATGCAGTAAGTTTACTTCAGAAATTTACATCGTCATAGCAAGTGTACACACCACTATACGCTGGAAAATGTTCGTTTTACGAACTACAAATATTGTTTCTTTTTATTTTCGGCGTGTGTTTTAGCTTGCACTTTTTTAAATACTTGAAATAATTTTTAAAGTGGTTAATCGAAAACACAAATTAGTTGCGTCTCTGCTACGGAAAACGAAATAAAATGTATGCGTATTGCTGAAATATTTAAACACTGACTTGAGTTGCGGTTAGTTTAAGTACTAAGGTAGCTCTTTTAACGCGTTATAAATATTACACTAGTGTGTGTATTGAGAAGTCTGTGTGTATGTGTGAGTCTGTGTGTTTGCGAACGGTCGTTTGTGTTCTAGCTGATAAGCCATTGAAACTGCAAACCCAGGTCGTATGAACGGTAGCAGATTGTATAGAAAGCTGCTGTTGACTCACCACGCAGCGCGTGCATTCAGATCTGAATATCGAACTGGTAATGGTGACAGCGTGTTTTCCCGGCAGTCCAACAACACAAACACTAACTCTCTCATTGGTTCCACACTTTATCTCTGTCTCTTACCCACAGACAATGTCGCAGTGTCACATTTGCTGTCCCAGTTTTCCTTGTCGGAGACGTCCATATAAGAGACCTTCTTTCAGTTATATTCTTGTGAGTTTCTCAAAGATCTGCTAGGCTCTCTTGTTCTATATCGATTAAATATGTTCTGCATCTCTTCTTGTTCTTCTTCTTCTTCAATCATTCAGAGGTTCTAATGTTTATTTGACCACACTGTATACGATATGATGTTCACCCAACACTGTATACCGGTATGTGTATGTTTTTAGACCTTGTTGTTTTGTTGAGTATAACGTGTGGGTGTCGATGATAGATAATTGATCAAACGCTTCGCTGGAGACCACATACCGTGGAAGTTCAGGGTTTGATGCCAGCTTGGGATCAACATTCTCGGTGTGCACACACACAGTTATCAGTTACATGAGGACTATCATCATAGTACTCTGGGCATGTCCATCGGAGGTGCTCCGATCTCCGTCTCAACAAATCCAGCAGCATCCAGCGACCCAACACGCCAGTTCGATGTTGATTAATCAATCTTTTTTTTCATATTTGATATGTCGTTTTTTCCAGGCTGTATCAATATCGACAACCATCTCTTTCAACCTGGTCAGCGACTGGGATTTAGTCTCGTTAGATTGAGTAGCGTGAGATATATAAGATACGGGATTGAAACTTTGTTATAAGCACCCTTGAGATCAAGTACAATAGCACATATCTCCAAACCAGCCTGAAAACCTTCAAAGACGTCATAGGAAAAGATCGATGCATTACACCAAGTTTCTTTATTCCGCCTGTATCCGCCGAGGGTGAAAGGAAACAGGCGGTGTCCTCCCAAATCCCGCTCCAGTCTGCATGCCACTTACGTTTCCAGAAACGTGTCCGCCCTCTGCGTTCTGCATTGCAATTATTCTAAAACCATCCATGTGTTTGTTATTTTTGTTGGGTTTTGCCAGTGTTATTAAGTAGTTTTAAGTGATATTAAGTAACGAGAGGAGATTTAATATGTTTCACCTTTGATGTCTCCGCAAAGATTATGAACATCAGGTGGTACGACAAGATAACCAACTCTGAAGTACTGCAACGTGCAAACCTGCCTTCCATCATGGGCATGCTCAGCAGAAGACGACTTAGTGGTTGGGGCATGTGAGAAGAATGGAAACTTGTCGCATACCAAAACAAATGTTGTTCTGTGAACTTTCGGAGGAAGAGGCACCAGGACATATCACTGCTCAGATATAAAGATGTCTGCAAAGCCTCAATGAAAACTTTTCTATAGATCCCAACACATGGGAAAAACTAGCTGATGGCAGAGTTGTGTGGGAAGCCATATTGCGCAAGGGCGCAGAGTCTTTTGAGAAGAGACGTGTATGAGTGAAGAAAAGAGAAAAGCGAAAACTCAGAAGTTGTCACAGTAAAACACTTGCCAATTGAACGTCTGTAAAGACGAAGAAAAAGGCCATAACTTAAGTAGTTATGAAGCCATTCCTCCCTGACCTCGCTATTTGTTAAACTAGTGTTGAATTTTTACTAAGCTCATTCATGTCTACGTCCGATATCCTGCTTATGTCACTGTATTGGATACCATCAGGGCCTGGTGCGGTATTGAGTGATCTCTTAGCATTGCATGGATTTCATCACTCGAAACTTTAAGCTCGTTTGTTTGTGTCTGTGTGTGTGTGTGTGTACGTGCGTGCGTGCGTGTGTTTATGTGATTAGAAAGAAGAAGAGGCAGCGCAAAGAGATTGATGGATGCAGAAAAAGATACAAAGAGAGTGAGTTGAACAGAAAAACAAAGATACGTCGTGCCTTTGCGTTACCTTCTTGATTATCCAACTATGCAAGACAGAACAAGGATGTCCCGTGCCCGGGCATACCTTCGTGTCAATGCTGACACACAACATCCACTGCTCATGGAAATAAGGAGAGAAATGGAAAATAAGTTAGAAAGAAGAAATGTCGTGGCTGGGTTTGGAAGGACTGTATTCTGTAGATGTGTTCACTTGAAGACATTGGACCCGGTGAAGAATGGACGAAATTATTGAGTGAGGGAATGAGTGAGTGATTAAGTGAGTGAGTGAGTGAGTAAGTGAACAATTGAGTGAGTGAGTTAGTGAGTGAGTGAACGATGGAGTGAGTGAGTTAGTGAGTGAGTTAGTGAGTGAGTGAGGGAACAATGGAGTGAGTGTAGTGAGTTGAGTGAGTTGAGTGAGGTGAGGGGGGAGTAACTGAACAATGGAGTGAGTGAGTTAGTGAGTGAGTGAGTTAATGAGGAAGTGAGTGAAAAAGCGAGCGAGCGAGTGAGTGTGTATGTGAGAGATTGAGTAAGCTGAGTGAGAGAGTGAGTGATTGGGTGATTCAGTGGCTGAGTGAGTGGGTGATGGGTGAATGAGTGGTGATGAGTAGTGAGTGAGTAGAGGTAGGGAGGGAGGGAGTGAGTGAGTGGCTGAGTGAGTGAGTGAATAAGTGAGTGAGTGAGTGATTGAGTGAGTGAGTGAGTGAGGTGAATGGTGAGTGAGTGTGGTGGTGAGTGAGTGAGTGAGTGAGTGAGTGAGTGAGTGGTGAGTGGTGAGTGAGTGGTGGTGGTGAGTGAGTGGTGAGTGGTGGTGGTGAGTGAGTGAGTGAGTGAGTGAGTGAGTGAGTGAGTGAGTGAGTGAGTGGTGAGTGAGTGAGTGAGCGAACGAATGAGTTAACCGTAGTAATCAACCTTCTCCCTTGACAAGATTAAAAGTCCTGATACAAGGATATCTCTGTTGTCATGTCGCCTAGCAACGATATGATAACACAGTCGTCCCAGCAGTAACACTTGCTGTCTCTAGTTTTCGAAATTATTAAAATGGGCCATAATCCCATCTGAAGTTGCTGAACTCTTTAAAAATAATTATTTTAACTGTTAATTCCCTTTAATTACCTTTTCGTGTATCGTTTTTATTTTGCATTGTGTTCTGATTATCATCATCAAGCGCCGTTCATGTTCATGTTTACGATCACGGATATGTACAACACTCTGTTCTCAGCGTTGGTTGTCAACTCATTCGTAGACGTTTGTCAATGTCATGCTATCTGTTCAGTGTCTTCAATATTTATTGTTCTCTCTCTCTTTCAATCAGTTTTTTCATGTTGTCACAATGTGTTCTTCTTCTTCTGCGTTCTCACTAGATTGGGACTTCGGATTCTCTAATAAGGCAGCCGTCTGCCTCAGATTATCAGCCACGCCATACAGTTTGTCTTGGACACTAGTGTAAGTGGGCTACCTCTTTCTTCTCAAGTCTGCATACTGGGGGCAGTTCTGTAGGATATAATTCCTATGATTTCTGCTTCCCCATTTGTGTCGACTTCTGCCCGCAGTAAGTTTTGGCCACCCTTGTGATGGTAGGTCTGACATTCTTACTGCGTGGCTAAATCTACGAGACAGATTGGCGAACGTAGAATCCGCAATTCCATTCCTCTTTGTGAGGGATCGTTGCACCATGTTATGCGCCTTACGGCCTGGTGCATCCGTTTTCTGCAAGCATTTGTTTCGGGTTAGCATTCCCTAGCGGACACGTGCATCCGATTTCAGCCAAACATCCTTAGTCACCTCTTACGACATTCGTGGCAAGTAACACTGGTTCAATTCTTTACACCCCAAATTTGGGCCCCGGTAACCACTCGGGCGACAATGTGTTCAAAAGCTTGTCTTTCAATTACATACCCAATAAATGATGACTGCTTATTTCGATATTTTGGAGCTAGAAAAATACGCCAGTTTTGGAGCTAGAAACATACGCCAGTTTTGGAGCTAGAAAAATACGCCAGTTTTGGAGCTAGAAACATACGCCAGTTTTGGAGCTAGAAAATACGCCAGTTTTGGAGCAGTAACATACGCCAGTTTGAGCTAAGAAACATAGATTTGGTGAAATGGCGAAGAAAAAGAAGAATAAGATTAAGAATAAGTTAAGAAAGGGAAAAAAGAAAGAAGAAGAAGAAGAAGAAGAAGAAGAAGAAGAAGAAGAAGAAGCCGATGAAAAGGAAGAAGAAATAATATAATAATTCCTCTCGTACCGTTATACGTTACATAGGGCCTGCAAGTAATTTCTCCATAGCGCTCTATCCTGGGCAACTCGCTCAATCTCTCCATGGAACTGAGACCGATATTTCTGCCTCTCTCAGCAAAGTTCGTTTCAGGGTCTCCTTAGGTCGACCTCTCTTTCTTGAACCCTTTGCATCCCACTTCAATGGCTGCTTTGATATTCGTTGATCATTTCTCCTCAAGGTGTGCCAACATATCTCCATCTTCTCTTTCTTATAACAGTTGTCACTAGTGGTTGACCAGACATGTCTCTGATTTCATCACTTCACCTGAATTCGTTCCATTTTATATTCATTATTTTTCTCTCAGACATCTATTTTCAAATGCATTCAACTTGAAGAAGAAGAAATAGACGAAGAATAAAAGAATACGAAGCAGGTGGGTGAGAAGAAAATAGGGCTACATTGGAACATGGGGCTACAGTAGAACATATGACTACAGTGGAATGTATGGCTACAGTAGAACATAGGGCTACATTGGAACATTGGGCTACAGTAGAACACATGACTACATGGGGCTACAGCAGAACATCTGGCTACAGTAGAAAATAGGGTTACAGCGGAACATAGGACTTATCATCATAAGGTAGTCGATCTCGACAAATCTCTGTCTCTGGTGTTTGTCATCATCTCAGATGTTGACGCTCTACCTTGCCATGGAGTCAGCCTATTCAAAAGTGTCTCTCTCTGTCTTCCTCTGTCTCGTCTACCCTCGACTGTACCGGTTGTCACAATGCGACCTAAACATACGGATACAGTTTTTTGTCATTATGTATCATCTTCTTCCTCTTCAGCAGTGTCCGTTAAGCGTCGACCATATCGTGGGTACCAGCCACATCTCTGTCTAGCTATGTTGTGAGAATGTATCAGGGGAGTATGTCCAATCGTTCCCCACATTCTCTCCTAACTCTACGGCTATCTTGGTACCCATGTACTTATCTACTTGTTCAATGAAGTTGTGTTATATTGAAACTTAAACAATACTTCGCACGCGCGGTGCAAACACTGTCGAAATAGCGAAACGAACTATGCAATATGAAAGTTAACTTTTAATTGAGTACGGTCGAAAGAACGAAACGTCGAAAGTGGAAAAAATTGAAAGTCGAGAAAATGTAGAAAGTGGAAAAAGTCGAAAGTCGAGAAAATGTCGAAAGTGGATAAAGTCGAAAGTCGAGAAAATGTCGAAAGTGGAAAATGTCGAACGTCGAGAAAATGTTGTATTTTGTTAAACAAGACCTGACTGTGATTTGTTGAATTGTTATTTCTTTGATACGCTTTGTATTTCCATCTGTGTGGGTTGTCGATACTCTCTAGAGGAGGCATAGAATAGTACCACTGTCACCTTCAAGGAATGTCGTAACAGGCAACTACGGTAGGGGCCTAGGGAAGCTCACCTAGTAAATAAAAAGCCTCGCAGAAATCGGATGTGCTGGTCTACTTGTAGGCGCATAACTGGAGCAACAAAAAATCGCGTTTAGGCTCAGATCACATACACATCACAAAGAATGGTTTAGCACGTGATCGATATGGAGAGTTTGAAGAAGAAGATGAAGATACATCAATTATTTTTTTATTGTTTATCTCTCCAACTTTCTCAGTTTATCTCTGTTCAAACTTTCTCAGTTTATCTCTGTTCAAACTTTATCAGTTTATCTCTGTTCAAACTTTCTCAGTTTATCTCTGTTCAAACTTTCTCAGTTTATCTCTGTTCAAACTTTCTCAGTTTATCTCTGTTCAAACTTTCTCAGTTTATCTCTCCAACTTTCTCAGTTTATCTCTGTTCAAACTTTCTCAGTTTATCTCTGTTCAAACTTTCTCAGTTTATCTCTCCAACTTTCTCAGTTTATCTCTCCAACTTTCTCAGTTTATCTCTCCAACTTTCTCAGTTTATCTCTGTTCAAACTTTCTCAGTTTATCTCTCCAACTTTCTCAGTTTATCTCTCCAACTTTCTCAGTTTATCTCTGTTCAAACTTTCTCAGTTTATCTCTGTTCAAACTTTCTCAGTTTATCTCTCCAACTTTCTCAGTTTATCTCTGTTCAAACTTTCTCTATCTCTGTTCAAACTTTCTCAGTTTATCTCTCCAACTTTCTCAGTTTATCTCTGTTCAAACTTTCTCAGTTTATCTCTGTTCAAACTTTCTCAGTTTATCTCTCCAACTTTCTCAGTTTATCTCTCCAACTTTCTCAGTTTATCTCTGTTCAAACTTTCTCAGTTTATCTCTGTTCAAACTTTCTCAGTTTATCTCTGTTCAAACTTTCTCAGTTTATCTCTGTTCAAACTTTCTCAGTTTATCTCTGTTCAAACTTTCTCAGTTTATCTCTGTTCAAACTTTCTCAGTTTATCTCTCCAACTTTCTCAGTTTATCTCTCCAACTTTCTCAGTTTATCTCTGTTCAAACTTTCTCAGTTTATCTCTGTTCAAACTTTCTCAGTTTATCTCTCCAACTTTCTCAGTTTATCTCTGTTCAAACTTTCTCAGTTTATCTCTGTTCAAACTTTCTCAGTTTATCTCTGTTCAAACTTTCTCAGTTTATCTCTCCAACTTTCTCAGTTTATCTCTGTTCAAACTTTCTCAGTTTATCTCTCCAACTTTCTCAGTTTATCTCTGTTCAAACTTTCTCAGTTTATCTCTCCAACTTTCTCAGTTTATCTCTGTTCAAACTTTCTCAGTTTATCTCTCCAACTTTCTCAGTTTATCTCTGTTCAAACTTTCTCAGTTTATCTCCAACTTTCTCAGTTTATCTCTGTTTCAACTTTCTCAGTTTATCTCTCCAACTTTCTCAGTTTATCTCTGTTCAAACTTTCTCAGTTTATCTCTGTTTCAACTTTCTCAGTTTCTAGTCTGATAACTTATGCTATTTCTCAGTTTCTAGTCTGATAACTTATGCTATTTCTCAGTTTCTAGTCTGATAACTTATGCTATTTCTCACGTTGACAATGAGCTCTTAGTTTATCGGGGTTTCTGTGGCGTAGAGGTTACGTGCTCGCCTCGAGTTCCAACGTTACTTGGTTCCCTCCTCGTGGAGCCATCGGGATATTTTTCCAGAGATCCCTGATCTTAGTGTAGGTGAGATCGAGTACCTAGTCATATCTCAGTGTAGGTGAGATCGAGTACCTAGTCATATCTCAGTGTAGGTGAGATCGAGTACCTAGTCATATCTCAGTGTAGGTGAGATCGAGTTTCTAGTCCTATTCTCCCAGTGTAGGTGGATCGAGTTCCTAGTCCTATCTTAGTGTAGGTGAGATCGAGTTCCTAGTGCTATCTTAGTGTAGGTGAGATCGAGTTCCTAGTGCTATCTCAGTGTAGGTGAGATCGTGTTCCTAGTCATATCTCAGTGTAGGTGAGATCGAGTACCTAGTCCTATCTTAGTGTAGTGAGATTGAGTTCCTAGTCCTATCTCAGTGTAGGTGAGATCTAGTTCCTAGTCCTATCTCAGTGTAGGTGAGATCGAGTTCCTAGTCCTATCTTAGTGTAGGTGAGATCTAGTTCCTAGTCCTATCTTAGTGTAGGTGAGATCGTGTTCTAGTCCTATCTTAGTGTAGGTGAGATCTAGTTCCTAGTCCTATCTTAGTGTAGGTGAGATCGAGTTCCTAGTCCTATCTCAGTGTAGATGTGATCGAGTTCCTAGTCCTATCTTAGTGTAGGTGAGATCGAGTTCCTAGTCCTATCTCAGTGTACGTGTGATCGAGTTCCTAGTCCTATCTTAGTGTAGGTGAGATCGAGTTCCTAGTCCTATCTTAGTGTAGATGAGATCGAGTTCCTAGTCATATCTTAGTGTAGGTGAGATCGAGTTCCTAGTCATATCTTAGTGTAGGTGAGATCGAGTTTCTAGTCCTATCTCAGTGTAGGTGTGATCGAGTTCCTAGTCATATCTCAGTGTAGGTGAGATCGTGTTCCTAGTCATATCTCAGTGTAGGTGAGATCTAGTTCCTAGTCCCATCTTAGTGTAGGTGAGATCTAGTTCCTAGTCCTATCTCAGTGTAGGTGAGATCTAGTTCCTAGTCATATCTCAGTGTAGGTGAGATCTAGTTCCTAGTCCTATCTCAGTGTAGGTGAGATCGAGTTCCTAGTCATATCTCAGTGTAGGTGAGATCGAGTACCTAGTCATATCTCAGTGTAGGTGAGATCTAGTTCCTAGTCCTATCTCAGTGTAGGTGAGATCGAGTTCCTAGTCATATCTCAGTGTAGGTGAGATCGTGTTTCTAGTCATATCTCAGTGTAGGTGAGATCGTGTTCCTAGTCATATCTCAGTGTAGGTGAGATCGAATTCCTAATCCTATCGGAGATGGACAATAAAGCATAGGCTCCTGTGTTCAAGTTGAGCACATCAAAGAACACTTGGCAGCTCAAAATCAAAAAGAACACTTGGCAGCTCAAAATAAAAAAGAACACTTGGCAGCTCAAAATCAAAAAGAACAGGCTGTAAAACGGATGTCCTCTCAAAATTGATTTGAAAAATTTTTAAATAAAAATTCCTACAAATAATGTTTAGCATCTTCTAAATTACATCGGGGGCCCTTGTCGATGCTACGAAGTTCGTGCACTTCCGCTAAGATCTTCCTGTGTAAAAAAGAGATCGAATCACACATGGTTACTCACTGAAGTGTAAGAAAGAGATTGAAGCACACATGGTTACTCACTGAAGTGTAAGAAAGAGATTGAAGCACACATGGTTACTCACTGAAGTGTAAGAAAGAGATTGAAGCACACATGGTTACTCACTGAAGTGTAAGAAAGAGATTGAAGCACACATGGTTATTCACCGAAGTGCAATGATGATAGTCCAATCAAGCAATCATTTATCATCAATGATAAATGTAATACAGAAATCAAGAGAAGAATCCACCAATCTTAGAGTTCATTCTGGTATATCAAAAACATGTGTAATACAACATTATGGCCGAATAGATTAGAGCGCGGCTCATATGCGAGAGGCGCATGTTCAATCCACAGTAGGGACAATGATTACTTTTTCTGTCTGGAGCATCCAAGAAAAACCTGAACCTGAACAGTTTCAAGGCGACTGTGCTAGCCATGCGACCATTAAATGTCTCACGTTCTCCTCACCATCTTTCCTACACAGCCCTAAAAAGTGGAGCTACAGGCAGTAATCTATTGTCTATTGTCTATTGTCTATTATCTATTCCCAGGTGAAGATGTAGTTAGCTGTCCATTCTCTATTATCTATTCCCAGGTAGAAGATGTAGTTAGCTGTCCATTCTCTATTATCTATTCCCAGGTGAAGATGTAGTTAGCTGTCCATTCTCTATTATCTATTCCCAGGTAGAAGATGTAGTTAGCTGTCCATTCTCTATTGTCTATTCCCAGGTAGAAGATGTAGTTAGCTGTCCATTCTCTATTATCTATTCCCAGGTAGAAGATGTAGTTAGCTGTCCATTCTCTATTATCTATTCCCAGGTAGAAGATGTAGTTAGCTGTCCATTCTCTATTATCTATTCCCAGGTAGAAGATGTAGTTAGCTGTCCATTCTCTATTATCTATTCCCAGGTAGAAGATGTAGTTAGCTGTCCATTCTCTATTATCTATTCCCAGGTAGAAGATGTAGTTAGCTGTCCATTCTCTATTATCTATTCCCAGGTAGAAGATGTAGTTAGCTGTCCATTCTCTATTGTCTATTCCCAGGTAGAAGATGTAGTTAGCTGTCCATTCTCTATTATCTATTCCCAGGTAGAAGATGTAGTTAGCTGTCCATTCTCTATTATCTATTCCCAGGTAGAAGATGTAGTTAGCTGTCCATTCTCTATTATCTATTCCCAGGTAGAAGATGTAGTTAGCTGTCCATTCTCTATTATCTATTCCCAGGTAGAAGATGTAGTTAGCTGTCCATTCTCTATTATCTATTCCCAGGTAGAAGATGTAGTTAGCTGTCCATTCTCTATTATCTATTCCCAGGTAGAAGATGTAGTTAGCTGTCCATTCTCTATTATCTATTCCCAGGTAGAAGATGTAGTTAGCTGTCCATTCTCTATTATCTATTCCCAGGTAGAAGATGTAGTTAGCTGTCCATTCTCTATTGTCTATTCCCAGGTAGAAGATGTAGTTAGCTGTCCATTCTCTATTATCTATTCCCAGGTAGAAGATGTAGTTAGCTGTCCATTCTCTATTATCTATTCCCAGGTAGAAGATGTAGTTAGCTGTCCATTCTCTATTATCTATTCCCAGGTAGAAGATGTAGTTAGCTGTCCATTCTCTATTGTCTATTGTCTATTCCCAGGTAGAAGATGTAGTTGGCTGTCCATTCTCTATTGTCTATTCCCAGGTGGAAGATCCTCCCCATGAGGCCATTACCTTGTAGTGGTGGGGAGGCTTGCGTGCTCCAATGATACAGTGAGCTATGTCGGCGGGAACTTATGTTCCCGGAAGGGTTACCCAAGCCGGAAAGGTCACTGAAGAGGGACAGACGAAGCATGGTCTCCTGGTCCTCCAGGTTGGGGGTTGGGCTTGGGACTAACGATCCCATCCTTTAAAAAAAAAATTAAGTTACGGAAACAACAACAAACATACAACCTATCTACGGGCATGAAGGGCTACCAGAGTCATTGACTCACATGACTGGAAGTGGTGAAAGCCGAAAGGAAGCTACTTTCATGAGGACGGAAGTCCTGAATGCCAAAACCAAGACCAGAATTGGATGCTGGAATGTAAGAACAATGTACGAAACCGGAAAACTATCACAAATAACAGCAGAAATGAGAAGATATAATCTACATATCCTAGGGGTTAGCGAGAGCAGATGGACAGGAAATGTAAGAAGTACCACTGCAACAGGTGAAACAGTCCTTTTTCTGGACGAGACGATGACCTACACCATGAAGGAGTAGCAGTAATCCTAAGAAAGGGCGTGGAAAAGTGTCTGTTAGAATTGAAACCTATCAGCAGCCGCTTGATTAAGATCAGACTAAAGGGAAGCATACAAACATCACAATCCTACAATGCTATGCGCAACTAATGATAGCGAAGATACAAAGAAAGACTCGTACTACGAAAACCTACAAGCAGAATTAGACAAGTCACCATCCCATGATGTTATCATTGTTATGGGAGATCTAAATGCGAAGGTCGGACAAGACAACAAGCATAGTTATAGAACTATGGGAAAATATGGATGTGGTATGATGAACGAAAATGGGAACGTTTAGTAAACTTCTGCAGCATGAACAATCTCGTTATAGGAGGAACCCTATTTCAACATTTAGATATCCACAAATTAACATGGTATTCCCTAATGGCAGAGATAAAAACCAAATAGACCATATAATGATCAATGGACCCTGGAGACGCTCGCTGCTAGATGTTGTAGTCAAGAGAGGTGCAGATGTTGGTAGTGACCACCACCTAGTCACAGCTTTTGTCAAACTTAAACTAAGAAAAACAGGACAACAGAAAAACTTCCAAAGAGGTTCGATGTGGATAGACTAAAAGACACGCAAGTAAGGATAAGTTTATAATGCAGATAAAGAACAGATTCCAAGCCCTAGAAAGTAATGAAACTACGGATGAAACTGACAACATAGATAAAACATGGGACAACATAGCATCTATATATAGCAAGAGCAGTGAAACATGTCTAGGCTACGCACAAAGAAAAGAAAAGAATGGATAACACCAACAACATGGGAAAATAATAGACAGCCGAAGAATATTAAAAAGAAATTGTTAGAAGCAAAGTCCGAAAGACTGAAAGCAAGATACCAAGAACAGTACAAAAGCGCAAGTAAAGAAATCAAACGGGCTGTGAGAGCCGACAAAAGAATGTATGTTGAAGACCTGGCAGTGCAGGCAGAAGAAGCAGCAAAAAAGTGTGATCAGGGAACAGTGTACAAAATTACAAAGCTAATAAGCTGGAAACATTACAGAAGATCAAATACTCTCATAAAGGATAAGAATGGAATACTATTGACAACGGAAAAGGAACAAGAAATACGATGGACAGAGCATTTTAAAGAATTGCTAAACAGACCACCTCCAACGGTAGTAGCAGACATACCAGAACCAACAGAGGAATTAGAAATTGGCATTGAAACACCCAGCCAGGATGAGTTCATTACAGCAATTAAATCTCTTAAGAATAACAAGGCACCAGGGAATGATAACTTAAACGCAGAACTATTCAAAATAGACCCAGAACTTGCAGCTAATATATTGCAACCCTTGTTTACTACTATATGGAATGCCCAAATAATACCTGATGCATGGAACAGAGGAGTCATCATCAAGATACCCAAAAGGGCTCCCTTGCCGATTGTAATAATTGGCATGGAATAACACTGCTTTCTGTCCCAAGTAAAATCTTAAGCAAAATCATCGTACAACGTATTACTGACGCTGTGGATAAGAAACTGAGAAAGGAACAAGCAGGATTTCGCAGAGGAAGGAGCTGTATAGGCCAAATATTTGCTCTTAGAAATATCATAGAACAATGCACAGAATGGCAAAGCAAACTCTATATCAACTTTGTAGATTTTGAAAAGGCTTTTGATAGCATACACCGAAAGTCTATGGCGTATCTTAAGATGGTATGGAATCCCACTGTGTTTTATAAATATTATAAAAGCTGCTACAGCAAGTTTGCATGCAGTGTTGAAACTTCAGAACTAAAGTTTGAAGTAAAAACAGGCGTGCGACAAGGATGTGTTATGTCAGCCTATTATTCAACACTGTCATAGATTGGGTGATGCGTAAAACAACGGAAGATAAGGCAAGAGGTATTAGATGGACGCTCACATCCACTCTGGAAGACCTAGATTTTGCAGATGACATCGCACTCCTATCTCATACACATAGAGATATCCAGGAAAGACCAGCCGCCTTAACCAGTATAGTGAGATGGTTGGGCTGAAAATAAATCAGAAGAAAACTGAAGTAATGACTCTGAACATAGCAACCCCAGCACCAGTCAAACTAGAAGGTAAAACCCTCCGAGATACAACCGCTTTCACATACCTTGGAAGTGTTATTAGCAATGAAGGAGGCGCTGGATCTGACATTAAAAACAGACTGAGTAAAGCACGCAGTGCATTCGACCCTTCAGACCGCCTGGAAATCTGCCCAATACAGCATCAGAACCAAGACTAGTATCTATAACAGCTGTGTGCTGTCAACTTTGCTGTACGGATCGGAATGCTGGAGAATGACAGAACAGGATATGTCCAGACTCTCCGCCTTTCATACAACTTGTCTGCGAAAAATCTTACGCATGTACTGGCCGACTACTATCTCGAATCAAGAATTGCTTGCACGATGCCAACAAGAGAATATGGGCACTATCATCCGAAGACGACGCTGGAGATGGATTGGACATGTGATGCGCATGGAGACTGGCTCCGACACGAAAACTGCACTGAGATGGACTCCAGAGGGTAGCGAAAGCGTGGAAGACCCAAGACGACCTGGAGGAGAACGATAGAGCAAGAGCTGAAGGAAATGAATCATAGCTGGAACACAATACAGAGGAAGGCCATGAACAGGGAAGAATGGTGTACGTTTGTTGCTGCCCTAAACGCCAGGGGCGTAACAGGCTAAAGAGAGAGAGAGAGGTGGAAGATATAGTTGGCTGTCCATTCTCTATTGTCTATTGTCTATTCCCAGGTGGAAGATGTATTTGGCTGTCCACTCTTGCCGTTAAGCGTAGGAATGGGAGATTTAATTTGCGTTCTAGGGCTAGATGAGTTGCCCTTGTTGTGTTGTATCCGTGTTTATGTAGTGTGGTCTTGATATTGTCTATCCATCTTTTCTTGGTCTTCCCTTAGCTCTAGTACCCGATCTCTTTTCATTGTATGCTGTTATTGGTGGTTGGTTGTATTTCATTCTCATTAAATGTCCAAATGTACTATAGGCAGTAGTCACAGGTTGGTGTTTTTTTGTGTTTTCTTTTAATGGAAAGTTAGAAAAAATATATTATAGTAATGTGTAGAACAAGATCTGGTATAGTAATGTGTAGAACTACTAGTTCTGTTATAGTAATGTGTAGAACTAGTAACTAGTAGTGATCTAACAGAGATTTGGTTGAAATGTGCAATTTATCAGTTGTCGCTTGACTGCCATGTCTATATTTGAATGTTTGAGAAGTGGGGACAGTTGGCATGTCAATGTATTGGTCTTTTGTTATCTAGTCTTGATTTCTCTGTACATTTGACCATCACTTTTGTCATCTAGTCTTGATTTCTCTGTACATTTGACCATCACTTTTGTTATCTAGTCTTGATTTCTCTGTACATTTGACCATCACTTTTGTCATCTAGTCTTGATTTCTCTGTACATTTGACCATCACTTTTGTCATCTAGTCTTGATTTCTCTGTACATTTGACCATCACTTTTGTCATCTAGTCTTGATTTCTCTGTACATTTTACCAACACTTTTGTCATCTAGTCTTGATTTTTCTGTACATTGGATCAACACTTCTGTGAAACTACTTCCTAGATATATGTATTCTGGTACCTGTGTAATGTTTGCATTGTGCACATGTGTGTTCATTTGATTAGTTGATTTACAAATTGTCATGGCTTCTGTTTTGTTGGTGTTCATTTTTATGTTGTATTTTTCCCAAACAGATTGTAATGCAGTTAGGGAGTTGTTGAAGTTTGTATGTTCTCTCACTCTCTCTCTCTCTCTCTCTCTCTCTCTCTCTCTCATGTATACTAGAGACTGGTACAGCTCTTGTAACAAGCGCGGGCGTGCAGGTTACAGGACTGATATTCTGAATTTCCCAAGGAACAGAGGCCAAGTAAATGATGCAAGTAATAGTGGTTAATCTACTATCCTAACCAGACTACAAGAAGACCAAGTCAAATGTAGTATAGCTAGACAATAGCAGTATATTGGTAGCCAAAGAAGAATAGTAAACCAAAATAGAACCGGTGTTGCTAGTTGACACACGCTAAAAGATATACTGTAGAGGAGATTGTAACACTTACGGACTAGTTGGTTTGATGTGTAACGATGATGCTCTGATGACTAAACTAAGAACTGGTGCCGTTAGTTGTGACATGCTGAGAGACATACTGAGGAAGAGATCGGAACACTTATGGAATAATGGTTCGATATGCAGTAATGATGATGATCAGACAACTAAACTACACTCAACCACACACACACAAACACTCAACCACACACACACACTCAACCACACACACACACACTCAACATATAACACAACACATCTTAAAGAGATCATCATCATCAGGTGCCGTGCCAGCTGACGTAGGCGATCATGGATCTCCACAAATCTCTATCATTTTGTGTTTGCTATCAACTCAGATGTTGACGCTCTACCATGCAATGAAGTCAGGCTATTGAAATATTTTCTCTCTCTGTCTTCCTGTGTCTCGTCTACCTTCGATTTTACCAGCTGTTATAATGTGTACTATTAACAAAATAAAACGCAATTTCAATCGACAACTTTTAATAGTTTTCTATTTCAGAATCAACAACTTTTAATAGTTTTCTATTTCAGAATCAACAACTTTTAATAGTTTTCTATTTCAGAATCAACAACATTTAATAGTTTTTCTATTTCAGAATCAACAACTTTTAATAGTTTTCTATTTCAGAATCAACAACATTTAATAGTTTTTCTATTTCAGAATCAACAACTTTTAATAGTTTTCTATTTCAGAATCAACAACTTTTAATAGTTTTCTATTTCAGAATCAACAACTTTTAATAGTTTTCTATTTCAGAATCAACAACTTTTAATAGTTTTCTATTTCAGAATCAACAACTTTTAATAGTTTTCTATTTCAGAATCAACAACATTTAATAATTTTTCTATTTCAGAATCAACAACTTTTAATAGTTTTCTATTTCAGAACAACAACATTTAATAGTTTTCTATTTCAGAATCAACAACTTTTAATAGTTTTCTATTTCAGAATCAACAACTTTTAATAGTTTTTCTATTTCAGAATCAACAACTTTTAATAGTTTTCTATTTCAGAATCAACAACTTTTAATATTTTTTCTATTTCAGAATCAACAACATTTAATAGTTTTTCTATTTCAGAATCAACAACATTTAATAGTTTTTCTATTTCAGAATCAACAACATTTAATAGTTTTTCTATTTCAGAATCAATAACATTTAATAGTTTTTCTATTTCAGAATCAACAACTTTTAATAGTTTTTCTATTTCAGAATCAATAACATTTAATAGTTTTTCTATTTCAGAATCAACAACATTTAATAGTTTTTCTATTTCAGAATCATTAACATTTAATAGTTTTTCTATTTCAGAATCAACAACTTTTAATAGTTTTCTATTTCAGAATCAACATGTTTCTTCTCTCTCACTTTTGTTATTGAATAATTTCTGATATATATGCAACATTTTACAATACATTAGTAGCCTCACTACAATTTTATGTTAGTTACAAGCTACTTTTGTTATATCACTACATCTTGTGTGATTACTTACTTTGATATATCACTACATCTTGTGTGATTACTTACTTTGTTATATCACTACATCTTGTGTGATTACTTACTTTGTTATATCACTACATCTTGTGTGATTACTTACTTTGATATATCACTACATCTTGTGTGATTGCTTACTTTGTTATATCACTACATCTTGTGTGATTACTTACTTTGATATATCCCTACATCTTGTGTGATTACTTACTTTGTTATATCACTACATCTTGTGTGATTACTTACTTTGTTATATCACTACATCTTGTGTGATTACTTACTTTGGTATATCACTACATCTTGTGTGATTGCTTACTTTGATATATCCCTACATCTTGTGTGATTACTTACTTTGGTATATCACTACATCTTGTGTGATTACTTACTTTGGTATATCACTACATCTTGTGTGATTGCTTACTTTGATATATCACTAAATCTTGTGTGATTACTTACTTTGGTATATCACTACATCTTGTGTGATTACTTACTTTGGTATATCACTACATCTTGTGTGATTACTTACTTTGGTATATCACTACATCTTGTGTGATTACTTACTTTGGTATATCACTACATCTTGTGTGATTACTTACTTTGGTATATCACTACATCTTGTGTGATTACTTACTTTGTTATATCACTACATCTTGTGTGATTACTTACTTTGGTATATCACTACATCTTGTGTGATTACTTACTTTGGTATATCACTACATCTTGTGTGATTACTTACTTTGATATATCACTACATCTTGTGTGATTACTTACTTTGTTATATCACTACATCTTGTGTGATTGCTTACTTTGATATATCACTAAATCTTGTGTGATTACTTACTTTGGTATATCACTACATCTTGTGTGATTACTTACTTTGGTATATCACTACATCTTGTGTGATTACTTACTTTGTTATATCACTACATCTTGTGTGATTGCTTACTTTGTTATATCCCTACATCTTGTGTGATTGCTTACTTTGTTATATCACTACATCTTGTGTGATTACTTACTTTGTTATATCACTACATCTTGTGTGATTACTTACTTTGTTATATCACTACATCTTGTGTGATTGCTTACTTTGTTATATCTCTACATCTTGTGTGATTGCTTACTTTGGTATATCACTACATCTTGTGTGATTACTTACTTTGGTATATCACTACATCTTGTGTGATTACTTACTTTGGTATATTACTACATCTTGTGTGATTGCTTACTTTGTTATATCCTTACATCTTGTGTGATTACTTACTTTGGTATATCACTACATCTTGTGTGATTGCTTACTTTGTTATATCCTTACATCTTGTGTGATTACTTACTTTGGTATATCACTACATCTTGTGTGATTACTTACTTTGGTATATCACTACATCTTGTGTGATTACTTACTTTGGTATATCACTACATCTTGTGTGATTGCTTACTTTGTTATATCCTTACATCTTGTGTGATTGCTTACTTTGTTATATCCTTACATCTTGTGTGATTACTTACTTTGGTATATCACTACATCTTGTGTGATTGCTTACTTTGATATATCACTACATCTTGTGTGATTACTTACTTTGTTATATCCCTACATCTTGTGTGATTGCTTACTTTGTTATATCACTACATCTTGTGTGATTACTTACTTTGATATATCACTACATCTTGTGTGATTGCTTACTTTGTTATATCCTTACATCTTGTGTGATTGCTTACTTTGTTATATCCTTACATCTTGTGTGATTGCTTACTTTGGTATATCACTACATCTTGTGTGATTACTTTGGTATATCACTACATCTTGTGTGATTACTTACTTTGTTATATCACTACATCTTGTGTGATTGCTTACTTTGATATATCACTACATCTTGTGTGATTACTTACTTTGTTATATCTCTACATCTTGTGTGATTGCTTACTTTGATATATCTCTACATCTTGTGTGATTACTTACTTTGATATATCACTACATCTTGTGTAATTACTTTGTTATATCACTACATCTTGTGTGATTACTTACTTTGTTATATCACTACATCTTGTGTGATTGCTTACTTTGTTATATCCTTACATCTTGTGTGATTGCTTACTTTGATATATCATTACATCTTGTGTGATTACTTACTTTGTTATATCCTTACATCTTGTGTGATTGCTTACTTTGATATATCACTACATCTTGTGTGATTACTTACTTTGTTATATCCTTACATCTTGTGTGATTGCTTACTTTGATATATCACTACATCTTGTGTGATTACTTACTTTGTTATATCACTACATCTTGTGTGATTACTTACTTTGATATATCACTACATCTTGTGTGATTACTTACTTTGTTATATCACTACATCTTGTGTGATTACTTACTTTGTTATATCACTACATCTTGTGTGATTGCTTACTTTGTTATATCCTTACATCTTGTGTGATTGCTTACTTTGATATATCACTACATCTTGTGTGATTACTTACTTTGTTATATCACTACATCTTGTGTGATTACTTACTTTGTTATATCACTACATCTTGTGTGATTGCTTACTTTGATATATCACTACATCTTGTGTGATTACTTACTTTGTTATATCCTTACATCTTGTGTGATTGCTTACTTTGGTATATCACTACATCTTGTGTGATTACTTACTTTGTTATATCACTACATCTTGTGTGATTGCTTACTTTGATATATCACTACATCTTGTGTGATTACTTACTTTGTTATATCACTACATCTTGTGTGATTACTTACTTTGGTATATCACTACATCTTGTGTGATTACTTTGGTATATCACTACATCTTGTGTGATTACTTACTTTGATATATCACTACATCTTGTGTGATTACTTACTTTGTTATATTACTACATCTTGTGTGATTGCTTACTTTGTTATATCCTTACATCTTGTGTGATTACTTACTTTGTTATATCACTACATCTTGTGTGATTACTTACTTTGATATATCACTACATCTTGTGTGATTACTTTGGTATATCACTACATCTTGTGTGATTACTTACTTTGTTATATCACTACATCTTGTGTGATTACTTACTTTGTTATATCACTACATCTTGTGTGATTACTTACTTTGTTATATCACTACATCTTGTGTGATTACTTACTTTGTTATATCACTACATCTTGTGTGATTACTTACTTTGGTATATCACTACATCTTGTGTGATTACTTACTTTGGTATATCACTACATCTTGTGTGATTACTTACTTTGTTATATCACTACATCTTGTGGGATTGCTTACTTTGTTATATCCTTACATCTTGTGTGATTACTTACTTTGTTATATCACTACATCTTGTGTGATTACTTACTTTGTTATATCACTACATCGTGTGTGATTGCTTACTTTCGTATGTCCCTACATCTTGTGTGATTACTGCTTGATTTACATTTGAGAATGACTAAATATGCTGACATAATCCCAAATAAATCAGTTATGTTCATATAATATTGTTAATAATATTCACAAAATAGATGAGACTGCAGTAAAACTATTTGATTGGCAAAACACGTAATCACAAAGTACTGTAGTTTTACAAATTACAAAAACAGTGACAAAATATAGCAACGTTTCGACCAACAAGGCCTTTATCAACAAACGAACAACAGGAGTGACAAATTAAAAAAAAAACATTTCTTATGAAAATCTGGATGTTAGTAATATCGTCGTTTGTTAAACTGATATGTTTTCTAGTTGTGTTGAAATTAGTTTAATATTATTGTTACAAGTTTGTTAAACTGATATGTTTTCTAGTTGTGTTGAAATTGGTTTAATATTATTGTTACTAGATTGTTAAATTGATATGTTTTCTAGTTGTGTTGAAATTGGTTTAATATTATTGTTACTAGTTTGTTAAACTGATATGTTTTCTAGTTGTGTTGAAATTAGTTTAATATTATTGTTACTAGTTTGTTAAACTGATATGTTTTCTAGTTGTGTTGAAATTAGTTTAATATTATTGTTACTAGTTTGTTAAACTGATATGTTTTCTAGTTGTGTTGAAATTAGTATAATATTATTGTTACTAGTTTGTTAAACTCAGAGCCGGATTAGACCAGCGCGGGGCCCGTAGCAAATTTTAGCGCGGGGTCCTAAGTTTTGTATGATAATAAATAATAAAACATAAATTTTACAAACAAACTTGTCTCGATTTAATGTGAGCAAATTTAGAGATAATACTAGACAAATCAATTTCTCTAAGTAAATTACATTCAATGTTCATTAAGGTGAGGTTATTTAGACGATCTTGTCCCATCATGTTTCTTAACTCACTTTTTATACGCTTTAATGTTGAAAAGAACGTTCTCCGCTGCAGTTAGTAATCATTAAAGACAAGTAAATTCGTAAGACTATTTCTACATTTGGGAAACACGACTCTAATGAATTTTCCATTATAAGTTTATAAAATTGCAGTTCAAGGGCCTCATTCTTTTCGTTGCTAATAGCAGCAGCTACATTAGTTTTAAGAAGTTCAGCGAACTGCACAAGTTCGTCGCCTAGGCTTTCTTCCAAATCCTCTTGGTAAGAGCTGACACTATTTGGAGTTCTTTTCAAGATCTCTTCTGCTGTAAGAGATTTTAACTGCCGAAATGTTCCAAATACATCAGTCACTCTATGGTACGCTTCCATGCGTTTAGCTAAGGCAGAGAGTACATTATGAATTATGACAATAAACACCTGACTTTCAAATTTTTGTTTGGGTGTTTGATTTTCTACAACTTCATCGAGCGTAGTAGAGCCACTAAAATCGTCGTACTTAGTATTTCGCTTGCGTCGTCGTGAAGTTTGTTGCTGATATTCTTGACAGTGAGTCAGGATTTTGGCTTTGGCCTCAATATCTGAAAATGTAGGCCGCATTGCTTGAACGTACCCGTGTAACGATTCATAAAGAGCATATCCCGTGTTAAGGTCTTGATCAGGTGACTGTAATGAAGCGCTAGACGCTTGCAAGCGTTCTAGAATTCCGTTCCATAAAATGCTAACTATTCCCGTTTCCAACTTACTCATCTCCAAAACTAGCCCATACGCTTGATTACGACACTCTACCTTTTGATCCATGTTATTTGAGATGTCATCCAAAACTTGTTTGATAATGGTAAAACCACATAAAGTGCTTTTGTCGCATCAGCTCGGGAAGACCACCTGGTGTCCGACAGTCTCTTCAAAGTCGGGAGTTTTGAACCTGTATCTTCCAGTGCTTTTGTAAGAATACCCCATCGATAGGTAGAAGCGGAAAAGAATGTATAGAGACTTTCAACAAAATCGAAAAAAATTTAACCACTTAACATGACTATAACTCTGATTTAAAACATTTGAATTCATTGAAAACGAAAAATGATAGAAACTATTTTAAAAAATTAATTTCTCACTGAAACATAAAATTAGCTATGTAAAATAAAATAATAATAAAATAACAAGATGGGAGGATTTAAATACATTCAAAGTTAGCAGAACAAATAAAAATTACTCTCTGTGTCCGTTTGTGTGCTTCTCTGTAAAATTATGCAGCTCTGTGTTGCGGCTTCTTGTTGCGGCTCCTTCAAGTGTGTCCAAGTTTTCTGTTTAATCATTTGGCCCTCCCTCGCATTATTTTCTGGGACATCTAGTCGAGTGCAAAACGATTTCTCACAAAAAACGTGAATGACATGACATTTATTTAGGAGTGCCCAGATCTGCTCATGTCTTAGAACAATATTTCATACGCCCACTTGCATTTATTTTAAACTAAGTTTCGCGCGCAAAAAATACTGAACGAACAGAGACTTGAACTGGGTTATGAGTCAAATTTAATTGTTCTTTTGTTCAAGCTTTCAAGTTTTCGTTTATTAGAAGCGTGTGCACACAAGAGACACTCCTATACAAAAAAACTGTTACGTTGTTAATGAGCTCAGTGTGACCGCCCAATTAAGTCCGAAATTGAGTAAACATGACCTTGGCCCTAACCTCAATAAAAAAAAATGAAAGGGAAATTATTACCCACCTCCCAAACTTGGTTCCTTGTTTATGACTAGTGACAACTTAGCTCCAGAGGCGCGGGGCGCCCCCAAAGCGCGGGGCCCGTAGCATTTGCTACTTCTGCTACTATGCTAATCCGGCTCTGGTTAAACTGATATGTTTTCTAGTTGTGTTGAAATTAGTTTAATATTATTGATACAAGTTTGTTAAACTGATATGTTTTCTAGTTGTGTTGAAATTAGTATAATATTATTGTTACTAGTTTGTTAAACTGATATGTTTTCTAGTTGTGTTGAAATTAGTTTAATATTATTGTTACTAGTTTGTTAAACTGATATGTTTTCTAGTTGTGTTGAAATTAGTATAATATTATTGTTACTAGTTTGTTAAACTGATATGTTTTCTAGTTGTGTTGAAATTAGTTTAATATTATTGTTACTAGTTTGTTAAACTGATAAGTTTTCTAGTTGTGTTGAAATTAGTTTAATATTATTGATACTAGTTTGTTAAACTGATAAGTTTTCTAGTTGTGTTGAAATTAGTTTAATATTATTGTTACTAGTTTGCTAAACTGATATGTTTTCTAGTTGTGTTGAAATTAGTTTAATATTATTGTTACTAGTTTGCTAAACTGATATATTTTCTAGTTGTGTTGAAATTTGTTTAATATTATTGTTACTAGTTTGCTAAACTGATATGTTTTCTAGTTGTGTTGAAATTAGTTTTAATATTATTGTTACAAGTTTGCTAAACTGATATGTTTTCTAGTTGTGTTGAAATTAGTTTAATATTATTGTTACTAGTTTGTTAAACTGATATATTTTCTAGTTGTGTTGAAATTTGTTTAATATTATTGTTACTAGTTTGTTAAACTGATATGTTTTCTAGTTGTGTTGAAATTAGTTTAATATTATTGTTACTAGTTTGTTAAACTGATAAGTTTTCTAGTTGTGTTGAAATTAGTTTAATATTATTGATACTAGTTTGTTAAACTGATATGGTTTCTAGTTGTGTTGAAATTAGTATAATATTATTGTTACTAGTTTGTTAAACTGATATGTTTTCTAGTTGTGTTGAAATTAGTTTAATATTATTGTTACTAGTTTGTTAAACTAATATGTTTTCTAGATGTGTTGAAATTAGTTTAATATTATTGTTACTAGTGTGCTAAACTGATATGTTTTCTAGTTGTGTTGAAATTGGTGTGTTGAAGGCACTGGACACAAATTGTTGCTTAAAACAACTTACTTAAGAAATTTTTTTCTCGAATTGTCGAAAAAGTTCGGCAGGGAGCGTTTCTTCAAATTATCTGTTGTCTGACCAGAGTTGCGTTTACGAACTTCCCAATTCTCGGGTTGATAAGGGTATAACTTATTTTTTGGGTAAGTTGTGTTTTTTTTCCCACCAATGGCTGGTCGTCCCTGTCTACTTTCACTCCTGGGGAATAGGGCAGATTTGTATGCTGAAATGTAATTAGCTAACATCCCCGTAGGGAGGTATTGCCGCTTATTTCTGCTATGAATTTGATCATCATTCTTCCCATCACCTGTTAAATGAGCAAATAAACAGAATTGTTGTCATATATCATACACATCTCAAATAGTTGTCACTTGACATACCCATCTCAAATAGTTGTCACATGTCATACACATCTCAAATAGTTGTCACATGTCATACACATCTCAAATAGTTGTCACATGTCATACACATCTCAAATAGTTGTCACATGTCATACACATCTCAAATAGTTGTCACATGTCATACACATCTCAAATAGTTGTCATGTCATACACATCTCAAATAGTTGTCACAGACATCTCAAATATGATTGTTATCAGTTATAAATTGTCAGTTATCAGTTATCAGTTATCAGTTATCAGAGAACTATCTCTTCACCATCTTCAAAATTACATCGGGGACCGTCACCGATGCTACGCAGTTCGTGCACTGCTGCTGAGATCTTCCTATTTAAGAAAGAGATCAGAGCACACATGGTTACTCATCGAAGTGCAATGATGATGGTTTTATCAATCAATCAATCTATCAATCATCATAGAACTCTGGACATGCCCATGTACTTGATCTCCGCCTCAGCAAATCCAAAAGCCTCCAGCGGTCCAACACGCCAGTTCCATGTTAATTAACCCAATCTCTTTGCATATTTTGTACGTCGATCCCTTCGATCCGTATCACCGACACCCATCCTCTCAGTCTGGTCAGCGGGTGGGACTCGCAACCTGAAACTCATCTGTTGGAAAAGACTCAGTCATTAAGAACGTCATTTCTAGACATTGTATCCCCCCCTGATTTTGTCCCATATAGTCAATCTATCAGCTCGTTCATTGCCCCTGACTCCAGCGTGCCCAGGGACAAAAATGAAGATGATTTCTTTAATCTCTGTATGTACCAGTACCTCCACACAGTTTCATCTTACCATTCCTGTTTCGACTTAACGACTCATTATTCTTCATGAATTTAAACTGGTGAATTAATTATTGTACTAAGTAAAACTGGTGAGATGTTGAATAAGAAAATAAAGATAGAATAGAAAGGCAGAGACGAGTTCCGAAATCAGGAGCATTATATTGCTAATCATTTTCCCAATTGAGATTAAATAGAACTTATTTTTGAACTGCTGTATTTTTCCCCCAATGACATCGGATGTGATTCATGGACGTAAACACACAGATAGAAACATTTCTAGAAGTCAAAGGTATACACTTCGATTGTCCGTTTCCACCAGAATTGTTACAATGTCCCGGGCACCTAGTAGAAGAGCTGAAAGATCACGTTTATACCTGAAAAAACACACTGACAAACATCAGAAAATTGAATAATATGGACTGCTGGAATGAGAATTTGGATGATGGAATTCTGAAATTTTGGGTTGAATGTATAAATTGAATGTGAATGTATGAATGAAATGTGTTGATAATGTAAGATGTTGAATGTTGAATGTGAATGTGTCAAGAATGTGAATATGTGGAATGTGTTGAATGTGAATGTGTTGAATGTGAATGTTGAATGTTGAATGTGGAATTGTTGAATTCGAATTGTGTTGAATGTGGACGTGTTGAATGTGGAATGTGTTGAATGTGGATGTGTTGAATGAGTCAAGACAAAGAGAAAGTTTATTATCAATATAAGAGAGGTTCTCATTTTCAATCATCTATAGAAGGGGATGGTTAGGACACATTCAACAATCGTAACATCGAGCAGAGACCAGACAGGGCAGATAGAAACTGTTTGTACAAATTTGCCAATCAGGTAACATCGAGGGAGATGCAGTCAGGGGAAGACAGATAGAAAACTGTTGGTCGGCACAAGCGTCGTAACATCGAGAGAAGGAACAGAGACAGACGAAACTGTGGCAGCATTGCAAGTCGAACGAGGGAGGAGCGGGGACCGAGACAGATAGAAACTGTTTGGGCATGCCAATCGGTACATCGAGGGACGAGACAGGGTAGCGATGAGAACTGTTTGAGGCACATTGCGATATCGGTAACATCGTGCGAAGGACGAGCAGGCAACGAGAAAACTTTTGGGACATTCAGGAATGAACCGAGGAGAGACAGGACAGAGGAAGACAGAAGAAAACTTTGGAAGGGTTACGAGTCATCGGTAACAGGGTAGAGAGACAGAGAAGAAGGATAGAAAACTGTTTGGCACACACAATCGTTACATCAGGAGACGAGACAGAGAAGGATAGAAACTGTTTGGGCACATTGCAACAATCGGTAACATCGAGGGAAGAAAGAAAAACACAACAAAACTGTAGAAATGAGAAAATTGGCTCTAAATTCGAAGGGATGTATTGAAGGGAAGACAGATGAAAATGTTGGAGTTGAAGGTAAGATGTGAGAAGGAGGTGAAGGAGACAGATGAAAACTGTTTGACATTGCAGCAATCGGTAACATGAGAAAGATGAGACAGAGGAAAGAAGAAAACGTTTGGCATATTGCACAATCGTAAATCGAGGGAGTTAGACAGACAGAGGAAGACAGATAGAAAACTGTTTGGGCACATTGCAACAATCGGAACATCTGAGAACGAGAAAGAGAAGAAGATAGAAAACTGTTTGCACTCCTCTGACGTCATGGAAGTAAGAGCCTACAACATCTAAGATAAAGCAAACACAGAGACAGAATTCGAAGGAATCACACAATTTTCTTCTCCAACAACTAGGATAAATAGTGTGCAAACCTGGACGCTGACATCAAATGATAGAAGAAAACTAGTTAAGACAGAGATGAAGTGTCTACGCAGAATGCGTGGTGAAAAGCATGGCGAAACTTTATAGCATTGAGTAAGATATGGAAGTCAAAGGAGATCAAAACAAACACAAAGTTGAGAACCTTTCAATCAAATGTGAAGTCAGTGCTGTTCTATGACTCGGAAACATGGAAGACAACAAAAGAAATCTTCAGAAAACTGCAGACCTTCATAAATGGATGTTTACGTAGAATAGAAGGACTGGGGATGGTATGACAAGATTACAAACGAGGAACTCAGAGAAAGAACAACGCAGATACCAGTGGAGAAAGATCTCAAGAAGAGACGCTGACGATGGATAGGACATACATTGAGAAGACCGACCGGAAGCATTACAAGACAGTCACTGTTTTGGAACACGCAGGAAAAGAGGAGTAAGAGAAGGCCTAGACAGACCTGGAGAAGAGAGCTGATATTAAAAGGATAGGTAAAACATGGAAAAGGTTTAAAGGGATGGCAAGAGAGAGGAAGAGCTGAAAGAAGTTTGTTGAAGACCATGTCTGAGAGCTGAAAAGTGAAGAAGAAGAAGAGGAATATACCAAATAGACAGAATGCATAGAAACAATAAACGACACATGGGGAAAATGAGCTCATTGAAGAACAAGAAGAAAATAAACCGGGAAAATACTTGTAACACAAAACGTAAAGTGGTTACAGTGAAGTGGTTACAGTGAAGTGTTACAGTGAAGTGAGTTTCAGTGAAGTGGTTACAGTGAAGTGGTTACAGTGAAGTGATTACAGTGAAGTGGTTACAGTGAAGTGGTTACAGTGAAGTGGTTACAGTGAAGTGATTACAGTAAAGTGGTTACAGTAAAGTGATTAGCAGTAAGTGTTACAGTGAAGTGATTGACAAAGTGGTTACAGTAATGATTACAGTGAAGTGAATACAAGTAAAGTGGTTAGCAGTAAATAGAGTAAAAAGGGAAGTGGTTCTAATGTATTACAGTTAACTTGCAAGTAAAGTAGTTGCAGTGAAATGAGTACGAAGTGGTTATAGTAAAGTGGTTACAGTAAAGTAGTTGCAGTAAAGTGGTTACAGGAAGTGATTACGTGAAATGAGTACAGTGAGTGGTTCAGTGAAGTAGCTAGAGTAAAGTGTATAGCAGTAAAGTGGTTTACAGTAAAGTGGTTACAGTAAAGTGGTTACAGTGAAGTGATTACAGTGAAATGAGTACAGTAAGTGGTTACAGTGAAGTGGTTACGTAAAGGTTAGTGAAGTGATTACAGTGAAATGAGTACAGTAAAGTGGTTACAGTGAAGTGATTACGTGAAGTGGTTACAGTAAAGTGGTTTTCAGTGAAGTGATTACAATAAAGTGGTTACAATGAAGTGGTTACAGTGAAGTAATTACAATAAAGTGGTTACAGTGAAGTGATTACAATAAAGTGGTTACAGTAAAGTGATTACAGTGAAGTGGTTACAGTAAAGTGATTACAGTGAAGTGGTTGCATAAAGTGATTACAGTGAAGTGGTTACAGTGAAGTGGTTACAGAAAGTGGTTCAGGAAGTGTTGCAGTAAGTGGTTACAGTGAAGGGTTACAGTGAAGTGGTTTACAGTAAAGTGGTTCAGGGAAGTGATTACAGTAAGTGGTTACAGGAAGTGGTTACAGTAAAGTGATTACGGGAAGTGATTACAGTAAAGTGGTTACAGTGAAGTGATTACAGTAAAGTGGTTACAGTGAAGTGGTTACAGTAAAGTGGTTACAGTGAAGTGGTTACAGTGAAGTGGTTACAGTAAAGTGGTTACAGTGAAGTGATTACAGTAAAGTGGTTTACAGGAAGTGATTACAGTAAAGTGGTTACAGGGAAGTGGTTACAGTAAAGTGGTTACAGTGAAGTGGTTACAGTGAAGTGGTTACAGTAAAGTGGTTACATGAGTGATTACAGTGAAATGGTACAGTAAAGTGGTTACGGTGAAGTGATTACAGTGAAGTGGTTAGCAGAAAGTGGTTACAGTGAAGTGATTACAATAAAGTGGTTACAATGAAGTGGTTACAGGATTACAATAAAGTGGTTACAGTGAAGTGATTACAGTAAAGTGGTTACAGGAAGTGATTACAGTAAGTGGTTACAGGAAGTGGTTACAGTAAAGTGGTTACAGTGAAGTGGTTACAGTGAAGTGGTTACAGTAAAGTGGTTACAGTGAAGTGATTACAGTGAAATGAGTAGAAAGTGGTTACAGTGAAGTGATTACAGTGAAGTGGTTACAGTAAAGTGGTTACAGTGAAGTGATTACAATAAAGTGGTTACAATGAAGTGGTTACAGTGATGATTACAATAAGTGGTTACAGTGAAGTGATTACAATAAAGTGGTTACAGTAAAGTGATTACAGTGAAGTGGTTACAGTAAAGTGATTACAGTGAAGTGGTTACATGTGATTACATAAATGGTTACAGGGAAATGGTTACAGTAAAGTGGTTACAGGAAGTGGTTACAGTAAAAATGGTTACAGTGAAGTGGTTACAATTAAGTGGTTACTGTGAAGTGATCACACAAATTATACAGCAGAAATATGATTGAAATTGAAGAGAAAATACAGAAATATTTACCTGTTGTTGGGACGTCATTACCAGAAGGTAAAACATGAGACAAAACAAGTGTCCGTTCTAATGTCGTTTTCATGTTTAACTTCGCAACTATTAGTAGTCTTGCCCAGCAACTATTAGTAGTCTTGCCCAGCAACTATTAGTAGTCTTGCCCAGCAACTATTAGTAGTCTTGCCCAGCAACTATTAGTAGCCTTGCACGGCAACTATTAGTAGTCTTGCACAGTAACTAGTAGTAAACTTGCCCAGTAACTGTTAGTAGTCTTACAGAGTAACTATTTCTAATCATGCAGAATAACTATTTGTAGTCTTGCTCAGTAACTATTTGTAGTCTTGCAGAGTAACTATTAGTAGTCTTGCACAGTGCCTACACTGTCAGAGCTATTGTGATAATGTAGTGGTAACACTTGTGATGATGTAGTGGTAACACTCTTGAAGACAACGTCCAGCAAAATGTGAAGAAATGCTCTGTACAATATTAAATTGTATTATGTTAACTGGTATGTTACCTGCACTAAATGATCATGCTTTATATGCGCATTGCAAAAATACTTACACATCATCTGTGCGCAAATTCAGCCAACAACTTTATGGACGTACATTAATCCCCAGTGGCAGCTCATGATCAATTTCGTTGGTGGGGTTGGACGACAAAGATTTTTCGGTAAAATCATGGTTATGAGTTAGGTTATATTTTAGTATTTGTCTGTTCCGGGAAGTTAGTCCCCCGTCCCCCTTCTAATTACTAGAACATATGTTGTCGTACACAGTTGTATATTGATGGAACGGGCGATTGCGGTAAAATATTATATGATTGTTAAATAATTATTTTATATTATATTTATAATTCTGTATTTACGCACCAAAACTAATTTTTAACGCAATAACATCGTTTAACTGTACACTGGCTTGGCCGTGTACGAATTTCGTTACTGAATGAATGAAAATAACATATTTGTATGTGGTAAATAACCAGTCGAGAGAGATAGGTCAGACATCGCTAAGCTAACAGTTTAAATAGACCACACTTCTACTGACCCTAAAAAATAATTTCCTGGAAATGCGTGAAGTATACTAATTTGGAGGAAAGATGCTGAATTTCAGATTGTTTTTTTATATTTTAGCATTATATTTTCAACTTTCAAAGATAATCAGCAACACGTTAAAAGTAATAATTATGAGCAAATAATTTATAAAATAATAAATAAACGTTACATGTTATTTTTGGAGGAGTCAGATAATCAAATCTGGGGCACTGAAGCCAATCATTCATTTCTAAACTATATTATTTATTAGTTATAAATGTCACCTTTATTATTTGTCTTTCTTTCTTCCTTTGTTGTCACACTGTTACCTGGTTGTTACCCAGTGTCGTCACACTGTTACCGGGTTGTTACCCAGTGTCGTCACACTGTTACCGGGCTGTTACCCAGTGTCGTCACACTGCTACCAGGTTGTTACCCAATGTCATGGTTGTCTGTTTTTGTCTTGCGCTGTTCTAGTGGCTTGGGTGATTGTTATTATTTGTTCTTTGACAGGATTCTGCTATGCCATCTAACCATCTTTTTCGTGGTCTACCTCTTGCTTTCTTTCCTGATGTTCTGTTGTGGAAGACTCTGTATACAGAGGAGTTTTAATGCATTCTTAAGGGGCCAAACCACTTCATTCTTTGTTTCTCTATGTAATTCAAGCAAGGTTATGTGCCAAATTTCTTTCTTATCCTGATGTTGGTGACTGTTTTTTTCTGAACTTGTTAGTAGCTTTTCGTAGAGATCGCATTTCACATGTAGTTATTTTATGCAACTGTGCTTTGCTCATTGTCCATGTTTGGCTCTGGTAACACAAAGTAGGTATGAAAATTTTGTTGATCATCTGTTGTTTAGCTGTCAGTGAGATTTGTGGATGCCTTAACAATGGGACTAGCTGGTTGGTTACAGCATTTGCTTTCTGCACTGTAGCTTCTATCTCTCTATCTAGTCTTCCATCTTCTGTGAATATGCTTCCTAAGCAGTGGCGGCTCGTGCTCATATTTGTTGGTGGGGCCAGACACAAATGTTCGGAAAAATCATGGTTTTAGGTTAGGTTATATTTTAATTTATAAAATAATAAATACGTTACACATTATTTTGGTGGGCCCGGCCCCACTGGCCCTTAATGACGAGCCGCCACTGTTCCTAAGTATTTAAATTCTTACACGTGGTTGATTGTAGTGCTATTGACATGGATATTTCGTTTATTATGTTTTCTTCCCATATTCATTATTTCGGTTTTAGTGTTGTTAATTTTCATGTCATGATTTATACAATTGTGGTGCAAGGTGTCAATATTCTGTCTAACTAGATGTTTTAATAGTTCGCTAATTGATGTCAATATTCTGTCTAACTAGATGTTTTAATAGTTCGCTAATTGATGTCAATATTCTGTCTAACTAGATGTTTTAATAGTTCGCTAATTGATGTCAATATTCTGTCTAACTAGATGTTTTAATAGTTTGCTAATTGATGTCAATATTCTGTCTAACTAGATGTTTTAATAGTTTGCTAATTGATGTCAATATTTATAATAGTTTATCTAACTTATACAATCAAGTCAGAAAATTACTTCAAATAATTGTTGTTGTTTTAGAGCTTTCCATGTCAGAAAAGTCATATTTCAAAAGTGAAGATATGATTAAACAATACAGATGGTGTCCTAACCCCAACACATGTCAGAAAAGGCATATTTCAACAGTAAAGAATGTCCAAGCCATACAGAGGTAATATATCTGATAAAAGCATTAGAAATTAACAAACTTATGTCCATTTAATGGTTTACAAATACCAATTTGTGAATAATAATTGCCTATTAAAAATAATTTAAGTGTTCTTAGATAAACATATCAGTTATCAGTTATATGAGGACTATCATCATAGCATTCCGGACATGTCCATAGGTGCTCCGATCTTCACCTCAGCAAATCCAGCAGCGTCCAGCGACCCAACACGCCAGTTCGATGTTGATTAATCAATCTCTTTGCATATTTAGTATGTCGTTCTTTTCGGGCTGCACCAAATTTCAAACATATGTCACGAACAAGTAGATAAATCATTTGATTTCATTTTGAAAATAATCGTATATAAAACTATCAAATAATCTATTATATATTTCCAATAGTTTGTGTGTGTGCCCTCTTATACACGTCCTCAAATTACATCTAAATTTCACCAAACTAGGCAGAAATACTTCTGATACACAACTTAGATCAGATAAGAAAAATATTGAAGCGCATACTAGGGCCCGTTTTAGAAATCTCTTCCTGACCTGACGCTGTGAGGCATACAGGATTCGAGAAAGAAAGAGAGAAAGAAAGAAAAATATTCGAAATCTGATCAATATTCGTTTTAAAAAATTAATAAAACCCAATTTTGATGTCTTATCCGTGTTTTTTTTTTAACATACAGGTAGTGACCACCAGGTGGCCCCTGTCAAATACACTTTCCTAGATGTGTAGGAGGTTTACCACATTTGTATAAATCGAGAGGATACAATCACTAAACTGACTAAATTGACTAGGTGGCCACTATCAAATAAACATGGGTAACCTAACGAAATTGTCATTTATTGCAGACCTTATTTACAAAAAATACAACAACATAAGTTGCGTTGCGTTTTCCGTTTGCGTTTATTTGCACAAACTATATAAGTGTTACAGAAGAGTCCTTCGTATATCTTGGACAGAGAAGAGAACAAATAGATCTATCCATGTATATCTTGGACAGAAGAGAACAAATAGATCTATCCAGAAAGAACTCAAAATCAAGGAAAACTGGCTTATGCTACAAATAAGAATGAGAAAATTGAGATATTTTGGACATATAAAAAGACATGAAGGGCTGGAGAAGACCATCATGGACGGAGGCATACCGGCAAAGAGAAGAAGAGGAAGACCACGGAGAAGATGGATTCAGAATGTAACTGATGGTTTGAACATGACAGCTGCAGAGGCAGGACATCTGGCCTATGAGAGAGAGAAATTCCGTTGGACTGTTGGGGTGGCAAAGTTCTTCTCAGGACAAGCTATTTGATGACATAACTTTTATGTCGTTATAACTTCATCTTTCTGTTTCAAACTACGCTGTAGAAAAGTTTAAATAATTATTCTGTTAATTCTGTTTTGTCAAAATGCTCCATCAGAAAACAAAAACTATTCAATCAGACTAGAAGTACTCTAAACAAAAAGCATGTCCTGTGATTCACATGATGTCATGTGATGTTTTGCGATGTTCTGCGATCTCTTAATATGCCACGTATGATAATGCGATGTCTTGCATTGTCCTGTGATGTTCAGCGATGCCCTGTGACCTATTGTGATGTCCCGTGGTGGGCCGTGATATCCTGAGATGTCATGTGAGACCCTGTGATGTTCTTTGATGTTACGTGATATCCTGTGATGTCATGTTATAATCTGTGATGTCCTGTGAGATGATAGGATGTCCTGTAATATCGTGTGATGTCCTGTTATGTCATGTGATGTTCAGTGATGTCCTGCACTGTCCTAAGATGTCCTGTGATGCACTGTAATATCCTGCAATGTCCTGCGATGTCCTGTGATTTCCATTTATGTCATGTGATGTCCAGCTATGTCATGTAAGTCCTGGTTATGTTTTCTTATGTCATGTTATGTTATGCAATGTACTATGATGTCATTGATGTATGGTGATGTTCTGTTATATCATTCGATGTTCTGCGATGTCGTTTTATGCCATGTGATGTTCTGTAATATCCTGTTATGTCATTCGATGTCCTGTGATGTCATTCGATGTCCTGTAATGTCGTTGTATGTCGTGTAATGTCCTGCGATGTTGTGTGAAGTCTTTCAATGTCATGCGATGCCCTGTGGTGTTAAGCGATGCCCTTCGACGTCATGAGATGTTCTGCAAGTTATGTGATGTCACTGATGTTATGTTATGTCCTGTGATGCCATTCGACGTCTTACGATGACCTGCAGTGTCCCAAGATGTCCTGTAATGGTAAGCGATGTCATGCGATGTCCTGTGATGTACTGTTATATCATGTGATGTCTGACGATATTCTCTATCTCAGTTACGCAAGTTGTGCATACCGATAGGTGCGGCAAGACGGGAAAACTACGAGAGCGACCCCAGTAGATACAACAACCAACACAGAACGAGAGTAGTCTAAACACACTGAAATACATGCTTGGGAGGAGATCGGAGCAGTTATGGACATGCCCGATGTGCGATGAAGATCGTTCTCAGATGAACAATATGTCTCCCTTTCGGCCTTCCCTACTTCCAGTCATATGTCGAGGACTCTGGCAGCCCTTCATGCCCATGAATATGTAAGTGTCTTTGTTACTATTTGTGTAACATCAATTTTACAGGATATGATTGTTAGTCACAAGACAAACCCCCAACCTGGAGGACAAGGAAACCATGTTTAGTCTGTTCTCATATAAATGACATGTCCCGCCTCAGTTATCCTTCATCCCCATCACACCTAGGGACGAATATGTCCCCATCCAAGGTTCTCCAAGCTTCTGAGTGATAATTTTGCACCCTTCACCCCCTAGGGAGGAATATATTCTCAACCAAGGTTGCCCAAGCCTCTGAGTGGTCTTTCTGCACCTTTCACCCTAGGAGGAATATATCCTCAACCAAAGTTATTCAAGCCTCTGAGTGATCCTGCCAGGTACAAAAATTCCTATTGTACTATCCCCGGTATCATTGAATCAGGCAAACCTGCCCATAACTACAAGATAAAGGTCTCATGTATCTCATCATGTCTTATCTCAAACTAATCGGACTTCCCATCTCAATTTCTAAATTTGTTAAATCACAAAATCAGAACAAGATCAATATTAACAAATGGAAATTAGCACGACTCTATAGTATGACAACATCTGCCAACATCTTGATTCCAACGTACATAGATTCCAAGGATAATGTCAAGCACTTTGGAACTGATGACATTTGATGTCATAGCAAATGGTCAGATAGAAGATCAGGTTTAAGCGGTGGTTTTTTTTTCTTATTCAGACATTTCAACTCGTGAACAGGGCAGGTATGTTGGTATTTTAGTGCGCATTTTGATATCTAGTTCAATCAATAGGTATAGACAAATACTTAACGTGAAATCAAGGTAAATAGCGTGATAAGCAGGTGTACAAATCAGGTAAACTTGAATAGTGTATATAAACAGGACATGGTTTACTTGTCAAGGCTCTGATATAACCATAGAGAGGTTAGTCTTAGGTTAAAAACGGCGTGTCTCTGCTTCAGTAGGCTTTAACGTTAACCCCTCAAATAAATATAATTACCTGCCAGGTGAGCAAGTTGAGATTGTATATAGAAACATCTGTACATAGCTTACCTGCCAGGTGAGCAAGTTGAGATTGTATATAGAAACATCTGGTCATAGCTTACATGCCAGGTGAGCATACAAAGACTGTATACAAGCACATCTGGATATCACTTACCTGTCAGGTAAGTAGACGAGGTGATTGTATATATGTAGATGTCTCTATAGTTTACCTGTCAGGTAAGTAGACGAGGTGATTGTATATAAGTAGATGTCTCTATAGTTTACCTGTCAGGTAAGTAGACGAGGTGATTGTATATATGTAGATGTCTCTATAGTTTACCTGTCAGGTAAGTACACGAGGTGATTGTATATAAGTATACACCTTTATAGTTTACCTGTCAGGTAAGTAGACGATCGTGTAACAAATATATGTAAAATATGGAACTGCACAATGTATACTTTTAGTTTTAATTGCAAATTTTCAATTCAAATGTTGTATCAATCCTAACATATGCCAGGAGAGTTGGAAAATGACTAAAGATATAGAAAGCAAGTTCAATCAGTGGCGGCTCGTAATTGTTTTTGTTGGTAGGGTCAGACACAAATTTTCGGGTAAATAATAACTTTAGGTTAGGTTATAATTTAGTTTATTAAATAATAAATACACGTTACACATTTTTTTTGTCTGGGCCCGGCCTCACTGGTCCTTAATGACGAGCCGCCACTGAGTTCAATGCATTTGAAAATAGATGTCTGCGAAAAAAAAAAAAAGAATAAAAAAAGGAATGAATTCAGGAGAAGTGACGAAATCAGAGAAATGTCTGGTCAAAAACTAGTAACAACTGTTATAAGAAAGAGAAGATGGAGATATGTTGGGATATAAAGCATACCATGAGATTGATTGATTGATTGATTGATTGATTTGTTGATTGATTGATTGATTGATTGATTGATTTATTGATTGATTGATTGATTGATTGATTGATTGAACCATCATCATTGCACTTGGGTGAGTAACCGTGTGTGCTCCGATCTCTTTCTTATACAGGAAGATCTCAGCTGCAGTGCGCAAACTCCGTAGCAATGGTGAGGACAAAAAAAACACTGATGTCCTGAAAGAACTAAATGTTAGAAAATTGTCTGATAAACAACATACTATACAGAAAAATTAGATACTTTGGTCACATCAAGCGTCACGATGGCCTGGAAAGAACAATACTAGAGGGCAGCGTCCCAGGACGCAGAGGCAGACCAAGAAGAAGATGGCTACAAGATATTAAAGAAACTATGAATATGACCATCGACGAAGTGGGTGAACTGGCTAGAGACAGAGTGAATTTCAGATGTGCTGTAAAGAGAACAACGTCCTATAAAGGATACGCATCTTGATAATAATGATGCATGCCTATGGTTCCCGTGACTCGTTAGTTAAACACCCTCCTCACTCTGCCTCTCAGGCGTCCTGTTCTACTTGTACAACGTATAATTCCAAAGTCTTTAAATCATTGGATAGATTCAACATCTGTTTTGCATTTTGAACGTAGAACTGGAAGGAATTGCAAAAGATAACTAAGATAGAGAGACCTGAAGATAGAACCTGCATGTGTTTGTTCAGGGTCTATGTTCCAACTCACATGAAAGAGAGAGAGAGAGAGAGAGAGAGATTAATACAAGTAGTTTAATTATCTTGCCAGGCGCCCGTGTGTGCTGGGGCCCCAAGGTAAGCAAAGATTAGTACCACTGCGATCTACAAGGCATGTCGTAAGAGGCGACAGATGTAGGACCTAGGGAAGCTGAAATGAAAATCGTGGCATATCATAAAGGACATAGCCATCAACCACAGTAAACGAGTCATTGATTTTCTAGGCACCACATATACGTTCAGTAGTTTGCCATTGCTTTTTGAACGGTGAGGTCTATTTTTACCTTTCGTAAAAATCTCACGGAAACGAATTTGCTTCCAAACTTGTCCACCGTGGGGTTTGAACCAGGTACGCTTGGGTTTGTGATCGAGCTCACTTCAGCTTGAGCTACAGACGCTCACAGGAAAGCTACTCTATCAAATAAAAAACATCGCAGAAATCGGATGGGCTAGTGTACTTGAAGGTACATAACTGGCACAACGTACAATCGCTCTTAGGCTCAGATCACACACAAATCACAAAGCGTGATTAACAAGTAGTCAATATGGAACGTTCGAAGAAGAAGAAGAAGAAGAAGAAGAATCATACCAGAGTTTCTCGAGATTTGTAGGTTCCGGTATTAGTTTGACTTTCACCGTGAATTTAAAATAAATTTTTTTTAAATCACGTTTGCCTTGAATTGACACCAACATTTGCGTCCAGTTATATTTGATGTTTGTTCCTGCAGTTTCCTGGCTGGTAAACCTTAATTCTCATCACGTGCAGAGTTTTTCAGCAGGGGACAGTTTATTGGTACAAGGTCGAGCAGAGATGAGATCCAGATATTTCAAAGAACAGTTCTACATATTTCTTCAACTTGTCAGTGTATGTAGACCAGTCAACATGGAGGTAACAGGGACGTGGATCAGGTATGTGGGCATCATTACAGCTTTCTAGTAATATTCTTACCTCTAATACTGTTTTGTCTCACAGCGTCAGGATAAGAAGAGATTTATAGAACGGGCTTTTGTATGCGCTTCATAACATTATTCCCCCACCTCTGTTATCTCTAAGGTTGATCAATAAATAGACAGTGTATAAGTATTAGGAGCTTCCGTAAAAAGAAGTCACCAAACACAGGACTCGAACCACTTACCCTCAGCTACCACGGCACCCATTGCGAGCCTAGAAAAACGAACACAACCAGCGAGCCATTCAAAAAAATTACTGAAAAATGTCTTTCGCAATCGTTTTATCTTAACTAGACACAGAATAATCAGGTAAGGCTTGATCGAGCAGTGTTTGCACAAACACATGTCATAAGGCTACTGCGCTTGTATACCCGAGACGAGACAATAGCATACATACACACATGTATACACATATAACAAACATATATACATAACTCAAAATAGCTTCAATGTTATTACCTTATCTCTGAGGTACATCTTTTACGTGGACAGCCTTTGCTTTGTATCGAAGTAACATTGCTCTTGGAGGCGCACTGTCTGTTGGTAATCTGCTTAAGTGGCCGAACCATTTAATTTGTTGTTTCTTGATGAAGCTCCGCCCAAGTGGTTACCTGGGCCCAAATTTGGGGTGTAAAGAATAGAACCACTGTTACCTTCACGCATGTCGTAAGAGGCGAATAATGCGGTTTGACTGAAATCGGATGCACGTGTCTGCTCAGGAATGCTAACCCGAAACAAATGCTTGCAGAAAACAGATGCACCAGGCCGTAAAACGCATAACATGGTGCAACGACCGTTCACAATGAGGAATGGGATAACGGATTCTACGGTCGCCAATCTGTCTCGGAGATTTAGCCACGCAGTAAGTATGTCAGACCTACCATCAAGAGGGTGGACAAAACTTACTGCGGGAAGAGGTCGGCACAAAGGGGAAACAAAATCATAGGAATTATATCCTACGGAATTGCCCCCAGTATGCAGACTTGAGAAGAAAGATGACCCACTTACACTAGCGTCCAAGACAAACTGTATGGTGTGGTTGATAATCTGAGGCAGACGGCTGCCTTTATTAGAGAATCCGAAATCCAAATCTAATGAGAACGCAGAAGAAGAAGATGATGAAGCTCAGCCAAGATGTTGTACCTACTTTTTCCCCGATGTCTTCATTTCTAAACCAGTCTCTTCTTGATACTCCCAACATTCTGCGTAGACACTTCATCTCTGTCGTCATTAATTTGTTTCTGTAATTTTGTGTCACTGTCCATGCTTGGCACTGATAGCATAATGTGGGGAGAAAGATTATGTTGTACAATGCTCATTTATGTTTCTTCTTAAGTTAATTTAATATTTTTGGAATTAAGTTCGTTGGAACCTGGCGTAACTTAATTACAGTCAGCTGGTTTGGGTCACAAGTCGAGTGTGCGATGTCGGTTTCTTTGGTTATATCGTTTATACTACTGTGTAGGAGCAGGCGCTGACACCTATAGATATCAAAAGGAACCAGGCTCCGTCAAAACAGACAGATACTGTTTTAAATTATCAGTTATATGAGGGCTATCATAAGAGCATTTCGGACATGCCGGTAGGTGCTTCTATCTCCGCCTCAATAAATTCAGCAGCTTCAAGCAGCCCAACACGCCAGTTCGAAGTTGATTAATTTTGTATCAACCAGTCGGTCAGAGATGCTATATAACTAAACCAGAATTCATAGCGGCAAACGACACAATAAAATGTGAAAATTGTTTTGGTAAATGATTTGGTATTTTATTGAATAATTGATTTTATTTGATGATTTGATCCTTCATTTCTCAGCTTATAAAACTTGACGATTTAGTCCTTGTGTTCCCTGGGAAGTATAAGGCTACAGCTGTCACTTTATTTATCAAATAGTTTGTCTTGAGCAGAGCTAAGCCACTCGAACAGTCCTGCGGAATCTCTCTCTCTCTCTCTCTCTCTTTCATAGGCCAGACGTCGCACCTCTGCAGCTGTCATGCTCAAATCATCAGTTATATCCTGAATCCATTTTCTCTGTGGTTTTCCTCTTCTCCTCTTTACCGTGACGCATCCTTCCATGGTGGTCTTCTCCAACCCTTCATGTCTCTTTATATGTACAAAATACTTCCATTTTCTTATTCTGATTTGTAGACTATGTGAGTTTTCTTTGATTTTGATTACTTTCTGGATAGATCTATTTGTTCCCTTTTCTGTACATGAGATAACGAGAACTCTTCTGTAACACTTTATACATATATGTAATCAAAGTTTAACTGATTTAGTTCCGTCCATCCTGATGAATCTTCTTATATCTTCTTTTGTGGTTACCTGGGCCCAAATTTGGGGTGTAAAGAATAGAACCAATGTTGCCTGCCACGCATGTAGTAAGAGGCGACTTAGGAGGTTTGGTTGAAATCAGATGCACGTGTCCGCTAGGGAATGCTAACCCGAAACAAATGCTTGCAGAAAACGGATGCATCAGGCCATAAGGCGCATAACATGGTGCAACGACTTCTCACAATGAGGAAATGAATAACGGATTCTACGGTCACCGCTCTGCCTCGGAGATTTAGCCACGCAGGAAGAATGTTGAATCACGACATCAGCGTCCAAGACAAACTATGGCGAAGCTAATAATCTGAGACATACGGCAGTCTATATTTATCATCAAATAGCTTTTCCTGAGCAGAACTTTGCCACCCCAACAGTCCTCCGGAATTCTCTCTCTCTCTCTCTCATAGGCCAGATGTGCTGCCTCTGCAGCTGTCATGTTCAAACCATCAGTTACATCCTGAATCCATCTTTTCCGTAGTCTTCCTCTTCTTCATTTTGCCGGTATGCCTCCTTCCATGATGGTCTTTCCAGCCCTTCATGTCTTTTTATATGTCCAAAATATCTCAATCTTCTCTTTCTTATTTGTAGCATCAGCCAGTTTTCTTTGATCTTGAGTTCTTTCTGGATAGATCTATTTGTTCTCTTTTCTGTCCATGATATATTAAGGACTCTTCTGTAACACTTATATTCAAAAGCACATGTGTTTTTCCACTGCCTCATTAAATGTCCATGCTTCACACCCATACGTAGCCACTGGGAATATGCATGCCCTTAGTATTCTGATCTTTGTTTTAGCCTATATTAGAGAGTCCGAAATCCCAATCTAGTGAGAACACAGCAGAAGAAGAAGAAGAATATCATCTTCTGCTCTATTTTTCCTAATGTTCTTTCAACCTCCCCACACTGATAATCCCTTCCCCTGTGGGTTCTACCCTAACAGCATGTAAGACTAGAATGCATTGGCATTCATATATTTATGATTGATTGATTGATTGATTGATTGATTGATAGGACCATCATCATTGCACTTCGGTGAGTAACCATGTGTGGTCCGGTCTCTTTCTCACACAGGAAGATCTCAGCTGCAGTGCACGAACTCCGTAGCACTGACGCGGGTCCCGGTGTAATTTTGAAGATGGTGAAGATATTTTTGTAGAAATGTTAATTTTAGTTTCTTTCTAATGAATTTTGCCCGGACAGCGGCTTTCCAGCCTGCTCTTATCGATTTTGAACTGCCAAGGGTTCTTTTACGTGCTCAAATTGAACACGGGACCTACGTTTTATCGTTCATCTCCGATAGGACTAGGAACTCGATCTCACCTACACTTAAATCAGGGATCTCTGTAAAAAAATATCCTGATGGCTGCACGAGGGAGCGAATCTGGTATCTTTAGCACGAGAAACGAACACCGAGCCTCTACGCTACAGAAACCTGTATATATTTATAAAAGCCGTTGTAGCGTAGTTATTAGTGAACTTGCTTCGTACGCTAGGGACGCGGGTTCAATTCCACAATGGACGTTGAATTTGTTCCCACCGTAACGGATCTCAGTTTGGAACAGCTTTTAGTGAGTACAGGAATAGCACTGGGAAGTAACAGTGACAGTGACCACATCTCCCAACGAGCGCCGATGAAATCAATGAAAAATACAGACCTATCACCATATTACCCTATATACCATATGGTATAACAAGGGTTTCTTGCAGTGGCGGCTCGTGATCATTTTTGTTGATGGGGCAAACAAAAATGTTCGGAAAAATCAAGGTTTTGGGTTGCTATATTTTAATTAAGAAAATAATAAATACACATTATACATTATTTTTGGTGGGGCCCGGCACCACTGGCCCTTAATGACGAGCCGCCACTGATTTCTTGACTTATTTTGTTCTGATATATTTTTCTCTATTACAGTCATAAAATGCAGACGTACAATGTGACAGCATCCTTAAGACGGTCAACAGTTGAATGTGCGTACATTTGCATCAAAGACAAAACCTGTCAAGGATTTTACTTTAGTCCATCTGATGCTCTGTGTATTCTAGCAAACCCTGTCTCTGTCGACGACACCACACTTAACCAATCAACTGTACATAATCACCGCTACCTTTACGTACTGTCAGGAGTTCCAGACATTAGACTTTCACTTCAACTGCTTTTATAATTTTATCGAAAGTGATGAATATGACGACTGGAATACTTCAGAACCAACATACACTTCGCCGAATCTACCAGAACCAACAGGAACTTCCCCGAATCTACCAGAACCAACAAGCACTTCTGCAAATGTACCAGAACCAACAAGCACTTTCCCGAATACACCAGAACCACCTGTTACTTCTTCAAATGCATCAGAACCAGCAGACACGTTCCTGACTCCACCAGAAACAACAGTTACTTCATCGAATGCACCAAAAACAGACCAAAGTTCAGAACAAACAAGCATAGACAATAATGGCTTTCCTTATACTATATTTCCAAATGGCAGCCACACTCAGAGATCACATACAACAACAGATCTCAGTGATACAACAACAGATCTCAGTGATACATCAACAGATCCTAATGAAACAACAACAGATCTCAATAAAACAACAACAGATCCAAGTAGTCAAACAGATCTCAGTGATTCAACAGACTCTAGTGATACAGCCGATTCCAGTGATTCAACAGATGCCAGTGATACAACAGATCACAATAATACAACAGATCCAAGTGATACAACAGATCCCAGTGATACAACAGATCTCAGTGATACAACAGATCCCAGTGATACAACAACAGATCCCAGTGATACAACAACAGATCTCAGTGATACAACAGATCCCAGTGATACAACAGATCTCAGTGATACAACAGATCCCAGTGATACAACAACAGATCTCAGTGATACAACAGATCCCAGTGATACAACAACAGATCCCAGTGATACAACAACAGATCTCAGTGATACAACAACAGATCTCAGTGATACAACAGATCCCAGTGATACATCAACAGATCTCAGTGATACATCAACAGATCTCAGTGATACAACAACAGATCCCAGTGATACATCAACAGATCCTAATGAAACAACAACAGATCTCAATAAAACAACAACAGATCCAAGTAGTCAAACAAATCTCAGTGATTCAACAGACTCTAGTGATACAGCCGATTCCAGTGATTCAACAGATGCCAATGATACAACAGATCACAATAATACAACATATCCAAGTGATACAACAGATCCCAGTGATACAACAACAGATCTCAGTGATACAACAGATCTCAGTGATACAACAACAGATCTCAGTGATACGACAACAGATTCCAGTGATACAACAACAGATATCAGTGATACAACAACATATATCAGTGATACAACAACATATATCAGTGATACAACAACAGATATCAGTGATACAACAATAGATCCCAGTGATACAACAACAGATCTAAGTGATACAACAGATCCCAGTGATACAACAACAGATCGCAGTGATACAACAACAGATCTCAGTGATACAACAACAGATCTCAGTGATACAACAGATCCCAGTGATACAACAACAGATCTCAGTGATACAACAACAGATCTCAGTGATACAACAGATCCCAGTGATACAACAACAGATCTCAGTGATACAACAACAGATCTCAATGATACAACAACAGATCTCAATGATACAACAACAGATCTCAGTGATAAAACAACAGATCTCAATGATACAACAACAGATTCCAGTGATACAGCAACAGATATCAGTGATACAACAATAGTTCTCAGTGATACAACATCAGATCTCAGTGATACAGCAGATCCCGATGATACAACAGATCCCAATGATACAACATATACCAGTGATACAACATATCCCAGTGACACAACAGATCTCAATAAAACAACAACAGATCCAAGTAGTGAAACAGATCTCAGTGATTCAACAGTTTCTAGTGATACAGCCGATTCCAGTGATTCAACAGATCCCAGTGACACAACAGATCCCAATGATACAACAGATCCCAGTTATACAACAGATCCCAGTAATACAAAAACAGATCTCAGTGATTCAACAACAGATCTCAATGATACAACAGATCTCAGTGATTCAACAACAGATCTCAGTGATACAACAACAGATCTCAATGATACAACAACATATATCAGTGATACAACATCAGATCCAATGATACACAGATCTCAGTGATACAACAACAGATCTCAGTGATACGACAACATATTCAGTGATACAACAACAGATACAGCGATAGAAATCTCAGTGATAAAAACAGATCTATATACCAGATCCATGGGGATACAACAACAGCGTCTGATCAACATCGATCTTTTTTGATGCAACAAAGATCAAGGTGAGTCAATTCAGTTGATAAAACAAACAGATCTCATGTGACACAAACGACTCATGGTATGACGAGCAGATCGTGATTAGCAACAGATCTCAAGTATAAACAGATCCCAGTGATACATCAAGAGATCGCAGTGATGGCATACAGATTCATGATATAACAAAATGCAGGATACTAGCACGATCTCGTGTATACAACAACCGTCGTACGACACCAACAACAATCAGTGATACACAATCCCGTATTACGTACAGATCAGGATACCAACATAGATTCTAGTGTACATAGCAAAATTATCGAGTGATAATAGACAGATCTTCAGTGAACCAACACGAGATCTACAGAACAACAACTGATCTCAGTGAACAACAAGCATTTCCAAATGATACAACAACAGATCCTTATGAACAAGCAGATCTCGGATACAACAGATCTCAGGATCAACGATCTCAGATACCAACAGATCCCCAGTGACAGCCAACAGCATTCTCATGATACAGACCAACAGATCCCATGATACAACAGCAGATCCCTGTGATACACTCAGAATGATCAGAACACAGACAGATCCTGATCAACCAGAAACACAGTGATGACAACAGATCTCAGTGAAAACAGCATATCTCAGAACAACAAGCATATGAATAACAACAGATCCAGTGATAAACTAAATTCTCAGTGATCACACAACAGATCTCATATGATACAACAGATTCAGTGATACAACATCAGATCTCAGTGATACACAACAATCCTATGATACAACAACAGTTAGATACAACAACACTATATCAGTGATAACAACAATTCAGTGATCAACAACGATCTCAGTGATACAACAATGATCCAGTGATACAACGCAGATCTCAGTGTTACAACAGATCCATGATAAACAACAGATCCAGTGATACAACACAGATCTCAGTGATACAACAGATCCAGTGATACAACAGATCCCAGTGATACAACAACAGATAGTGATACAACAACAGATCCCAGTGATACAACAACAGATCCCAGTGATACAACAACAGATAGTGATACAACAGATCCCAGTGATACAACAACAGATCTCAGTGATAGAACAACAGATCTCAGTGATAGAACAACATATCTCAGTGATACAACAACAGATCCAGTGATACAACAACAGATCTCAGTGATACAACAAGATCTCAATGATACATCAAAGATTCAGTGATACAACATCAGATCTCAGTGATACAACAACATATCCCAGTGATACAATCAACAGTTAAAGTGATACAACAACATATTCAGTGATACAACAACATATGATCAGTGATCAAACAGATCTCAGTGATACAACAATAGATCAGTGATACAACAGTAGATCTCCAGTGTTCAACAGATCCAGTGATACAACAGATCTCAGTGATACAACAACAGATCTCAGTGATACAACAACAGATCCCAGTGATACAACAACTACCCGTGATCACAACAGATGTGATACAACAGATCCCAGTGATACAACAACAGATCTCAGTGATACAACACGATAGTGATACAACAACAGATCCCAGTGATACAACAACAGATCTCAGTGATAGAACAACAGATTCGGTGATAGAACAACATATCTCAGTGATACGACAACAGATCTCAGTGATACAACAACAGATTCCAGTGATACAACAACAGATCCCAGTGATACAACAACAGATCTCAGTGATACAACAACATATCTCAGTGATACAACAACATATCTCCAGTGATACAACAGATCCCAGTGATACACAACATATCCAGTGATACAACAACAGTTTCAGTGATACAACAACAGATTCAGTGATACAACAACATATCTCAGTGATACACACATATCTCAGTGATACGACAACAGATCCCAGTGATACAACAACAGATCCCAGTGATACAACAAGATCTCCAGTGATACAACAACATATCTCAGTGATACAACAACATATCTCAGTGATACAACATATCTCAGTGATACAACAACAGATCCCAGTGATACAACAACAGATCTCAGTGATACAACAACAGATCTCAGTGATACAACAGATCCCAGTGATACAACAACAAATCTCAGTGATACAACAGATCCCAGTGATACAACAACAGATCTCAGTGATACAACAACAGATCGCAGTGATACAACAACAGATCTCAGTGATACAACAACAGATCTCAATGATACAACAACATATCCCAGTGATACAACAACATATCTCAGTGATACAACAGATCCAGTGATACAACAACAGATCCAGTGATACAACAACAGATCCCAGTAATACACAGATCTCGGGTGATACAACAGAATCTCAGTGATCGACAACATATCTCAGTGATACAACAGATCCCAGTGATACAACAACAGATCTCAGTGATACAACAACAGATCTCAGTGATACAACAACATATCTCAGTGATACAACAACATATCTCAGTGATACAACATATCTCAGTGATACAACAACAGATCGCAGTGATACAACAACAGATCTCAGTGATGCAACAACAGATCTCAGTGATACAACAACAGATCCAGTGATAAACAACAATATCAGTGATACAACAACAGATCCCAGTGATACAACAGCAGATCTCAGTGTTACAACAACAGATCCCAGTGATACAACAACAGATCTCAGTGATACAACAACAGATCTCAGTGATACAACAACAGATCCAGTGATACAACAACATGATCTCAGTGATACACAACAGATCCAGTGATACAACAACAATATCAGTGATACAACAACAGATCCAGTGATACACAGCAGATCTCAATGTTACAACAACAGATCCCAGTGATACAACAACAGATCTCAGTGATAAACACAATCTCAGTGATACAACAACAGATCCCAGTGATACAACAACATATCTCAGTGATACAACAACAGATCCCAGTAATACAACAACAGATCTCAGTGATACAACAACATATCTCAGTGATACAACAACAGATCTCAGTGATACAACAACAGATCTCAGTGATACAACAACAGATCCCAGTGATACAACAACATATCTCAGTGATACAACAACAGATCTCAGTGATACAACAACAGATCCCAGTGATACAACAACATATCTCAGTGATACAACAACAGATCTCAGTGATACAACAACAGATCTCAGTGATACAACAACAGATCCCAGTGATACAACAACAGATCTCAGTAAAGATGTCACGAACACCACATTTCCTACTGGCAGAGATACCCACAACACTACATATCCAAACAACAGCGATCATAGTACAGATGTAACTGTAACTCATGTCAGTAGTATACCATCTACCACCAGCGTACCTCATACCACCACCAGCTACCTCATACCACCACCACTACCTCCTACACCACCAGCATCCCCTACCACACACTCATCCTACTACCACCAGCATACCTCCTACTCCCACCACATCCTCCTACCACCACCAGCATACATCCTACTACCACCAGCATACCTCCTACCACCACCAGCATACCATACCCCACAGCTACCTCCACTACCACCAGCATACCTCCTACCACCACCAGCATACCTCCTACTACCACCAGCATACCTCCTACTACCACCAGCATACCTCCTACCACCACCAGCATACCTCCCATCAGCAGCCAACATACCAATACCCCTTCTACCACCACAACCACTACTAGCTACAACAGCGTAACCACAACCAACACGATTCAGAGTGGCACAGGTAATGCCGTGGTGTATGGCACAAACGGGTGCCCCACTGCTTACATCCCTTCGTCGGGAAAATGTCTGGTCTTCCACTATGAAAATATCGGAGCGGTAAGTTAGAAGAACAGTATCCCTATCATATACTATATAAATGGTGCTCTTAATTCTCCACTGTCTGTCTATGTTTGCAGATAATGCAGTGAAAAAGAGAGAGTGGGTGATTTTATGTTTTGCAGACAAATAGTCTCTTTAGATCATGGTCATATTTTATATAGTTATACTGATTTTTATTTTTGCTTGTTGAAAATACTGCTTGGGAGGAAGGAGAGAGGGAGGGTTTGGAGAAAGAGATTCAAGGTGTTTAAACAAGATACAAACGGAGTGAACATCATATCGTGTAGAAAAGACCTACAGAGAGGATCGGGGAGGGATACCTCAGACCAGTGACCTACGGAGAGGAAAAGTACCTCGTAGTCAGCAGCAAGTAGCCTACGGAGAAACCTTGCAGTTTCAAGTCCAGTGACCTTTTTTTGGGGGTATACCTCATCTTGTCTAGCGCAGTAACCTACGGAGAGAAGTAACTTGTAGTAAGCAGCCCGGTAATCTACGGGAGAAACCTTACAGTATCCATCCCAGTGACTTGCAGGGTGTGCCTCGCAGTGTCCAGCCAACTATAAACTTATGGGTCTTCGGACTCAGGTACGAATTAAGGGAAATCAGGCCCCAACTACACCACGTGACCTCGTATTCCAGTATTGTTGTATATAGACGAATTCATTTTAAAATCAACACAAAATGCTAAATCGAAGTTATATTATGCAACAAGTTAAGTTTAACAATAAGGAATATCAATATTATGAATATTTTTCACCAATAAATAACCATAGACTCACAGAATTGAGTAAAATTGCAAAATAGCGTGCAGTGTTCTATCAAACATCTATAATTTCCAGCCCCTTCTCTGATCTAGGTCAGGGAATCCCCGGTCAGTTATCTGGCCTAGTTATCTAGAGTTTGCTGTGGTCCAGTCCAGTGACTCGCAGGGTGTGCCTCGCAGTGTTTAACCCAGTGGTCAAACGAATCTTCTTCTGACACTGTGCATCTATTTATTTATCTGCTATTCCTTATACTCTGCCTCAAAACTTCATATATATATATATATATATACAGCGGCGGCTCGTGATCATTTTTGTTGGTGGGGCCAGATATTTGTTCCGGATAAATCATGGTTTTTGGTTGCTATATTTTAATTTTTTAAATAATAAATGCACGCTATACATTATTTTTGTTGAGGCCCGGCCCCACTGGCCCTTAATGACGAGCCGCCTACTATATATATATATATATATATATATATATATATATATATATATAATATTTTTATTAACAATCACTAATTCGGTTTTTTTCGTTCATCTCTGCTGTGTCTATATCATTATCTATCTCTACCCCATGGTGATATCTTTCATTAACTATGAATCTCAACAGAACTGTCCTTCGTCTGTCTCAACTAAAGGGTGGTAATCAGAAGTTAATGTACAGTGCACCAACCTTCAGCACCTATTGGAGCACAGTTGCTTATCCTTGGGTGGGGTGTTCAATTTCAGCCAGCGTTTGTTTGCGGTACGCTTTCCGATAGCCTTAGGCTGTCCCCAGCCGAACCCAAAGGCAGGGGTTAATAGCCATTTTCTTTCAAAGCAACGACCCTTAGACGGTCTGCTCTCCCGGGCTTATGAACGTCATCTGCCCAGTAAAACCGGTCGTTTTAATGAACACCTTGGTTTGCCGCCCGTTCAGGTGTGTTTGTGGTTTGCTCCGCTAGTCTTTGATTGTCCCCAATTAACTACAAGGCAGCAGTAGTTCCCTGCGAGCTGAAACACGCACTGGCTTTACCTCTGCTGGGCTTTCCAGTTGTTTTGTACATTTGGGTGGGACGCACACCCTGCTTGCCGCTGCCGCGCTTGCACTGGTTTTGCCTCTGCTAGGCTATCCAGTTGTTCTACTAATGTGGGTGGGACGCACACCCTCTTGCTGTGCCGGCCTGCCCCTCGATGGGGCCCACTATGACTTTGCCAGCGTGCGTGCTAGCTCTGCCCTGATGCCATGTCACCATCGACTTTTTCCGTGCTGACATTTTTCGTGCCTTCCATGTCGTGCACACATTTACCTGGGCTGTCACCTTCTGGACTCAACCGATCCCCACCCATGAGATGGAGTCTCGGTTTCCCCACGTGGTGCCACCTTGCAACGTCTGTATGCGCGCTTGCTCTGCCATGGTGCCTACCTCACCATTTCCGTCAATTTCCAGTGGGCTGTCCGACTTCGAGGGGGCAAAAACCGAGTTTCGCCCCATGATGCCCACGTGCAACTCCACTCCCAGCATACTCATCGGCTCTAGGGTAGCACCTCTAGAGAGAGCATGCTTGGGCTCGAATTTCGCCACAAGCGTATCAATGTCCCTTCGATGGCTCTGATTCGTGCACCCATCTCTGTGATAGGGGCCAGACGTTTGAGCTATGTGGACTAACGTGTGGCCCAACTCATCACCCAGCATACTCATCGGCTCAAGAGAGTACATCAAGAGAGCATGCTTGGGCTCCGAATTTCGCCACACGCGGATCAACGTTCCTTCGGTGGTTTTGATTCGGACTTTTGACCCATGTGGACCAACGTGCGGCCCAACTTATCACCCGGCATACTCATCGGCTCAAGAGATGTGCATCAAGAGAGAGAATGCGTGGGCTCCGAGTTCCGCCCCGCGATGTTCCACATATGTCGTTCTAGCTTTTCCCATCGTCCGGGAGAGACGAGCATTAATAGTCACCCTGGTAGTTTACTCGTCTGTGTTGCGAGCGAATCCCATCAAGCATGACTACCTTCGCATCTCTACTTACCCCGGAGTAGCTCTCCCACGGCACCTGCCCTCTTAGCCAGACCGGAACCACCGTCTGTTACCAGGGTCACCACTTGGAGGTGAGAGCAGGGATTAGAGCCATCTCTCTAATCCTGGCGCGCCGCTTCCTAGCGCCTTTGACCCCGTCTCCACGTCTAGTTCTCTCTGCACATCCACAGTTAGAGTATGTATCCTGTCCACAAGCTATATAGTTGTATTTGGGCGATGTCTATGAACCTAATATAATAATCTTGAATGTCATGATTATGTTTCTCAGCCCACTAGAATTGTAGCATCAAGTGAATGTCAAAAAATAAATGGGCATCTTCTGGACTTTGCTTCTACCGCAGATTTCGCTACCTTTCGTGACATCATCATAGCAAACAATACACTTAACACACATGACTGGTACCTGGGTCTAGACTGGTACCCTCTTCCACCACGTTGGATATCGGTAAATACAGGTTCGTATTTGATATTTTTGATTGATGGAAAGATAAGTAGATAGACAGACAAACAGTTGGACCAAACGATAGATAATGAGAGACAGACAAAAAGTAGACAGACAAAAGAACCAGAGAGAGCGAGAGAGAGAGAGAGAGAGAGAGAGAGAGAGAGAGAGATTCAAAAAGGCGAAGAGATAGACAGAAAATTATATATTGATATACCGACAACCAGACATACATAAAGGCAGAAATACAGAAGACAGACAAACACACAGACTAACCTAACTGACAGATCGATGATGATCGAGGATGGATTGATGGATGGATTGATGGATGGATGGAGGGATCGATGGATGGATGGATGGATCGATGGATGGATTGATGGATGGATCGACGGATGGATTGATGGATGGATTGATGGATGGATGGATGGATCGATGGATGGATGGATCGATGGATGGATTGATGGATGGATTGATGGATGGATGGATGGATATAAACACAGATTGTCAAACATAAAGAAAAACAGAAACAGATTAGATAGAATAATATAATATAAGATAAGCTAGTAAGACGATACAAGATAAGATAAAAAGATGACAAGAAAATAAAAGATAAGACACGCTAAAATAAGATAAGATAACACAATACAAGATAAGATAAGGTAGATACGATAAGGTAAGATAGGACATGGTAAGATAAGATAAGATAAGGTAAGTAAGATAAAAAGGTAAGATAAGACAAGGTAAGATAAGATAAGACATGATAAAATAAGACACGAGAAGGTAAGATGAGACAAGGTAAGATAAGAAAAGACAAGATAAGGTAAAATAAGAAAAGATACGATAAGATAAGACAATACAAGATAAGATAATATAGGAAAAGGTGAGATCAGATAAGTCAAGATCAGATACGATCAGACAGAACAATACCAGATAAGATAGAACAAGGTAAGATAAGATAAGCCAAGGTAAGATAGGATAAGACAAGATGAAGTAGGATACCACAAGATAAAAAGGGTCAGATAAAAAATTATTAGTTAGGATAAAATAAGAAAAGATAAAATAAGAAAAGATTGTACAATATAAGATAAGTTGGGACAAGATAAGACAAAATAACAAAAGATAGAAACAATAAGAGAAGACAGGACAAGATAAGATAAGATAGGACAAGATAGGATATAATAAGATAAAATAAGATAGGACAAGATAAGATACGGCAAGATAAGATAAAATAGGTCACGCTAACACCAAATAAGATCAGATAAGATAGGCAAGAAAAGATAATATAACATAAAATAAGAAAGATAAGATAAGATAGGAAACGATAAGGAGAAGATAAAATAAGATAATATATGATAAGGAGAAGATAAGATAAGAGAGAAGAGGAGATAAGAAGAGGAAGATAAGATTGAGGAAGATAAGATAAGAAGAAGATAAGAGAAAGATAAAATACGAGAAAATGATAAGATAAAGAGATGATAAGATAAGAGTGAAGATAAGATAAGAGAGATTATAAGAGAGAAGATAAGATAGAGAAGATAAGATAAGAGAGATGATAAAAAAGTGAAGATAAGATAAGAGAGTGATAAGATAAGAGAGAAGATAGAGAAGAGTAAATAAGATAAGAGAAGATAAAATAAGAGTGAGGATAAGATAAGAGAGATGATAAGATAAGAGTGAACATAAGATAAGAGAGATGATAAAATAAGAGTGAAGATAAGATAAAGAGATGGTAAGAAAAGATAGTTAGAAGATAGATAAGAGAAGATAAGATATAAGATAAGAGAGAAGATAAGAGATGATAAGAAGGTTAAGATAAAGAGGATTAGATAAGAGATAAGATAGGTAGAGAGAAGATAAGATAGAGAGAAGAAAGATAAGGAAGAAAATAAGATAAGAGAGAAGAAGTGATAAGATAGAAGGTAAAATAAGATAATAGAGAAGAGAAGATAAGATAAGACAAGAGAGGAGATAAGATAGGAGAGAAGAGAAGATAAGAGAGATGATAAGATAAGAGAGAAGATAAGATAAAAGAGATGATAAGATAAAAATAGATGATAAGAGAGATGATAAGAAAAGAGAGATGATAAGATAAGAGAAGATAGATAAGAGATGATAAGAGAGAAGAGAAGATAGAGAGAAGATAATATCAGAGAGATGATAAGATAAGATATATAATAAGATAAGAGAGAAGATAAGATAAGAGATAAAATAAGATTGAAGATAAGATAAGAGAGATGATAAGAAGATAAGATGAAGATAAGATCAAGAGATGGAAGATAAGAGAGATAAAGAGAAGATAAGAGGATGATAGAGAAGATAAGATAAGAGATAAAACAAGATACGATAATGTAATGTAAGGTAATGTCATGGAGACATTCAGGTAGATTGCTAGATACGGTATGCAAGTAGGTAGTTAGGGAGGTAGGTAGGTATTCATAAAGGTGTGTAGGTAGGCAGGTATGTAGTTATGTATACAGGTACGTAGGTAAGTAGACAGGTAGTTAGGCAGGCAGGTAGGCAGGTGAGTAGATAGGTATGTAGGTAGGGAGGGAGGGAGGTATATAGGTAGGTAGACAGTTAGGTATTAGGTAGGCAGTTAGGTATTAGGTAGGCAGGTAAGTATGTAGGTAGGTAGGCAATTAGTTAGATATGCAGGTAGGTAGTTAGGTATGCAAGCAGGCAGGTATACATGCAAGCAGATAGTAGAAAGGCAGCAGGCATGTAGATTGTAGGTAGGTGTGTAGGTAGATAGGTGGATGAGTGGGTGGGTAGGTAGGAGGTAGGTAGGTATGTAGGTATGTAGGTATGTAGGTAGCAGGTAGGTAGGTAGTAGGAGGATAAAAATAAGTGGGGAAAAAAGATAAGTAGGATAAAAGATAAGATAAGATAGGATAAAAAGATAAATAAGATAGGAAAAATTAAGAAGAAAAGATAAGAAAGATAGAAATGATAATACAAGAAAAGGTAAGGTAAGATAATGCAAGAAAAGAAAAGATAGGACAAGGTAAAAAAAGATAAGATAAGATAAAGTAAGATACGATAGGATAAGGTAAAATAAAATCAGATACGATAAGATAAGATAGGATAAGGTAAGATAAGAAAATATAATATATGATAAGGTAAGATAAGATAATATAAGAATAGATAGGATAAGGTAAGATAAATAAGAATGATAGGATATTTTGATAGGATAGAAAAAGATAAAATAAGATAAGATAAGACAAAATAAGGTAAGGTATGAAAGAACAAGGTAAGACACGAAACGGTAAGATAAGATAAGATAAGGCACGATAAGAGAACACAATATAAGATAAGATAAGATAGGTCGCAGTAAAGTGAGATAAGATAAGATAAGACAAGATAAAAGAAGATAGGACAAAATAAGATAAGATAGGATAATATCAGATAAGATAGGATAAGATAAGATAGGATAAGATAGGATTAAAAAAAAAGATGAGGTGAGAAAGGAAAAGAACAGATAAGATAAGATGAAATAAGATAGGACAAGTAAAGATAAGATAATATAAGATATAACAAGAAAAAAAGATGAAAATATAATCTAAGATATGACATGAAAAGGAAAAAAAAAAGATAAAGTAAGAAAAAATGATATAAAACAATACAAGATAATATAAGATCAGATAGGACAAGATGGGACAAGATATGACAAGAAAAGATAAGATAGGACAGGAAAAGATAAGATAAGATAGAATATGTAAGATAAGATAAGGCACGTTAGTAAATGATAATATAAGATAGGGCAAGATAAGATAAGACAAGAAGAGGTAAGATGGGACAAGATAGGAAATGATAAGATCAAATAAGATAGAACAAGATAACATAAGATTGAATATGGATAAGATAAGGTAAGAAAAGATAATATAAGAGGATAGGATAAGGTAAGATAAGATCAGAATATATAGGATACGGTAAGATAAGATAGGATAGGATGAGGTCAGATAAAATAAGATAGGACATGAAAAGATAATATAAGATAAGATAGGAAAAAAAGATAAAATAAGACACGTTAGTACAAGATAAGATATGATAGGGCAAGATAAGATAAAACAAGATAAGATAACGTAAGAATTATATGATAAGATAAGATAAGGCAAAATAAGATAAGATTAGATAGGACAAGATAACATAAGATAAGGTAAGATAAGATAAGAAAATATAGGATACGGTAAGATAAGATAAAATAGGATAAGACAGGAAAGATCAGATAAGATACAATAAGGTAAGATAACATAAGATAAGTAAAGACACGATAAGATAAGATAAGACGATACAAGATAAGATAAGATAGGTCAGGTAAGATAAATAAGAGAACACAAGATAAGATAAGATATGATATGACAAAAAAAGATACGATAGGATAAGAAAAGGTAAGATAAGATAAGAGAAGAGAAGATAGGACAAGATAAGATAAGATAATTTAAGATAAAACGATACAAGATAAGATAGGACAAGGTAAGATACGAGAATATAAGACAAAATAAGATAAGATAAGACTAAATAAGATAAGATAAGATATGATAAGATAAGGTAAGATAAGATAAGAGAAGATAAGATAGAAAAAGATAAGATAAGATAAGGTAAGAAAGGTACAGAAAAGATAAGGTAAGATAAGATAAGATAGGACCACAAAATTTAAGATAAGATAGGACAAGAAAATACAAGGTAATATAAGATAAGATAATATAGGATAAGAAAATATAAGAAAAGAAAAGATAATATAAGACAGGTAAATATAAGATAAGATAAGATAGGACAATATAAGACAAGATAGTACAAGAAAAGATAAGATAAGACTCTAAAAGATAAGATAAGATAGGATAAGGCAAGACAAGATAAGATAGTACAAGATAAAATAAGAAAGGACAAGATAAGATAATGTAAGATAGATAAGATAAGAAAATATAAGATAAGATAAGACACGACAAGATAAGACAAGATAGGACAAGTTAAGGTAAGACAGGACAAGTTAAGGTAAGATATGACAAGTTAAGGTAAGACAGGACAAGTTAAGGTAAGATAGGACAAGATAAGGTAATATAGGACAAGTTAAGGTAAGACAGGACAAGTTAAGATAAGAAGACAAGTTAAGGTAAGACGAGGACAAGTAAGGTAAGACAGGACAAGTTAAGGTAAGATAGGACAAGTTAAAGTAAGACAGGACAAGATAAGGTAAGATAGGACAAGTTAAGGTAAGATAGGACAAGTTAAGGTAAGACAGGACAAGTTAAGGTAAGATAGGACAAGTTAAGGTAAGATAGGACAAGATAAGGTAAGATAGGACAAGTTAAGGTAAGATAGGACAAGTTAAGGTAAGATAGGACAAGTTAAGGTAAGATATGACAGGTTAAGGTAAGATAGGACAAGTTAAGGTAAGATATGACAAGTTAAGGTAAGATAGGACAAGTTAAGGTAAGATATGACAAGTTAAGGTAAGATAGGACAAGTTAAGGTAAGATAGGACAAGTTAAGTTAAGACAGGACAAGTTAAGGTAAGACAGGACAAGTTAAGGTAAGACAGGACAAGTTAAGGTAAGACAGGACAAGTTAAGGTAAGACAGGACAAGTTAAGGTAAGATAGGACAAGTTAAGGTAAGATAGGACAAGTTAAGTTAAGACAGGACAAGTTAAGGTAAGACAGGACAAGTTAAGGTAAGACAGGACAAGTTAAGGTAAGATAGGACAAGTTAAGGTAAGATAAGACAAGTTAAGGTAAGATAGGACAAGATAAGGTAAGATAGGACAAGTTAAGGTAAGACAGGACAAGTTAAGGTAAGACAGAACAAGTTAAGGTAAGACAGGACAAGTTAGGTAAGACGGACAAGTTAAGGTAAGACAGGACAAGTTAAGGTAAGATAGGACAAGTTAAGGTAAGATAGGACAAGATAAGGTAAGATAGGACAAGTTAAGGTAAGATAGGACAAGTTAAGGTAAGATAGGACAAGTTAAGGTAAGATAGGACAAGTTACGGTAAGACAGAACAAGTTAAGGTAAGATATGACAAGTTAAGGTAAGATAGGACAAGTTAAGGTAAGATAGGACAAGTTAAGGTAAGATATGACAAGTTAAGGTAAGATAGGACAAGTTAAGGTAAGATAGGACAAGTTAAGGTAAGATAGCACAAGTTAAGGTAAGACAGGACAAGTTAAGATAAGACAGGACAAGTTAAGGTAAGATATGACAAGTTAAGGTAAGATAGGACAAGTTAAGGTAAGATATGACAAGTTAAGGTAAGATAGGACAAGTTAAGGTAAGATAGGACAAGTTAAGGTAAGATAGGACAAGTTAAGGTAAGATAGGACAAGTTAAGGTAAGATATGACAAGTTAAGGTAAGATAGGACAAGGGGTAAAAGGCACATAGGGACAACGCCGCGCCAGGATCAGTGAGCTGGCACTAATCAAGATCCTACCCCACCTCCATTTGGTGACTCTGGTAATAGACGTTGTTTCGTGTCCGGCTAAGCGGGTAGGGATCGAGGGAGAGCTACTCCGGCGTAGGTAGTGTTGCAGACGTAGTCACGTTGGGTGAGATCCGTTCGCAACACAGACGAGCGGAATCCTTGAGTGACTATTAATGCACATCTTTCCCGGCCGATGGGAAAAGCTGAACGGATAAAACATAAAGTGATTAGAGGTGCATCCAGAGAGAAGACGTGAGCACGCGTGGAGCAAAACTTGGGCCCGAGATGAGTTGCACGCGAGCCCACATAGGGTGAAACTCGGTGTCCTGAGGTTGGAGCTCGAGCTGAGCGCCGTGTCCGGACAGTATAGAGACATGGTAAATGTGAGCATGGTGAGAACTGATGGACCGGGTGGGCAGGCACCAGGGCAGAACGAGCACGCATGCGGACAATGCACGGGTATGTCCACCGGTGGGACAGACGTGCACGGCGCTGACGGTATAGTGACGAAGAGGCGCGACAAGCGTATTGGTGAGACTACCAAAAAAATGTGCAGAAAAACTGGAAAACCCAGCAGAGGATTGAATGCAGTGCGCGTTTCCGCTCGCAGGGAACTACTACTGCCTTGTAGTTTCATTAGAGACAATCAAAGACTAGCGGAGTAAACCGTACACAGAACTGGACGGCAGACAAACCAAGTAGTCAAAGAAAGACCGATAATCTGGGCAGTTGACGCTCAACAACCCTTGAGGGTAGGTCGTCTAAGGGTCGCTACCCAAAAAGAAAATAGGTAGGTAGATAGGAAAAAGGCAGGCAGACAGACAAGCAGGTAGGCAGGCAGGAAGCAGCAGGCAGGGTAGGTGGGTAGGTAGGTAGGTAGGTAGGTAGGTAGGTAGGTAGGTAGGTAGGTAGGAGGTAGGTGTAGGGTGAGGAAACAGCTGATGATTTCTACACAGGTACCCAGATCATACTTAACGACACACTGTCGATTACTGGAAACTATTATGCTAACGGTGTGATGAGCTTTCCACCATTCGGCACCTCGACAAAGTGTGGCGTCATATTGAGAAGCAACAACTTCCGAGCAAGTTACGAGGAATGCAACGCCCCTAACTTTAGACGTTACGTTTGTCAGACCAAGTAATTATGAAATGTTGCCACATTATCGATTGTAAAGGTCCCAAAAATCACAAATTATTTTTACAAATGATTGTGCATGCTCCTATAATCATTATTGCACATGCCCTCTTTAATCATATTTGTATATGTCCTCTTTAATCATATTTGTATATGTCCCCTTTAATCATATTTGTATATGTCCCCTTTAATCATATTTGTATTTGTCCTCTTTAATCATATTTGTATATGTCCTCTTTAATCATATTTGTATTTGTCCTCTTAATCATATTTGTATATGTCCTTAATCATTTGTATATGTCCCCTTTAATCATATTTGTATATGTCCTCTTTAATCATTTAGTCTCTTAATCATATTTGTATTTGTCCTCTTTAATCATATTTGTATATGTCCTCTTTAATCATATTTGTATATGTCCCCTTTAATCATATTTGTATTTGTCCTCTTTAATCATATTTGTATTTGTCCTCTTTAATCATATTTGTATTGTCCCTTTAATCATATTTGTATATGTCCTCTTTAATCATATTTGTATATGTCCACTTGAATCATGATTTATATGTCCCCTCTAATCATATTGTATATGTCCCTCTTAATCATATTTGTATATGTCCTTAATCATATATGTCCCTTTAATCATTTGAGCCTCTTCAATCAAATTGTCTTCCATCTATTCTATTGCCCCCTTAATCATGATTGTATATGTCCCCTTAATCATGATTGTATATGTCCCCTTAATCATGATTGTATATGTCCCCCTTAATCATAATTGTATATCATCATCATCATCATCACCTTTCAACTCCCATCGGAGCACAGGTCTTCAACAAACTTCTTCCATCTCTTCCTCTCTCTTGCCATCCCTTCAATTCTTTCCATGTTTTGCCTATCCTCTTTATATCCGCCTCCAGCTCTCTTCTCCAGGTCTGCCTAGGCCTTCCCCTACTCCTCTTTCCTGCGGGTTCCAAAACAATGCCTGTCTTGCGATGCTTCCGTTCGGTCTTCTCAATGTATGTCCTATCCATCGTCAGCGTCTCTTCCTGAGCTCTGTCTCCACTGGTATCTGCTTTGTTCTCTCCCTGAGTTCCTCGTTTGTAATCTTATCATACCATCTCAATACCTCTATCCTACGTAAACATCCATTTACGAAGGTCTGCAGTTTTCTGATAGTTTCCTTTGTGGTCTTCCATGTTTCCGAGCCATAGAACAGCACTGACTTCACATTTGACTGGAAAATTCTCAGCTTTGTGTTTGTTTTGATCTCCTTGACTTCCATATCTTACTCAATGCAATAAAGTTCCCTCTTGCTTTTGTATTCTTATCTTAACATCTTTGTTTGTTCCTCCTTCTGTGTCTATGTTGCTCCAAGGTATGTGTATGATTCTACATCCTGCAGTGCTGTTTCCTCCAGCATAATCTGGTTTACATTTGCAGCATTTATTCTCATGACCTTGGTCTTCCCCTGTGTATTTTCAAACCTAGCTGCTGAGACTTATTATTTAAGGTATTCATTTTGTCTTTAATCTGTGCGTGGTTGTGAGACAGCAAAGCCAGATCGTCTTCAAAATCCAGGTCCTCCAGTTGTTTCACAAGTGTCCATTGTATTCCCCTCTGTTAATAATTGTATACGCCCCCTTAATCATGATTGTATACGCCCCTTAATCATGATTGTATATGTCCCGCTTAATCATGATTGTATATGTCCCCCTTAATCATGATTGTATATGTCCCGCTTAATCATGATTGTATATGTCCCCTTAATCATGATTGTATATGTCCCGCTTAATCATGATTGTATATGTCCCGCTTAATCATGATTGTATATGTCCCGCTTAATCATGATTGTATATGTCCCCTTAATCATGATTGTATATGTCCCCCTTAATCATGATTGTATATGTCCCCTTAATCATGATTGTATATGTCCCGCTTAATCATGATTGTATATGTCCCCTTAATCATGATTGTATATGTCCCTTAGTACAGAAAAGTTAGATATGAATGAGTCTATCTATCTATCTATTCTCTAATCCTGTTTTACCTGTCAGCGTCAGGTATTAAATGAGTGTACATGTTATTCTCGTACCGAACATATGAATAATTCTTGTACCGAACATATGAATAATTCTTGTACCGAACATATGAATAATTCTTGTACCGAACATATGAATAATTCTTGTACCGAACATATGAATAATTCTTGCACTATTTTATTTATAACTTCAGTTTTCAAATGTAAGGGGGTCTCTGTGACGTAGAAGTTAGCTGCTCGCCTCTCGTTGACAAGGTACTCGGTTCGTTCCCTCGTGGAGTCATGGTGATAGTTTTCCAGAGATCCCTGATCTCAGTGTAGGTGAGATCGAGTTCCTAGTCCTATCGGAGATGGACGATAAAACGTAGGTCCCGTTTTCAAGTTGAGCACGTAAAACAACCATTAGCAGTTCAAAATCGAGACGATCAGGCTGGAAAACCGCTGCCCGCGCAAAATTATTTAGAAAAAGATTACAAATAAATTCCTATAAATATCTTCACCATCTTTAAAATTACATCGCGAACCTTCGCAACTACTACGGAGCTCGTGCACTGCATCTGAGATCTTCCTGTGTAATAAAGAGATCGGAGCACACACAGTTACTCACCGAAGTGCATTGATGATGTTCCTATCAATCAATCAATCATTTTCACATTTATCTTTCAATAAACAAAAGATGTTAGAGATAAAACTATCGTTGTTGCCTGTAATAGCATTTTAGGGCGATGTACAAACAGGATGGGGGAGGGGGACATGGGTTTATGGAATTTGTGGCAAAAAGCGCCTGTCTGCCCAGCGTGTTCGTAGCGCGTTGGACTACGGTGACTATCCCTCTGTGTGTGTGGGTTCAATTCCGCGGGATGGCAGAAAAGCCACAGATTCCCCAGATTTACGGTGTTCGTGGCACCGAACCGAAGGGTTACGATGTCCATGGCACAGAGTCGAAGAGCTGAAAAAGCTCAAGTGCTTCTGGATCGGGAAAAAAAATGGCAAAAAGGCTAGAGCAGTCGCCCTGAAATTGTAACGGTTATGTTTTTTCTTTATGTCCCCACCATAAAAAAAACACTCCTTGGTCTTGCCGTGGATTAAGCCTAGGTCTCCCGCATTGTAGAGAAAAAAGGGTATCAAGACGAATTATTGACATCATTGTAGATGGTGCCCCCATATAACTCCGTCCCTCCGGCAAAGATGGCACGCAACCTGCGGAGAGTGTTGTATTAAGCACACACTCCACAGCGCCAGCAACAATCCTAGGAAGCTCCGGGGGAAAAAGGGCCTCGTAAACTGAACGACACAGTGGTCCGTATGCAAACGAACAACCTTCAGTAAGCAAGACAAACGTCTCAACCACTTTGATAAAGAGAACATTTAAGTTTTCAATATGATGAGACAGGGCCGGCTCGACAGTTAAAAAGTGAGCCGCTTCACAAGAAAGTGACACAGTCATCCGAAGTAATTTCTACAGCTGATAGGCATTGCCGCAAGTGTAATGAAGATTGTATATATGTAGACTTGTGTTGATTGACAACATGGCTAACATCAGCATGTTTGGCAGTCATCTTTAGCTCCTTCATGAGCCCATGCTCTTTTGGATGTCAACTTCAGCGGCCTATGCTCTTTATGGTGTCAGTTTTAGTATCTTCACGAGTCCATGCCTTTTTGAACGTCAAATTTAGCCTCTCCGTGAGCACATACTCTTTAGAGCGTCATATTTAGAGCCTCTCCGTGAGTACGTACCCTTTAGATCGTCATATTTAGCCTCTCCGTGAGCACATACTCTTTAGAGCGTCATATTTATAGCCTCTCCGTGAGCACATACTCTTTAGAGCGTCATATTTAGAGCATCTCCATGAGCCTGTGCTCTAAATGACATCATAGAAGCTTGAACAGACATCTGGAGATTAACCTACGAACTAGGCTAGTGACTCCAACGTACGTTAGCTTGCAACATCTTTCGAATATTCTCTGAGACCCCAATTCTTATCACTCTGAACCAGGAGAGAATTTATGAGTGTTCCCATCAAAGGTTAATTCCCAATTCTGTCCAGACAGAAACTGTGAACTCTGAGTGACATTGCTAATGGGATGTTAAACGACACATGAGACAGATCTGGACTCTGAGACAGTCTCGAATATATGTGGTCAAACTATGAGACAGTCCTGATATATGTGTGTCATACTCTGAGACAGTCCCACGTATATGTGTGTCATACTCTTAGACAGTCCTATATATATGTGATCAAACTATGAGGACTGTCCCATATATATGTGTGTTATACTTTGAGACAGTCCCATATATATGTGTGTCATACTCTTAGACAGTCCTATATATATGTGTGTTATACTTTGAGACAGTCCCATATATATGTGTGTCATACTTTGAGACAGTCCCATATATATGTGTGTCAAACTATGAGACAGTCCCATATATATGTGTGTCATACTCTGAGACAGTCCCATATATATGTGTGTCATACTCTGAGACAGTCCCATATATATGTGTATCATACTCTGAGACAGCCCTGCAATGTATGTGTGTCATACTCTGAGACAGTCCCATATATATGTGTGTCATACTTTGAGACAGTCCCATATATATGTGTGTCATACTCTGAGTCAGCCCTGAATATATGTGTGTCATACTCTGAGTCAGCCCCGTAATATATGTGTGTCATACTCTGAGACAGTCCCATATATATGTGTGTCATACTCTGAGACAGTTCCATATATATGTGTGTCATACTCTGAGACAGTCCCATATATATGTGTGTCATACTCTGAAACAGTCCCATATATATGTGTGTTATACTTTGAGACAGTCCCATATATATGTGTGTCATACTCTGAGACAGTTCCATATATATGTGTGTCATACTCTGAAACAGTCCCATATATATGTGTATCATACTCTGAGACAGCCCCGTAATGTATGTGTGTCATACTATGAGACAGTCCCATATATATGTGTGTCATACTCTGAGACAGTCCCATATATATGTGTGTCATACTCTGAGACAGCCCTGTAATGTATGTGTTCACTGTCTAACCTCCATGTTTCTAACCATAGTACATCAGTCCACTCTATCAACGAAGCGATAACTCAGGTATTGATTTCAAAATTAAGAGATTTTCATGATTGATAATCTTTATATTTGAAAAGAAAACCAAGGCATATCCTTTACATGACGTAGCCATCAACCGCAGTAAAAGAGTCATTGCTTTTCTAGGCACCCTTATACGTTCAGTAGTTTGCCATTGCTTTCTGAACGGCGAGGTCTATTTTTACCTTTCTTAAAAATTCCATTTTATTAACTTTATAATTTCTTACCTGTAATTGTTAGAGTCAAATAAGATGGGGACAATGTAAACATGGACGCAGATCATTGTTGATTATTTTGAATGTTTAGGGGAAATAAAATATAAATAAAAACATGCTATTCTTTATTTTATTAAATATACTTGTAATATTTTCATAATTTAGATTTATATAAATTGTTTTTAAATGTCTTACATGTTGAAATAAATTCATTACATAAACGATATTTTGGTCACTCTCTTGATGTTCTGCTGTGATGTCCTCTGCTGCTCCGCTGGGAGGATGCTGTCTCGCCCAGTGGCTGTTCCTTTTTTCAGATGTGTGTATGTGTGTGGAAAGGAGGGGAGGGGGTTTCAGCACTGGTTCGTGAAAAATCTAGAGACTACACCCTAAAGAGCATGGGCTCATGAAGAAGCTGAAGATGATACACTAAAGAGCAGGATATTATGAAGAAGCTGAAGATGATACACTAAAGAGCAGGATATTATGAAGAAGCTGAAGATGATACACTAAAGAGCAGGATATTATGAAGAAGCATGAGATGATCACTAAAGGAGGACATCATGAAGATAGGAAATGATATCCTAAAAAACAGGATATCTTTTGAAAATATCTTGAAGATGATACATAAAAAAATGAAGCAGTGATATTATAAACGATATTTTGAAGTTGATGTTCTACAAGGATGCTCTGTGCCCCGCTGGAGGAGTTTCTGAGATGCTTCCTAAGAGCATTTTAAGGGCGCACTGGTTCGAAAAGCTGAAGACTACACCCTAAAGAGCATAGGCTCATGAAGAAGCTGAAGATGACAACGTTCCCTCGTTTACCACGTGGAGCGATCATGATATTTATCCAGAGATCCCTGAAATCAGCGTAAGTAAAATAGATTTCCTTTTCTTATCGGAGACGGACGATAAAACGTAGGTCGCGTCTTTAAGTTGAGCAAGTAAAGGAACAATTAACAGTTAAAAATCGATAAGAGTAGGCTGGAAAGCCGCGGCCTGAACAAAACTCATTAGAAAGATTAATTCATAAAATACCTACAGAATATGTTCCCCATCTTCTAAGTGACATCGAGGACCCTCGCCTGTGCTATGGAGTTCTTGCAATGCCGCTGAGATATGCCTGTGTAAGAAAGAGATCGGAGTAGCCATGGTTACTCACCAAAATGCAATGATGATGGTCCTACTTTCAATCAATCTTTATCAATCATGTATTTGTTGATTGTTTGTATATTAATATACTTTTCATGTTGTCAAATATGTTCTTGGCGGTTACTATTCTTATTTCAACTTCCATTTGACATCTGTCATTTTCTGTTATTATATGTCCAAGATATACATCATCAAGAAAATTAAAGCTATGCGAGAAAGACAAGAACAATATGACCCAACTGAAATTAGTAACGATGAAAACGGTCAAGCTCTTAATGATCCAAAAATGATAATGAACAGATGGCGGCAATACTTTAATGAACTTCTCAACCTACAACAAGAGGACCAACTGAACACTCAAGAACACCCAGTAAATGTAACTTAAGAAGTAGAACCAAGCATAACACTATCAAGATTTAGAAATGCTGGTTTTTTGTTTTTTTGTTTATTTCGTCGCTTTCAACTCAGACGAAGTTTCATCTCTGAAACTGATTTTTGAAAATCCGTTTTTCCAATTTCTTACAATGGCAGCAGTGTTCACATTGTAAATTACTTTACACTGGCAGCCGTGTGCTCAATGTACTCGTAATTAGTATTCCCTCGCCATACAGACAGATTTTCTCCGACTTCAGAGGTACTCACGTTATCGTCCTGAGTAAGACCAGGGACTCGAACAAATGCCGGACAGTAGGTTCGAACCCGAGCTATGAGGTGTCTCACAGCTAGCAGGCCGAGCTGCTATCAACTACTCTAGGCAGTCCCCAGAAATGCTGTAAATATGGCCCACCTAACAACACACCAGGCCCAGACAATATAACAGGCCGACCTAATCAAAGCAACTAAAGAGGCAGGAAGCTGGCTCCATAGACTATTCAACCAAGTCTGGATCACACAGAAACACCAGAAGATTGGAGGAATGCTACAATTGTTCTCATCTGGAAGAAGAAAGGTAGCAAGAGGGACTGTACAAAGTATAGAGGAATAGCGCTAATGAGCCACACTGGGAAAATATTCTGCAAAATACTTGAAAAAGGCTCCGCCACATCATAATGACTCCCAAATGGGATTCAGGAAGAACAAAAGCTATACAGACGCAATATTCGCCCTCAGGCAGTTAGTAGAAAGGACTGTCGAATCCGACAAACATCTACACGTTGCATTTGTAGATCAGGAAAAAGCGTTCGACCGCGTAGATAGGCACAAGTTGTGGAAAATACTATCAACCTATGGGGTTAATGAACACCTAATCAACCTTTGCAAGAGCATATATACTGACAGCCAATGTACGATTAGAACTAACACAGGATTATCAGAACAGTTTCACGTAGGGTCAGGAGTAAGACAAGGTTGCGTACTATCCCGCTGCTGTTCATCACGTATATTGACTACATCTGTAAAATAGTTAACACCAGCGAAGGAAACAACCTCGGAGAACTCTTAAATGAATTTCTTTTGCAGACGATCAGGCAATCATATCAACAACAGAAGAACAGCTACAACAATACATCAACAGACTCCAGTTAGCATGTAACGAATACAACATGAGAATAAACATCGAGAAAACAGAAGTAATGACATTCGCCAGAGAGAAAGCACTACAATATCGCCATCGACAATCGCCCACTAAATAAAATAAAAGATTTCACAGACCTGGGGAGCATTTTTCAGCAAACGGAAGAATAACTAATGAAATTCAACACAGATGCAACAAAGCAAACCAAATGGTAGGGCAAATGGAGCCAATTTTAAGAATAACACATTTAAGCTAACACATTACTTAGATGTCAAAAATATACCAATGAAAAATATAACATATTGTGCTGCAGATGTTGCTCCTAATGTGATGAGCAAGAAAAATGGCTGCATAAAATTGATGAAAAATGATAATCCAGAAATGCTTCTTGTGCATTGTATTATTCACAGGAAAAAACTTGGTAGCTAAAAATATTTCGCCAGTTTTAAAAAGTACTAAATTCAGTTATAAAGTGTATCAATGCTATTAAAGCTAATGTCAAATGTGAGCGTCTCTTCAATCTATTTTGTGAAGAACAAAACACAGACCATATGAGACTTTTACTTTACACTGAAGTAAGATGGCTCTCGAAAGGGAACTGCTTGAAAAGATTTATGGAACTATTTGATACTCTTAGTGATTTTTAAGCGACAAACCTGAAACGAAGTATCTGTTCACGGTCAATGGTAAAGTATTTGTGAGTTATCTAGCCGAGATCTTTGAAAAACGAAATATATTAAATGACAAACTTCAAGGAACAAATACAACTCTTGTTGATACAAAAGCAAAGATATTTGGTTTCATTACCTTTATTGAATTATGTCAGAAATATATTTGCAACAAAGATTTTGAAAGCTTTCATTGGCTCCAGAAATGTGAAGTGACTGATACCGCTATACTTGTTATTGTTGATCATCTAAAATTTATATCTGATGATTTAAAAGAAACATTTTCTGATTTGAAACAAATTGATTTTCCAGCTTGGATGTTGCAGTCAATGTTAGTGAATTTGTCTGATATTTCAAATATGCAGTATCAAGAATAACTCGCAGAAATGCAAAATGATGAGTCAGTTAAAACCTCATTTAATATAAAACGAGCGATGGCATGGCTTTGTGAGGAAACAGAAATCAAATTTCAAAATTCAACCAAATGTGTAAGAAAACTGTTATTACCGTTTCCATCTTCATATTTAGCTGAATGTGGATTTATTGCCATAACTGATTTGCTGCTAAAAAAAAAATCGGCTGGATGTAACACAACGAGAAGACTTGAGACTGAAGCTAACTAAATTGGAACCTAACATAAAATATCCTTGCAGCATACATCAAGCACAAGGATCTCACTCAATTTAATTAATAAATAATTACTAAAAATTAAAATAATATATAAAAATCTTTCATTAAAATTATTTCGTTCTTGAATTTCAGTTCTCCATTATATGTTTTAAAAATTTATTTACTGTGTTTCCTCAACAATTTCCTAGTGATTTCTTCCTAAAACCTATCATATAAGTTTCTTCAGTGAACAATTCCTTTTTGAATATTTCAAAATATCTATATGTTAAATAGGTGGCATAAGAATTATAGAAAGGTGGGGCATGGCACCAAAAATGTTGGGAAACACTACCTTAGAGTATGAAGTGCCTATCACTTCACGTTTCTAGGCCTCAGTGTGCAGGAAGTATGAGGGCCAATTTCTTTCCTCATGTGTGGAACGTCGAGTGTGGTATTGAAACCTACAACGCTATTATGTCAGAGTCGATAGACGAACGCTTCTCCATTCCGCTAATCCGTCCGCTAATCCGTCCGCTAATCCGTCCGCTAATCCGTCCGCTAATCCGTCCGCTAATCCGTCCGCTAATCCGTCCGCAATCCGTCCGCCAATCCGTCCGCTAATCCGTCCGCTAATCCGTCCGCTAATCCGTCCGCAATCCGTCCGCTAATCCGTCCGCTGATCCGTCCGCCAATCCGTCCGCCAATCCGTCCGCCAATCCGTCCATTTGTATTCACATCTAGTGCTAATTTAATGTGGGCATGGACAAATTTAAACTATATCTAGTGCTTAATTTATCTGCAAGTAGGGACCCAATTTTATCATATATCTAACGTGAGTTAATTTACCTACAAGTAGCGAGTCATCGAATTTTATTGCTAATCCGTATCGTCCTAATGTCCGTAATCTTAATCGTCGCAAGTCCGCTCAATTCTAGTATATCTAGTGCGTTAATTTATCTCAAGTAGGATCATATTTTATAATATATCTAGTGCGTTAATTTATCTCAAGTAGGATCATATTTTCTAAACGAATTGTTGTAATATCTCCATCGACAAATATCCATTCAAACAAGTCAAAAACTGTACATACATATGGAGCATTTTGTCAGCAACTAGAAAGAATAACTACCGAAATTCAACATAGATGCAATAAGACAAATCAAATTATAAAAAAGTGGCAGCAATTTTAAAATGCAAACATGTCCCCCATGAACATTAACAGTACATTGTACAACATAATATTTCTCCCTCCATTATGCTATCAGTGCCAAACCTGGACACTGACATGAAATTATAGAAGAAAACTAGACACGACAGAGTTGAAGTCTACACAGAATTATCAAGAGACCGGTGAACAAATGGTCTTTATAATGGCTGTTGCAGCGGAGGGCAGAGCACAAATGGGAATGTGCAATTTGCCATGACGTCGATAGATTAACATAACATAAGAAAAGAACGGTTTAGAAATGAAGACATCATGGAAAAAGTGGGTACAACATCAGTACTAGACTTCATCAAGAAACAACTAATTAAATAGTTCGACCACATAAGCAGATTACCAACAGACAGTGCACTTCAAAGAGCAACGTTACTCCGATACAGTGAAAACAAAGAAAATCCGTCCACGCAAAAGGTGGACCTCAGAGATAACAGAGGCGACGAAACAAAACTGTTTATGAATCGCACACAAAAACTCGTTCTAGAAATCTCTTCTTATCCTGACGCTGTGAGTCAAAACATGATTAGAGAAGAAGAAAAAGAAGTAGGTTGTACCCCACACATTCTACTGCTGATTATATTTATTCAGAAATAGATTTATCATATCATTTTGTGATATAATACAATGAGACTGGGAGTAGGGTTTCGTGTTAACTGATCTAGGTCATTGATTTAAGACGGGTATCTCTTGGAAGACGGACATGACTTGGCTTCTTGGTATGACAGATGTCGGTTACAATCTTGACAGTTTGGGTCATTTATTTTCTTCTTTTTCTTGTCTGATCACAATGCGTTGAAGCTTAAGTTTTCGTTGTTATGTCCATCATTTTGTAAGACGATGTACGGAAACCTACAAATCCGAGGTGATCAGACCGGATCAGATCTGAAGACAACTGTGGGGAGGCTACGATAATACTGGTTAAATGGGCTATATATCTTATTACATACTAATTGGAAGAAAACTGGACAACCAATTACAATAACAAAGTTAAAAAATTAATAGAAGTAAAAATACTAGAAGTAAAACTAGAAAGACTTGTATAAGGGAAACAACTCGAATGACGCAATGTGTGACGAATGGCGTTCATCCTGAATACGCTGTGGCGCAGTGTGTGGCGAATGGCGTTCATCCTGAATATGCTGTGGCGCAGTGTGTGGCGATTGGCGTGGGAAGAGTTTATCATTTAATTTATTTTGTCCTTGTTATGTAATGATTTCACTTACATGTCTAAGTTTATATCGATCATGTTGTAAAGGTTGTTGTGAGCTCATGTTTTCGTTTCATTCCATTGATATTGTTGTTTTGCTTTCGAAATAAAACACACACGCAAAAGTTATCCAATAAAAAGAACTCACTTATCACTTTCAGTCCTTATTTTTGTAACTCCATGGCTTTGCGTTATCTTAAACAAATAGTGCCAGCCGATATATTGGTTCAGAACGACGAAAGAGTTAAATGGGGGCATACAGTTGCGTTGTGAAACTCATTTTTGATACAGGGAACCTGCAGACATTTATTTCTAGCTAAAGGGTTCCGGGAAATCCAAGAAGTTTGAGAACCGCTAATATGATATATCTTGAGACACGCAGTCTAAACACAGACTAACCGTCTCTTTGTCTATTTTGGTATCTTTCTCTCTCTCTCACTCTCTATCCATCTGTCTATCTTTCTCTCTCTCTCATCTCTCTCTTCTCTCTCTATCTATCTATCTCTCTCTCTCTCTCTCTCTCTAGCCTGTGATCCTTCTACCGCTTAAGACAGCAACAAGTGCACACAGTTCTCCTATATTCTTGTTTTCCTCCCGTAGTGTGTTCCAGTTGTGATTCATTTCTTTCAGTTCTTGTTCATCAACTGTTCTCCTCCAGGTCGTATGGGTCTTCCACTTTTTGTTAACCCTCTGTTGTCCATTGCAGTGCAGTTCTCGGTACAGAGTTAGTCTCCATGTTTTTCACACGTCAGATCCATTTCCATCGTCTCTATTAGATGATAGTTCTCATATTCTCTTACTGATACTGTGTAAGCAGTTCTTGGTTAAGAAAAGTATTTGTATGATAGTGATCATATTCTCTTACTGACACTGTGTAAGCAGTTCTTGGTTACAGATAGTATTTGTATAATGTGATCATATTCTCTTACTGATACTGTGTAAGCAGTTCTTGGTTACAGATAGTATTTGTATGATGATGCTCATATTCTCTTACTGACACTGTGTAAGCAGTTCTTGGTTAGAGATAATATTTGCAGACTGATGTAATTTCTTCTGACACTGTGTTTAAACTTGGTAGAAGAGTATATGTGATATCTCTTGTTATACAATTCAAGCAGTTCTGTTACAGATAGTATTTGTTGATAGCTCATATCTGTGACATGTGTAAATTTTTAGTTCAGATAGTATTTGAGCTGATCCGTATAGTTGTTGTAGCACACACTGTGTAAGCAGTTTTTGGTTACTGATATGTATTGATGATCGTGCTCATATTCTCTTTATTGACACTGTGTAGCATTTCTTAGTTAGAATGTATTTGATGATGATGTATAGTTGATAGCAACACTGTGGGATGTAGTTCTTAGTTCTGATATGTATTGGCTGATTAGTAGTCAATCTCTTATGCACACGTGGTATGATTTCTTAGTTCAGATAATGTATTGGCTGAACCATGTAAGATTTTGATAGCAAGCTGTTTGTGGATGTTTGAATTCTTATATCAATCTCCAGCATTCTCATCCGTATAGTAAAGTTGATAGCACACAGCTGTGTATTATTAATCTTGGTTCTGATACTGTATTGAGCTGATCCGTATAGTAAAGTTGATAGCACACAGCTGTGGTATGTATTAATCTTGGTTCTAATACTGTATTGAGCTGATTTCCAGACTGTCTGAAGGATCATGAATGCACTTTGTATCTGTCTCAGTCTGATTTTAATGTCACATTCAACTTCTCTTGGGAGTCTCTGTGGCATAGAGGTTAGGTGATTGTCTCTCGTGCCAAAGGTACCATGTTCGCTCCCGTGTGGAACCATCTGATATTTTCCAGAGATCCTGATCTCAGTGTCGGTGAGATGAAGTTCCTAGTCCTATCGGAGATGGACGATAAAACGTAGGTCCCGTGTTCAATTTGAACACTAAAAGAACCCTTTGCAGTTCAAAATCGAGAAGAGCAGGCTGGAAAGTCGCTGTCCGGGCAAAATTTATTAGAATAAAATATTAAAAATAAAATTCCTACAAAAATATCTTCACCGTCTTCGAAATAACATCGGGACCCTCGCTGGTGCTACGGAGTTCGTGCACTGCAGCTGAGATCTTCCTGTGTAAGAAAGAGATCGAAGCACACATGGTTACTCACTGAAGTGCAATGATGATGTTCATATCAATAAATCAATCAATCAATACAACTCCTCGTTCGTAGCTGATAACACTTACTATTGTAATGTGTAATTCCTCTTCGTAGCTTGATGAACACTTGTATGCTATTGTAATGTGTATCGACTCTATTTCCCTATCAATTAAAAAAATGTGAAATATCTGTTGCTTTTGAAACTCATCTGATGGTCGAAACTCATCTGATGGTAGAAACTCATCTGATGGTAGAAACTCATCTGATGGTAGAAACTCATCTGATGGTGAAACTCATCTGATGGTAGAAACTCATCTGATGGTGAAACTCATCTGATAAACTTCTGATGAGATAATGCACATGTGGTAAATGTCTCTGAGTCTAATCAACTAATTATTCAAACAAATGTCTTTATTGGTGCTCACAAGACTCATTGATGTAAACTATGAGGGACTATTATGGTACAAAAATTATGGTAGACATGACACTATGGTATAGAACCACAAGAGAACTTCAACCCAGGACACAAAATAACATTGAACGAAGCAGCCACCAGAGTACAAAACACGGTACTTATTGAGGGTTCTTTTGCGCCCTCAACTGTAACACGGTACTTGCGTTTTATCATCTGTTTCTCTATGACTAGGAACTCGATCTCAGTTACGCTGATATCAGATATCTCTGGCCAAATATCTCGATGCTTCTACGAGGGAGCGAACCGATTTCCTTTTAGGAACGAGAGATGACCTAACCTCTACGCCACAGATACTCCCACAAGAACACTTAATGATGTATGTCACACAAGAACACTTAATGATGTATGTCACACAAGAACACTTAACGATTTATTCCTCAAACATCCTCGTGATATGATGTAGCAACCAAACTAGTTCAGCTTCTTCAACTTCAAACAACCAAGTTCATTAATTCCTCAAATATTTCTCTTAGTTGTCAGAGATGTCCGTGTTCTTCTTAAGAAAGTTAAACCTTTCAAGTGTTTCATGGATTGTTTTTAATGGCACAAACTCAGATCTAGTTTCATGACTTTAAGAAGACATTACTGGTGCAGTGATCAGGCCGTGTCTAATCATAGACGAATCAACATTATAATACGGAAAGTAAAGTCGACTCGTCCCAGTGATCGCTGCTAAGTGCAAACATAACATTGGAAATGTCATTTTCTTTAATTACTTTTCTTACATAACTTTGTGAAGATTCATCATCTCTAGTCGACATGGCACAAGATGATGATATCTTCGTAAGTGTTATTCTATCTGGCAATGGCAGAGGCGACTCTCCACATCATCTTGTATTATTACTGAAAACGAAAAACAGTGAAACTTGTATCAGTTGACACCTGTGTGTTGCTGGGGTTCACAAGGGAAGCAAAGAAAAGTAACTGCGACATACAAGGCATGTCGTAAGAGGCGACTGAGGTAGGGGCCTAGGAAGCTACCCTAGTAAATAAAAAGCATTGCAGAAATCGGATGTGCTGGCTTACTTGTAGACGCATAACTGACACAACGTACAATCCTTCTTAGGCTTGGATCACATACAAATCACAAAGAATGGTTTAACAAGTGATCAATATAGAACGTTTGAAGAAGGGAAAAAGAAAAAGCAGTATCAGATGTTATCTCAGTTTGTGTGTGTACTTAATGAAGGTGATGGTACAGATGTTGATGTACTTACGACACAGTGAATGACCTTTTTTGACTACTACTCTCAGGCTCACATTGTTTATACAAGATGGTGAGATATGTCTGTGCTTACGGTACAGATTTTGAAATGTTTGAATGCTTGCAGAAATCATTGCCAATCAAGATCTCATCTTGATCATGTTTGATTGACAAGAGTTTAGATATTTCTAATAATATTGTTCTTTGAGTTTTATTTCTTGTCTTTCTTTTCATGGATCGCTAACTTTCTTGTTTTGCTGTCTCATGTTTTTGTAAGATTTCAAATAATATTCTCTCTCTCTAGTTCTCTCTCTCTCTCTCCCATTTCTTTTTTTTTTATATCACTTATGTGTCGCCTCTGCATCACAAGTTGGCTGTAATGGCTATAACATAAGTTACGTCCCTTGTTCTGATTGTAAACTCTTCCATATTGTTGCCTGTCCACTTCCTAATGTTGCCCTCTCCATTATACCTCTGTCTTTCACTTGCGCTCATAGTTTTCCCTTCCAAGATGGTTTTTCAACACAGTTCCATGCAAATAAAAACATCTAATTTGTTTAATTTCCATCTACTTAAGTAGTTCTATTCTCCCTCCTAGTTATTTAAGATCAGTATAAAAAGAGGCAGTCATCATTTTTCGGGCATGTGATGAGGAAGGGAGATTTAGAACACATTGTAACAACTGGTAAAATCGAGGGTAGACGAGACTGAGGAAGACAGAGAGAGAAAATTTCGGATAGCCTGACTTCAAGGCACAGTAGAGCGTCAACATCTGAGTTGATAGCAAACACAAAAGATATAGATTTGTGGAGATCCATGATCGTCTACGCCAGCCGGCACGGCACCTGATGATGATGATGAGTTATTTAGGTCTTTCCAAGACACTTGTCCCATTGTTCTGTATATTCACATTTTCCAAGATTCAGCTCTTGTCTCTATATATTTGTTCATTGCTCATATTTCTTATCTATACAACAATGATAAATCTGGCCAGCAATGGCGGAATGCGGGAGGGCCATTCAGAGTCAGAACTGTTTGATTCTGAACACGACTTTGCTAGCGCATTTCCGCCATGTTTGGTCGGGTATTTTCCGGTTTCGTATGCCGAGCTACTGAGTTAGTGCTTGAGCAACGCTGTGAGCTATGACTGTTACATGGAATGCTTTTGCTGTGTCAACCGTGCGTTTGTTGTGTGTATTCAGAAAATGGCGGACAGCGGTTATGACGAACAAGCTCAAACTGCCGTATGCAGTTATATTGCGAGTGTAGAAAGCTGGATTTTGTCGTGATTGATGTTCCTTCGACAAGAATTGCAATTCAAGTAATGAACAGTTTTGTGTTGCTACATTAGCGACGGCCATATGCATTTATGCGGTGCAGGTTTCTTATTGTGGCGGTACACGGCTTTTTCATTCTGAAATTAGTTCACACAGGAAACATTTCACAGTTGTTAGGATTTCGTGTGATTTTCATTGGTGCAGGAACGGAGCAATTATGGGGCGACCCGTTGCAGTGAAATTGGAACCGTACTTATGACCTATGACTTATGACCTATGACAACAATGATGTATATATGGAGCATATGACAAATCTTATCTTGTGTATCTGTTCTTTGTTTGAATGTTCAACATTTATCATGTTGTTACGTATGTTCTTGGATGTTCTTATTCACTTCAAATTTCCTTTTACATATGTCGTCTTCTACTTTATCTCAAATTTCCTTTCTCGTATCGGTATACCCGTTAATAAGGGCCTGCAAGTAATTTCTCCATATCGCTCTATCCTGAGCAACTCGCTCAATCTCCTCCATGGAACTGAAACCGATATTTCTTGCCTCTCTCAGCAAAGTTCTTTCAGGGTCTCCTTAGGTCGACCTCTCTTTCTTGAACCCTTGCATCCCACTTCAATGCCTGCTTTGATATTCGTTGATCATTTCTCCTCAAGGTGTGCCAACATATCTCCATCTTCTCTTTCTTATAACAGTTGTCACTAGTGGTTGACCAGACATGTCTCTGATTTCATCACTTATCCTGAATTCATTCCATTTTATATTCATTATTTTTCCTCAGACATCTATTTTCAAATACATTCAACTTGTTTTCTATATCTTTAGTCATTTTCCAACTCTCGCTAGCATATTTTAGGATTGATACAACATTTGAATTGAAAATTCGTAATTTTTTTTTAATACTATATAACTTGCAGTTCCATATTTTATTGAGACTTTTAAAAGCTGATGTTGCTTTGCCAATTCGTATCATAATTTATTTTTAACATTTCCTGTGCAATCAAAATTGCTACCTAAAAAGGTGAACTGCTCTGTTATTTTTATCATTTTAGATTCCAGTGTGATATCTACATTACTTGCCATAAGTGTCTTCATTATATTTGCAACTATATAACTTGCAGTTACATATTTTATTGAGACTTTTTAAAAGCTGATGTTGCTCTTATACATAGATACAGATATAACACAATTGAGATATATAATCAAAAATATATTTTTTCTTGATTAAATAGAAATATAAGGAAAAACAATAACACGATCTTTGAACACAAAAAAAACAATCAGGATTTTAATCTCTTTCCTTCTCTTCTTGAGCACATAATTTGTTTCGCTGAGCCAGGATGATCTACGACAGGCTGTGCTGCGTAATAGTTGCTGTCCTGTTTACTTGAATGCTCTAACTTACTACTCCACCACGTCAACACTACATCGGGTACTCACCCGTAGTTCTTATCAACACCATCTCAACGCTCGCGACCTGGAACTGTTGGTCAGTCCTCTCCGCGGATACACAATAACATCATACCTATGTTTAGATTGGAGAAAGGGGAAGTAAATATTTTAAAGGGGCAGCAACTATGGCTAAAATATTTTCATCTCAAATATATTATTGTTTTCTGATGGTGTTCTTGACGACAAATTTCACATCAAATTTGGTATCAACGACTACCGAACATTACAGGTAAGTTACACAGGTGAAAATAGATGTGTTCGTTTGATGTATACTTGAGAGACTGATTTGAATAACTAACTGATCGCAGATTGACTGTTTAGTTGACAAACTGTTTTGTTAAGTTTCTTATTCTTGAACAGTGTATGCTCTCAGATGTCAACTTAACTATGGTTAAATGAAACAGAGACTGGCGTGAGACTGATTAGTTGACAAAATGTTTTGTTAAGGGGATTCGGTAGTGTGGGGATCATGAAGCTATTTTCATTGTTTTCACATTAATGTAAAATGTGTACAACCATTCTGAAAGATTATGACTTAGAATAGTAGAAAAAATTCGTAAAAATAAATATGTCAAAGCGTTGCCATGGAAACAATACAAAATGGCCACCAAAAACAAAATTTCAAATCCCTAATGCTCTGAATCTAATGCATGTAAATGAATTCTGTTTTCACTCTAAGATGCGAAATTGTAATGGTTAAAATATTACACATGATTTTTAGGATATATTAAATATTAAATTTTTATAAATTTTGGGTAAAATTCCTCAAAATTCGGTCAAAAAAAGCTGTTTTTAATTTTTTAGATATTATAATTGCTTATCTTAGAGTGAAAACAGAATTCATTTATATTCAATACTTTCAGAGCCTTAGGGATTTAAAATTTTGTGTTTGCTGCCATTTTTATTGTTTCCATGGCAACGCGTTGACATATTTTTTTACTTATTTTTTTCTACTCTTATAAGTCATAATATCTCAAAATTGTAATACAAATTCTACATTAATATGAAAGCAACGAAAAATGTTTCCAGAACAGAATCCCCCCTTAAACCTCTTCTTCTTCTTCTTGAACAGTGTATGCTCTCAGATGTCAACTTAACTATGGTTAAATGAAACAGAGACTGGCGTGAGACTGATTTTGACTTCAAAGAGATGAATAGTATCGGCGTGTGTATATAAAAAAATTAAAATATAACTGTAGTTACTCCCTGTAATATCACATTATATTCCAGTGTAGGGTAGGGAGGGAGGGGAGCATGTGCATGTGGAATTGAATAGTCGCATGTCAAGTGTTAGTACAGTCGCTGAATTGAATAGTCGCATGTCAAGTGTTAGTACAGTCGCCGAATTGAATAGCCGCATGTCAAGTGTTAGTACAGTCGCTGAATTCAATACATGTCAGAGTGTTAGTACAATGCTGAGTTATAGCGCCATGTCGTGTTAGTAATCGCTAATGAAGTGACAATGTTGTTAGTACAGTCCTGAATTGAATGTCGCACTGTCATAGTCTAGACATCGCCGAATTGAATAGCGCATGTCAATTGACAGTGCAATTGAATAGTCGAACTGTACAGTGTTAGTACAGTCGCCGAGTTGAAAGTCTGCTGTCCTTTAACAGTCGCTGAATGAATAGTCAGATGTCAACGTTAACTATGTCGTTAAAATGAAATAGTCGACTGGCGTGTAGACATGCGAGTTGAATGTCGAGTCAAGTTAGAAATCGAGTGAATAGTACATGTCAGTGTTAGTAAGAATAATAGCCAATGTCAATGTTAGTACAGTCGCTGAGTCTGAATAGCACATTCAATCCGTTAGGACAGCGGAGTGAATAGCCGCATGTCAGTGTTGTAACGTTAAGAATAGTCGCATGTCAAGTGTTAGTACAGTCGCCGAATTGAATAGTCGCATGTCAAGTGTTAGTACAGTCGCCGAGTTGAATAGCCGCATGTCAAGTGTTAGTACAGTCGCTGAATTGAATAGCCGCATGTCAAGTGTTAGTACAGTCGCCGAGTTGAATAGTCGCATGTCAAGTGTTAGTACAGTCGCCGAGTTGAATAGCCACATGTCAAGTGTTAGTACAGTCGCTGAGAAACTGATCAGTTTAAGATTTGTATGTATGCCCCGACAGATAAAAAAAAACCTCCTGGCCTTATTGGGAATTGAACACGGGTCTTCCGCATGAGAGGAGGCGCTCTAATCCATTCAGTCAGAAGCTCCACCAATGACACCGGTGGAGACACTTAAGTAGCCATCTGATCGTCATAACTTGAGCACAAGTACAACAGTTGTTTGGCAGTCTATCTCTGTCACATCAGAAGTGCATGTCTCAAGCTTGTTCAACAGATCAGTTGTTTGGCAGTCACTTTATCTCTGTCACATCAGAAGTTTATGTCTCAAGCTTTTTCAACACAATAGTTGTTTGGCAGTCACTTTATCTCTGTCACATTAGAAGTTCATGTCTTAACCCTTTCGCTGCTACATACTTTCTGAAGGCTGAGCTAAAAATAGCTACTCTTTGTTTCTAGGTCACAAACGTGAATGTACGCCTATAGCAGTGACAGAAGTATAACGTGTTAACACGTCTTTGCTCAAGAGAACATAATTACAGACGTGTTAATGAGTCTTTAGAGTGAATGGAAACGTATATATAGTCCTAGCAGCTAAAGGGTTAAGCTTGTTCAACACTTTACGAATAGTTGTTAAGATGGGGCAGTCACTTTATCTCTGTCAAGGCATGTCTAAGTTGTCAACCAAAGTTGTTGGCATCTATCTGTCATCAGAGTCATTAAGATTTTCAACACAATAGTTGTTTGGCAGTCACTTTATCTCTGTCACATCAGAAGTTCATGTCTCAAGATTGTTCAACACAACAGTTGTTTGGCAGTCACTTTATCTCTGTACATCAGAGTCAGTCTCAAGTTGTTCAACAAACAGTTGTTGCAGTCACTTTATCTCTGTACATCGAAGTTCATGTCTCAAGCTTGTTCAACACAACAGTTGTTTGGCAGTCACTTTATCTCTGTTACATCAGAAGCTCATGTCTCAAGCTTGTTCAACAGATCAGTTGTTTGAATATCTGATTATGTAATGTATTAACTAAGACTAAGACACAAGAAAGAAAGATTACAACATATGAAATGAGATGTCTACGAAAAGCTGTCAACGTTACAAGGAGAGATAGAGTGAGAAACGAGAATATCAGAAGCATCGTTGGTACTATACCATGCATACAGTACATCGAGAAGCAAAGATTCAAGTGGTTCGGCCATCTGATGAGAATGGAACCACATTTACTACAATCACGTGCCTATAATAATCGACACTCAGGGCGCAGAGCACAAGGCAGGCCAAGAACACGATGGATAGATAACATCTCAGAGTCCCTGCGAAAGCATGGACTGACAACGTCAAGCGCAATACACCTGGCACAAGATAGAAAATTAAATCTTCCCACTTCGCTTCACGGCAAATGTGGTTAAGATAAGATAAGATCAGATTAACTAAATGTCTATATATTTAGCATATCGACTAAAGTGTTGATGATTTGATGTACTTACTAATTATATGATTACATCACATACTGACTAACTGTCTGATTATTGATTATTTGAAGATACGACTAAACGTCTGCCTATATCACGATATGACTAAATATCTGACTATGTGACGCATTAACTAAATATCGGAATATGTGACACATTGACTAAATATCGAAATATGTGACGCATTGACTAAATATCTGACTATGTGACGCATCGACTAAATGTCTAACTATGTGACGCATTGACTAAATGTCTAACTATGTGACGCATTGACTAAATATCTGACTATGTGACGCATCGACTAAATATCTGACTATGTGACGCATCGACTAAATATCTGACTATGTGACGCATCGACTAAATATCTGACTATGTGACGCATCGACTAAATATCTGACTATGTGACGCATTGACTAAATATCTGACTATGTGACGCATTGACTAAATATCTGACTATGTGACGCATCGACTAAATGTCTAACTATGTGACGCATTGACTAAATATCTGACTATGTGACGCATCGACTAAATATCTGACTATGTGACGCATCGACTAAATATCTGACTATGTGACGCATCGACTAAATATCTGACTATGTGACGCATCGACTAAATATCTGACTATGTGACGCATTGACTAAATATCTGACTATGTGACGCATCGACTAAATATCTGACTATGTGACGCATCGACTAAATATCTGACTATGTGACGCATTGACTAAATATCGACTATGTACGCATTGACTAAATATCTGACTAGTGACGCATGACTAAATATCTGACTATGTGACGCATTGACTAAATGTCTGACGTGACGCTTAAAAGTGTATATCTACTTAAAGAAATGACTGACGTTTACATATTACCAAGTGACGTTGCTCGCGCTGTCTGAACGGATAACTGACGTCTACATAACCGTTGATTTGTTCATGTTCTATATGTCTATCTAACTGAAATAGTCTGTGTTGTATTACCTGTATTGTCTACTTGAAGGTGTAACGATATCCTGCAGCATACCTGTGTCATACCTGTGTCATACCTATGTTTTCTCACCTGTCTTGTCTACTTGAAGGCGGTGAGGTCCCTTTATATTTTACATTAGTCCCCATGCCTTCGTAGTCATTAACACAAGACAAACACGTTAAGTCTCCAGCTGTTTACTTTATTTACAGTTCGGTCGCCTCATTACTATCCTTTTATGCACCTTGCAATATAGTTGAAAAAGATAGTGATTTCAGTGATTTTCAGGTGACATGCATTGTCCACCTTGCCCTGTTTTCATGCATTGTTCATCTTGTCCTGTTTCCATGCATTGTCTACCTTGTCCTGTTTTCATGTATTGCCTACCTTGCCCTGTTTTCATGCATTGTCCACCTTGCCCTGTTTTCATGTATTGTCTACCTTGTCCTGTTTTCATGTATTGTCCACCTTGCCCTGTTTTCATGTATTGTCTACCTTGTCCTGTTTTCATGCATTGTCTACCTTGCCCTGTTTTCATGCATTGTCTACCTTGTCCTGTTTTCATGTATTGTCTACCTTGTCCTGTTTTCATGTATTGTCTACCTTGCCCTGTTTTCATGTATTGTCTACCTTGCCCTGTTTTCATGTATTGTCCACCTTGCCCTGTTTTCATGTATTGCCTACCTTGCCCTGTTTTCATGTATTGTCCACCTTGCCCTGTTTTCATGTATTGTCTACCTTGCCCTGTTTTCATGCATTGTCCACCTTGCCCTGTTTTCATGTATTGTCTACCTTGTCCTGTTTTCATGTATTGTCTACCTTGTCCTGTGTTCATGTATTGTCTACCTTGTCCTGTTTTCATGTATTGTCTACCTTGCCTTGTTACATGTATTGTCTATCTTGCCCTTTTCTCATGTATTGTCTACCTTGTTCTGTGTATTTTCCCAATTAATTTATTCTTATCTAACACATTGTTTCCCCCTCCCCCAAACAACCTCCCATTCTACCTTTTCTTTTCCTTATCGGATGGTACTGCAGCACAAGATTTACGCGGTCGACATCCAGACAGGATCTGAAAACTTATAGTAAAATACTGCGCTCCCGACGGTCCCAGATCGAATGTGCTCTACAGTGTAGCAAGGACCATACCTGCCTGGCCTTTTACTTCAATGGAGAAAAACGTGAATGCATTCTGGCCAGCACAGACTACACGCTGGACACTATGCTTATCTACTCGATGTGGCTGTTTTACAAGGATATCGGCAATACGACCACATTAGACCCAGAGACTAGTAGTGTCATGGTTACTTCAGACATCAATACTGCCGCTGGTGTACAGACAACTACAGATAGCATAAGTAATGTACAGCAGACTACAGAAAGCCCAAGTAATGTACAGACCACTTCAGATAGCATAAGTAATGTACACACCACTACAGATAGCATAAGTAATGTACAGCAGACTACAGATAGCACAAGTAATGTACAGACCACTTCAGATAGCATAAGTAATGTACAGACCACTTCAGATAGCATAAGTAATGTACAGACCACTTCAGATAGCATAAGTAATGTACAGACCACTCAGATAGCATAGTAATGTACAGACCACTTCAGATAGCATAAGTAATGTACAGACCACTTCAGATAGCATAAGTAATGTACAGCAACTCAGATAGCATAAGTAATGTACAGACCACTTCAGATAGCATAAGTCATGTACAGACGACTATAGATAGCATAAGTCATGTACAGACCACTTCAGATAGCATAAGTAATGTACAGACCACTTCAGATAGCATAAGTAATGTACAGACCACTTCAGATACTAGCAATGTACAGACGACTTCAGATAGCATAAGTCATGTACAGACGACTACAGATAGCATAAGTCATGTACAGACACTCAGATACTAAGTAATGTACAGACGACTGCAGATATCCAAGTAATGTACAGACGACTGCAGATATCCCAATGTAATGTACAGACGACTCAGATATCCCAAGTAATGTACAGACGACTCAGATATCCAAGTAATGTACAGCAGACTACAGATATCAAGTAATGTCAGACAACTCAGATAGCATAAGTAATGTACAGACCACTTCAGATAGCATAAGTCATGTACAGACCACTTCAGATAGCATAAGTCATGTACAGACGACTGCAGATAGCATAAGTCATGTACAGACGCTCAGATAGCAAAGTCATGTACAGACGACTGCAGATAGCATAAGTCATGTACAGACGGCTACAGATAGCATAAGTCATGTACAGACGCTACAGATAACGACAGTAAGTATGTACAGACACTCAGATAGCATAAGTCATGTACAGACGGCTACAGATAGCATAAGTCATGTACAGACGGCTACAGATAGCATAAGTAATGTACAGACGGCTACAGATAGCATAAGTAATGTACAGACGCTACAGATAGCATAGTCAGAGCTCAATGTACAGACGGCTACAGATAGCATAAGTAATGTACAGACGGCTACAGATAGCATAAGTAATGTACAGACGGCTACAGATAGCATAAGTAATGTACAGACGGCTACAGATAGCATAAGTAATGTACAGACGGCTACAGATAGCATAAGTAATGTACAGACGGCTACAGATAGCATAAGTAATGTACAGACGGCTACAGATAGCATAAGTAATGTACAGACGGCTACAGATAGCATAAGTAATGTACAGACGGCTACAGATAGCATAAGTAATGTACAGACGGCTACAGATAGCATAAGTAATGTACAGACGGCTACAGATACAAGAAGTGATGTTTCAGTAACGATTGACAAAATCACCAATGAACTGACGACTTTTCCAAACATGCACAAGAAAGCAAGCACTGACGATAATATAAACACGAGAACACAAACGTTTAATACATCAATCGATCTTTTGAAAGATGACACCAATGACCGTAACAACCCTACAGTCAGCAACATCAACGACCAAACGACTACTGCTGCATACTACACTACACCTAAGTTACAGAATTCCCAAACGAGTTCAGGCCCTGGATGTGCACACTATTACATGACGTCATTAAGCAAGTGCGTTAGCTTTCACAATCAGTTGCACGATTTGGTAAGTATTTTTTGTATAATCAATCAAGTGTCATGTCTGCCCGAGCCTATGTCTCTCCACAACTCTCTCCTTGGTGCAGTTAATCAGTTCTGACGTCGATCTTTTGTCGAACCACGATGTCAGACCATCCTCACCTTCCCTGAATGTTACCTCTTGTCACCAAATGCTCTAAACCTCCTCGTTGTATTGTTTATGTTTGCTTGCGTACGTTCTTCTTGATTATTTTGATCATTCTTATCGCGATATATAAACAGTCTTTGAAAAGAACGGTTAGAACGCTGCGCCCCGTTAGACCCTACTAGTATAGGACAGACGCATCCGAAACAAAGTTTTCGGCTAAGAAGTGTTCGAGTCTGTCTTGCTGACAAACACTTTCCTTTCCTTCACGTATACATTTCTCTTTAATAATCCGTTTAACGTCGTATATTTGATAAAATATGAGAAAATATGGACAATGAACAAACATTTGGGAAAAAAAGAAATCGAGACTTGAAAAATGTGCACATACAGACAGAAGAGAAGAGAGAATGTAATGAAAAATGTGCACATACAGACAGAAGAGAAGAGAGAATGTAATGAAAAATGTTCACATACAGACAGAAGAGAAGAGAGAATGTAATGAAAATGTGCACATACAGAAGAAGAGAGAATGTAATGAAAATGTGCACATACAGACATAAGAGAGAAGAATGAATGAAAAATGTTCACATACAGACAGAAGAGAAGAGAGAATGTAATGAAAAATGTGCACATACAGACAGAAGAGAAGAGAGAATGTAATGAAAAATGTGCACATACAGACATAAGAGAAGAGAGAATGTAATGAAAAATGTTCACATACAGACAGAAGAGAAGAGAGAATGTAATAAAAAATGTCACATACAGAAGAGAAGAGAGAATGTAATGAAAAATGTGCACATACAGACATAAGAGAAGAGAGAATGTAATGAAAAATGTTCACATACAGACAGAAGAGAAGAGAGAATGTAATGAAAAATGTGCACATACAGAAGAGAAGAGAGAATTAATGAAAATGTGCACATACAGACATAAGAGAGAGAGAATGTAATGAAAAATGTAGCAGATACAGAAGAGAAAGAGAATGTAATGAAAAATGTCATACAGAAGAGAGAGAAATGTAATGAAAATGTGCACATACAGACATAAGAGAAGAGAGAATGTAATGAAAAATGTTCACATACAGAAGAGAAGAATGTAAGAAAATGTGCATGTACAGACAGAAGAAAAGAGAGAATGTAATGAAAAATGTGCACATACAGACAGTTAGAAGAGAGAATGTAATGAAAAATGTGCACATACAGGCAGAAGAGAAGAGAATGTAATGAAAATGTGCACATACAGACAGAAGAAAAGAAGAATGTAATGAAAAATGTACATAAGACAGAAGAGAAGATAGAATGTAATGAAAAATGTGCACATACAGACAGAAGAGAAGAGAGAATGTAATGAAAAGAAGAACAAACTACTAACCAAGTACTGCAAGAACTAAGAATGAAAAGAAGAACAAACTACTAACCAAGTATTGCAAGAACTAAGAATGAAAAGAAGAACAAACTACTAACCAAGTGTTGCAAGAACTAAGAATGAAAAGAAGAACAAACTACTAACCAAGTACTGCAAGAACTAAGAATGAAAAGAAGAACAAACTACTAACCAAGTGTTGCAAGAACTAAGAATGAAAAGAAGAACAAACTACTAACCAAGTGTTGCAAGAACTAAGAATGAAAAGAAGAACAAACTACTAACCAAGTGTTGCAAGAACTAAGAATGAAAAGAAGAACAAACTACTAACCAAGTGTTGCAAGAACTAAGAATGAAAAGAAGAACAAACTACTAACCAAGTACTGCAAGAACTAAGAATGAAAAGAAGAACAAACTACTAACCAAGTGTTGCAAGAACTAAGAATGAAAAGAAGAACAAACTACTAACCAAGTGATGCAAGAACTAAGAATGAAAAGAAGAACAAACTACTAACCAAGTGTTGCAAGAACTAAGAATGAAAAGAAGAACAAACTACTAACCAAGTGTTGCAAGAACTAAGAATGAAAATAAGAACAAACTACTAACCAAGTGTTGCAAGAACTAAGAATGAAAAGAAGAACAAACTACTAACCAAGTGTTGCAAGAACTAAGAATGAAAAGAAGAACAAACTACTAACCAAGTAATGCAAGAACTAAGAATGAAAAGAAGAACAAACTACTAACCAAGTGTTGCAAGAACTAAGAATGAAAAGAAGAACAAACTACTAACCAAGTGTTGCAAGAACTAAGAATAAAAAGAAGAACAAACTACTAACCAAGTGTTGCAAGAACTAAGAATGAAAAGAAGAACAAACTACTAACCAAGTACTGCAAGAACTAAGAATGAAAAGAAGAACAAACTACTAACCAAGTACTGCAAGAACTAAGAATGAAAAGAAGAACAAACTACTAACCAAGTGTTGCAAGAACTAAGAATGAAAAGAAGAACAAACTACTAACCAAGTGTTGCAAGAACTAAGAATGAAAAAAGAACAACTACTAACCAAGTGTTGCAAGAACTAAGAATGAAAATAAGAACAAACTACTAACCAAGTACTGCAAGAACTAAGAATGAAAAGAAGAACAAACTACTAACCAAGTGTTGCAAGAACTAAGAATGAAAAGAAGAACAAACTACTAACCAAGTATTGCAAGAACTAAGAATGAAAAGAAGAACAAACTACTAACCAAGTACTGCAAGAACTAAGAATGAAAAGAAGAACAAACTACTAACCAAGTACTGCAAGAACTAAGAATGAAAATAAGAACAAACTACTAACCAAGTGTTGCAAGAACTAAGAATAAAAAGAAGAACAAACTACTAACCAAGTGTTGCAAGAACTAAGAATGAAAATAAGAACAAACTACTAACCAAGTGTTGCAAGAACTAAGAATGAAAAGAAGAACAAACTACTAACCAAGTACTGCAAGAACTAAGAATGAAAAGAAGAACAAACTACTAACCAAGTGATGCAAGAACTGAGAATGAAAAGAAGAACAAACTACTAACCAAGTATTGCAAGAACTAAGAATGAAAAGAAGAACAAACTACTAACCAAGTATTGCAAGAACTAAGAATGAAAAGAAGAACAAACTACTAACAAGTGTTGAAGAACTAAGAATGAAAAGAAGAACAAACTACTAACCAAGTGATGCAAGAACTAAGAATGAAAAGAAGAACAAACTACTAACCAAGTATTCAAGAACTAAGAATGAAAAGAAGAACAAACTACTAACCAAGTATTGCAAGAACTAAGAATGAAAAGAAGAACAAACTACTAACCAAGTGTTGCAAGAACTAAGAATGAAAAGAAGAACAAACTACTAACCAAGTGTTGCAAGAACTAGAATGAAAGAAGAACAAACTACTAACCAAGTACTGCAAGAACTAAGAATGAAAAGAAGAACAAACTACTAACCAAGTACTGCAAGAACTAAGAATGAAAAGAAGAACAAACTACTAACCAAGTACTGCAAGAACTAAGAATGAAAAGAAGAACAAACTACTAACCAAGTAATGCAAGAACTAAGAATGAAAAGAAGAACAAACTACTAACAAGTGTTAAGAACTAAGAATGAAAAGAAGAACAACTACTAACCAAGTATTAAAGAACTAAGAATGAAAAGAAGAACAAACTACTAACCAAGTATTGCAAGAACTAAGAATGAAAAGAAGAACAAACTACTAACCAAGTACTGCAAGAACTAAGAATGAAAAGAAGAACAAATTTAACCAAGTGTTGCAAGAACTAAGAATGAAAAGAAGAACAAACTACTAACCAAGTACTGCAAGAACTAAGAATAAAAAGAAGAACAAACTACTAACCAAGTATCAAGAACTAAGAATGAAAAGAAGAACAAACTACTAACCAAGTATTGCAAGAACTAAGAATGAAAAAAAAGAACAAACTACTAACCAAGTATTGCAAGAACTAAGAATGAAAAGAAGAACAAACTACTAACCAAGTACTGCAAGAACTAAGAATGAAAAGAAGAACAAACTACTAACCAAGTACTGCAAGAACTAAGAATGAAAGAAGAACAAACTACTAACCAATTTACTGCAAGAACTAAGAATGAAAAGAAGAACAAACTACTAACCAAGTAATGCAAGAACTAAGAATGAAAAGAAGAACAAACTACTAACCAAGTGTTGCAAGAACTAAGAATGAAAAGAAGAACAAACTACTAACCAAGTATTGCAAGAACTAAGAATGAAAAGAAGAACAAACTACTAACAATATTGAAAAGAACTAAGAATGAAAAGAAGAACAAACTACTAACCAAGTGTTGCAAGAACTAAGAATGAAAAGAAGAACAAACTACTAACCAAGTGTTGCAAGAACTAAGAATGAAAGAAGAAGACAAACTACTAACCAAGTACTGCAAGAACTAAGAATGAAAAGAAGAACAAACTACTAACCAAGTACTGCAAGAACTAAGAATGAAAAGAAGAACAAACTACTAACCAAGTACTGCAAGAACTAAGAATGAAAAGAAGAACAAACTACTAACCAAGTAATGCAAGAACTAAGAATGAAAAGAAGAACAAACTACTAACCAAGTGTTGCAAGAACTAAGAATGAAAGAAGAACAGACTACTAACCAAGTATTGCAAGAACTAAGAATGAAAAGAAGAACAAACTACTAACCAAGTATTGCAAGAACTAAGAATGAAAAGAAGAACAAACTACTAACCAAGTACTGCAAGAACTAAGAATGAAAGAAGAACAAATTTAACCAAGTGTTGCAGAACTAGAATGAAAGAAGAACAACTACTAACCAAGTACTGCAAGAACTAAGAATGAAAAGAAGAACAAACTACTAACCAAGTACTGCAAGAACTAAGAATGAAAGAAGAACAAACTACTAACCAGTATTGCAAGAACTAAGAATGAAAGAAGAACAAACTACTAACAAGTATTAAGAACTAAGAATGAAAAGAAGAACAAACTACTAACCAAGTACCAAGAACTAAGAATGAAAAGAAGAACAAATTTAACTAAGTGTTAAGAACTAAGAATGAAAGAAGAACAAACTACTAACCAAGTTCTGCAAGAACTAAGAATGAAAAGAAGAACAAACTACTAACCAAGTATTGCAAGAACTAAGAATGAAAAGAAGAACAAACTACTAACCAAGTGTTGCAAGAACTAAGAATGAAAGAAGAACAAACTACTACCAAGTGTTGTAAGAACTAAGAATGAAAAGAAGAACAAACTACTAACCAAGTGTTGAAAGAACTAAGAATGAAAAGAAGAACAAACTACTAACCAAGTACTCAAGAACTAAGAATGAAAAGAAGAACAAACTACTAACCAAGTATTGCAAGAACTAAGAATGAAAAGAAGAACAAACTACTAACCAAGTGTTGCAAGAACTAAGAATGAAAGAAGAACAAACTACTAACCAAGTCTAGAACTAAGAATGAAAAGAAGAACAAACTACTAACCAAGTGTTGCAAGAACTAAGAATGAAAAGAAGAACAAACTACTAACCAAGTGTTGCAAGAACTAAGAATGAAAAGAAGAACAAACTACTAACCAAGTACTGCAAGAACTAAGAATGAAAAGAAGAACAAACTACTAACCAAGTACTGCAAGAACTAAGAATGAAAAGAAGAACAAACTACTAACCAAGTGTTGCAAGAACTAAGAATGAAAAGAAGAACAAACTACTAACCAAGTGTTGCAAGAACTAAGAATGAAAAGAAGAACAAACTACTAACCAAGTGTTGCAAGAACTAAGAATGAAAATAAGAACAAACTACTAACCAAGTGTTGCAAGAACTAAGAATGAAAAGAAGAACAAACTACTAACCAAGTACTGCAAGAACTAAGAATGAAAAGAAGAACAAACTACTAACCAAGTATTGCAAGAACTAAGAATGAAAAGAAGAACAAACTACTAACCAAGTGTTGCAAGAACTAAGAATGAAAAGAAGAACAAACTACTAACCAAGTGTTGCAAGAACTAAGAATGAAAAGAAGAACAAACTACTAACCAAGTGTTGCAAGAACTAAGAATGAAAAGAAGAACAAACTACTAACCAAGTACTGCAAGAACTAAGAATGAAAATAAGAACAAACTACTAACAAGTGTTGCAGAACTAAGAATGAAAATAAGAACAAACTACTAACCAAGTACTGCAAGAACTAAGAATGAAAAGAAGAACAAACTACTAACCAAGTATTGCAAGAACTAAGAATGAAAAGAAGAACAAACTACTAACCAAGTATTGCAAGAACTAAGAATGAAAATAAGAACAAACTACTAACCAAGTATTGCAAGAACTAAGAATGAAAAGAAGAACAAACTACTAACCAAGTATTGCAAGAACTAAGAATAAAAAAGAAGAACAAACTACTAACCAAGTATTGAAGAACTAAGAATGAAAGAAGAACAAACTACTAACCAAGCTAAGAACTAAGAATGAAAAAGAAGAACAATTTAACAAGTGTTGCAAGAACTAAGAATGAAAAGAAGAACAAACTACTAACCAAGTGTTGCAAGAACTAAGAATAAAAAGAAGAACAAACTACTAACCAAGTATTGCAAGAACTAAGAATGAAAAGAAGAACAAACTACTAACCAAGTATTGCAAGAACTAAGAATGAAAAGAAGAACAAACTACTAACCAAGTGTTGCAAGAACTAAGAATGAAAAGAAGAACAAACTACTAACCAAGTATTACAGAACTAAGAATGAAAAGAAGAACAAACTACTAACCAAGTATTCAAGAACTAAGAATGAAAAGAAGAACAAACTACTAACCAAGTGTTGCAAGAACTAAGAATGAAAAGAAGAACAAACTACCAACCAAGTATTGCAAGAACTAAGAATGAAAAGAAGAACAAACTACTAACCAAGTACTGCAAGAACTAAGAATGAAAAGAAGAACAAACTACTAACCAAGTACTGCAAGAACTAAGAATAAAAAGAAGAACAAACTACTAACCAAGTGTTGCAAGAACTAAGAATGAAAAGAAGAACAAACTACTAACCAAGTGTTGCAAGAACTAAGAATGAAAAGAAGAACAAACTACTAACCAAGTATTGCAAGAACTAAGAATGAAAAGAAGAACAAACTACTAACCAAGTGTTGCAAGAACTAAGAATGAAAAGAAGAACAAACTACTAACCAAGTGTTGCAAGAACTAAGAATGAAAAGAAGAACAAACTACTAACCAAGTGTTGCAAGAACTAAGAATGAAAGAGAACAAACTACTAACCAAGTATTGCAAGAACTAAGAATGAAAAGAAGAACAAACTACTAACCAAGTATTGCAAGAACTAAGAATGAAAAGAAGAACAAACTACTAACCAAGTATTGCAAGAACTAAGAATGAAAAGAAGAACAAACTACTAACCAAGTATTGAAGAACTAAGAATGAAAAGAAGAACAAACTACTACCAAGTATTCAAGAACTAAGAATGAAAAGAAAAACAAACTACTAACCAAGTGTTGCAAGAACTAGAATGAAAGAAGAACAAACTACTAACCAAGTGTTGCAAGAACTAAGAATGAAAGAAGAACAAACTACTAACCAAGTACTTGAAGAACTAGAATAAAAAGAAGAACAAACTACTAACCCAAGTATTGCAAGAACTAAGAATGAAAAGAAGAACAAACTACTAACCAAGTGTTGCAAGAACTAAGAATGAAAAGAAGAACAAACTACTAACCAAGTATTGCAAGAACTAAGAATGAAAAGAAGAACAAACTACTAACCAAGTACTGCAAGAACTAAGAATGAAAAGAAGAACAAACTACTAACCAAGTATTGCAAGAACTAAGAATGAAAAGAAGAACAAACTACTAACCAAGATTGCAAGAACTAAGGAATGAAAGAAGAACAAACTACTAACCAAGTACTGCAAGAACTAAGAATGAAAAGAAGAACAAACTAATAACCAAGTACTGAAAGAACTAAGAATGAAAAGAGAACGTTTCAAAACAATAAAAGTCTCCCGTGTATTGTCGGGGCTGTCAATGGAGCAAAGAATGTAACTACTACGACCTACAAGGCATGTCGTAGAAGCGACTAAAGTAAGGACCTAGGAAGCTACTCTAGTACAAAAAGCATGCCAGAAATCGGATGGCCTGCTTGTAGACCATAACTGGCACAACGTAGAATCGATTTTTAGGCTCAGATCACATACAGATCACACAGTGTGGTTTACCAAGTCGTCGATATGGAACGTTCGAAGAAAGAAGAAGAAGAAGAAAGCAGATCATAGACAGCCCAAAAACGGCTTAAATGATCAAAAGAGTGTTGAATATACGATTGTCAGGGCAAACAAACTCAAACATTGTTTTAGGCTGAAGATGTCGGATGCACTTGATCTACATGCGTAGGAGGCTGTGATCCGAGACGCAACCTTCTAGTTGTTCTTGGTACAACCCCAAACATAACATAAAGAGGGATTACACTGGTTGGCAAGAACGAGCAGGGGTCCGTGGCGTAGAGATTAGGTCTCTCGTTCGAAATGTGCAGGTTCGCTCCCTCGAGAGTCATCTGGATATTTTCCAGAGATCCCTGATCTCAGTGTAGGTGAGATCGGGGTTCCTAGTCCTATCAGAGACGGACGATAAACGTAGATCCGTGTTCAAGTTAAGCATGTAAAATAACCCTTGGCAGTTCAAAATCGAGAAGAACAGGCTGGAAATTCGCTGCAGCAGCACAAATCATTAAACAGATTACAAATAAATTTCTACAAAATACCTTCACCATCATCAAATTAGATTGGGACCCTCGCCGGTGCTACAGAGTTCGTGCAATACAGCTGAGATCTTCCTGTGTAAGAAACGGATCGAGACACTGGCACTCACCGAAGTGCAATGATGATGGTCCTTATCAATCAATAAGAACGAATGCAAACAAACATATTATCTTGTTGACACTGTGTAAGCAGTTCTTGGTTTGAGATAGTATTTCATCTGTTGACATTGTGTAAGCAGTTCTTGGTTTGAGATAGTATTTCACCGGTTGACATTGTGTAAGCAGTTCTTGGTTTGAGATAGTATTTCACCTGTTGACATTGTGTAAGCAGTTCTTGGTTTGAGATAGTATTTCACCAGTTGACATTGTGTAAGCAGTTCTTGGTTTGAGATAGTATTTCACCTGCTGACACTGTGTAAGCAGTTCTTGCTTTGAGATAGTATTTCACCTGTTGACATTGTGTAAGCAGTTCTTGGTTTAAGATAGTATTTCACCTGCTGACATTGTGTAAGCAGTTCTTGGTTTGAGATAGTATTTCACCTGCTGACACTGTGTAAGCAGTTCTTGGTTTGAGATAGTATTTCACCTGTTGACATTGTGTAAGCAGTTCTTGGTTTGAGATAGTATTTCACCGGTTGACATTGTGTAAGCAGTTCTTGGTTTGAGATAGTATTTCACCTGTTGACACTGTGTAAGCAGTTCTTGCTTTGAGATAGTATTTCACCTGTTGACATTGTGTAAGCAGTTCTTGGTTTGAGATAGTATTTCACCTGCTGACATTGTGTAAGCAGTTCTTGGTTTGAGATAGTATTTCACCTGCTGACATTGTGTAAGCAGTTCTTGGTTTGAGATAGTATTTCACCTGTTGACACTGTGTAAGCAGTTCTTGGTTTGAGATAGTATTTCACCTGTTGACACTGTGTAAGCAGTTCTTGGTTTGAGATAGTATTTCACCTGTTGACACTGTGTAAGCAGTTCTTGGTTTGAGATAGTATTTCACCAGTTGACATTGTGTAAGCAGTTCTTGGTTTGAGATAGTATTTCACCGGTTGACACTGTGTAAGCAGTTCTTGGTTTGAGATAGTATTTCATCAGAACATAAGTAAGATCTTGCGAGAACAGTTGTAAGGGAGGTAAACAGCACGAATAGATTTCTTCTTCTTCGCACGCTCCATATCAACCACTTGTTAAACCACTCTTTGTGGTTTGTGTGTGATCCGCCCCTGAGAGCAACTGTACGTTGTGCCAGTATACGCCTACAAGTAGGCCAGCATATACGATATGCGATGTTTTTATTTACTAGGTAGCTTCCTAAGACCCTACCTCCATCGCCTATTACGACATCTCTTGTAGGTCGCAGTATTACTATTCTTTGCTCCCCTTGCAAGTCCTGGCAACACACGGCCGGGAATAGCTTTCAACATCTGATTGGGGAGATTGAGCACTTATGAGTCTGTCCAAGTGACCCTAAGGGGCAATGACGACTGGTGTTTCGCACAAGTCAGGACCAGAAAGACATTGCTTCCCTTTCCTGCATTACATCTTGGTAAGAGATTTCTCTGATTAACGAAACAAGGATCAACATCATCTTCGATGTGGTGAAGCCTGCTGGAAACATATACCTGCCTGCTAGCAACATCATCTTCGATGTGGTGAAGCCTGCTGGAAACCTATACCTGCCTGCTAGGAGGGAACCAAAACTGTTATCTTCAGCCAGTCTAGAGATTATAAAAGAGTTGCGTCAAAATTCCCTGTGGCGTATTCAACTACTCAGATAGTCGAATGACCTGCTGCCTTGCAGGTCAGCTGGGGACAGTCAAATGCGAACGGAGAGCGAACCCAGCAAACGCTGATTGAAATCGGACACATCACCGAAAGATAAGTACTAGAGCTCTAAATGGCGCTGAACGATGTGACGTAAAAATACGTTCTTTGCAAAGGCTGTTTATATATCACAATAAGAATGATCAAAATGGCCGAAAAAGAACGATAGAGAGAGAGAGAGAGAGAGAGTCGAATAGCATCAATTGTCACTTTGAGTCAAGTCTGTATTATTTTGTTGAATCTGCTGAAACAAACTCTGTCAGACTCTACCTCTACCTCTCTATAGCCTGTTACGACCTTGGCGTTTAGGCAGCAACAAACGTACACCATTCTTCCCTGTTCATGGCCTTCCTCTGTATTGTGTTCCAGCTATGATTCATTTCCTTCAGTTCTTGCTCTATCGTTCTCCTCCAGGTCGTCTTGGGTCTTCCACGCTTTCGCCTACCCTCCGGAGTCCATCTCAGTGCAGTTTTCGTGTCGGAGCCAGTCTCCATGCGCATCACATGTCCAATCCATCTCCAGCGTCGTCTTCGGATGATAGTGCCCATATTCTCTTGTTGGCATCGTGCAAGCAATTTTTGATTCGAGATAGTAGTCGGCCAGTACACGCGTAAGATTTTTCGCAGACAAGTTGTATGAAAGGCGGAGAGTCTGGACATATCCTGTTCTGTCATTCTCCAGCATTCCGATCCGTACAGCAATGTTGACAGCACACAGCTGTTATAGATACTAGTCTTGGTTCTGATGCTGTATTGGGCAGATTTCCAGGCGGTCTGTAGGGTCATGAATGCACTTCGTGCCTTACTCGGTCTGTTTTTAATGTCAGATCCAGCGCCTCCTTCATTGCTAATAACACTTCCAAGATATGTGAAAGCGGTTGTATCTCGGAGGGTTTTACCTTCTAGTTTGACTGGTGCTGGGGTTGCTATGTTCAGAGTCATTACTTCAGTTTTCTTCTGATTTATTTTCAGCCCAACCATCTCACTATATTGGTTAAGGCGGCAGGTCTTTTCCTGGATATCTCTATGTGTATGAGATAGGAGTGCGATGTCATCTGCAAAATCTAGGTCTTCCAGAGTGGATGTGAGCGTCCATCTAATACCTCTTGCCTTATCTTCCGTTGTTTTACGCATCACCCAATCTATGACAGTGTTGAATAATAGGGCTGACATAACACATCCTTGTCGCACGCCTGTTTTTACTTCAAACTTTAGTTCTGAAGTTTCAACACTGCATGCAAATTTGCTGTAGCAGCTTTTTATGATATTTATAAAACACAGTGGGATTCCATACCATCTTAAGATACGCCATAGACTTTCGCGGTGTATGCTATCAAAAGCTTTTTCAAAATCTACAAAGTTGATATAGAGTTTGCTTTGCCATTCTGTGCACTGCTCTATGATATTTCTAAGAGCAAATATTTGCCTATACAGCTCCGTCCTCTGCGAAATCCTGCTTGTTCCTTTCTCAGTTTCTTATCCACAGCATCAGTAATACGTTGTACGATGATTTTGTTTAAGATTTTACTTGGGACAGAAAGCAGTGTTATTCCACGCCAATTATTACAATCGGCAAGGGAGCCCTTGTTTGGTATCTTGATGATGACTCCTCTGTTCCATGCATCAGGTATTATTTGGGTATTCCATATAGTAGTAAACAAGGGTTGCAATATATTAGCTGCAAGTTCTGGGTCTATTTTGAATAGTTCTGCGTTTAAGTTATCATTCCTGGTGCCTTGTTATTCTTAAGAGATTTAATTGCTGTAATGATCTCATCCCGGCTGGGTGTTTCAATGCCAATTTCTAATTCCTCTGTTGGTTCTGGTATGTCTGCTACTACTGTTGGCGGTGGTCTATTTAGCAATTCTTTAAAATGCTCTGTCCATCGTATTTCTTGTTCCTTTTCCGTTGTCAATAGTATTCCATTCTTATCCTTTATGAGAGTATTTGATCTCCTGTAACGTTTCCGCTTATTAGCTTTGTAATTTTGTACACTGTTCCCTGATCACACTTTTGCTGCTTCTTCTGCCTGCACTGCCAGGTCTTCAACATACATTCTTTTGTCAGCTCTCACAGCCCGTTTGATTTCTTTACTTGCGCTTTTGTACTGTTCTTGGTATCTTGCTTTCAGTCTTTCGGACTTTGCTTCTAACAATTTCTTTTTTAAAATTCTTCGGCTGTCTATTATTTTCCATGTTGTTGGTGTTATCCATTCTTTTCTTCTCTTTGTGCGGTACCCTAGACATGTTTCACTGCTCTTGCTATATATAGATGCTATGTTGTCCCATGTTCTATCTATGCTGTCAGTTTCATCCGTAGTTTCATTACTTTCTAGGGCTTGGAATCTGTTCTTTATCTGCATTATAAACTTATCCCTTACTTCCGTGTCTTTTAGTCTATCCACATCGAACCTCTTTTGGAAGTTTTTATGTTGTCCTGTTTTTCTTAGTTTAAGTTTGACATAAGCTGTGACTAGGTGGTGGTCGCTACCAACATCTGCACCTCTCTTGACTACAACATCTAGCAGCGAGCGTCTCCAGGGTCCATTGATCATTATATGGTCTATTTGGTTTTTATCTCTGCCATTAGGGGAATACCATGTTAATTTGTGGATATCTAAATGTTGAAATAGGGTTCCTCCTATAACGAGATTGTTCATGCTGCAGAAGTTTACTAAACGTTCCCCATTTTCGTTCATCATACCACATCCATATTTTCCCATAGTTCTATAACTATGCGTGTTGTCTTGTCCGACCTTCGCATTTAGATCTCCCATAACAATGATAACATCATGGGATGGTGACTTGTCTAATTCTGCTTGTAGGTTTTCGTAGTAAGAGTCTTTCTTTGTATCTTCGCTATCATTAGTTGGCGCATAGCATTGTAGTATTGTGATGTTTGTATGCTTCCCTTTAGTCTGATCTTAATCAAGCGGCTGCTGATAGGTTTCCATTCTAATAGACACTTTTCCACGCCTTTTCTTAGGATTACTGCTACTCCTTCATGGTGTAGGTCATCGTCTCGTCCAGAAAAAGGACTGTTTCACCTGTTGCAGTGGTACTTCTTCCATTTCCTGTCCATCTGCTCTCGCTAACCCCTAGGATATGTAGATTATATCTTCTCATTTCTGCTGTTATTTGTGACAGTTTTCCGGTTTCGTACATTGTTCTTACATTCCAGCATCCAATTCTGGTTTTGGGTTTTTGGGCATTCAGGACTTCCGTCCTCATGAAAGTAGCTTCCTTTCGGCTTTCACCACTTCCAGTCATGTGAGTCAATGACTCTGGTAGCCCTTCATGCCCGTAGATAGGTTGTATGTTTGTTGTTGTTTCCGTAACTTTAATTTTTTAAAGGATGGGATCGTTAGTCCCAAGCCCAACCCCCAACCTGAAGGACCAGGAGACCATGCTTCGTCTGTCCCCTCTTCAGTGACCTTTCCGGCTTTGGTAACCCTTCCGGGAACATAAGTTCCCGCCGTCCTAGCTCACTGTATCATTTGAGCACGCAAGCCTCCCCACCACTACAAGGTAATGGCCTCATGGGGAGGTCTGTCAGACTGTTATCAGGAAATCCACCAATCTGACGTGGAAATATTAAACTCCACTGTTGTCAGGAAATCCACCAATCTGACGTGGAAGTATTAAACTCTACTGTCTGCCAGACTCAGGGAACAATAGGTGCAAGTTAGTACTTTCTCGACGGGATCGAAAACAAGCGAAACAAATATAAAATGGGTTCAGACTCGACAAAGGTTGGAAACCGCTGATTTAATGATATAATATACCAAAAATAATTTGATTTTTTTTTCTGATTCTCTTGTTATTAATCTTATTTTATCAACAGTTGGAATGGACTGAAGCTGCCAATTACTGTCTTCACAACAACGGGACACTCATAGACTTCAACTCTAACCAAGATTTCATGCGTTTTCGTGGAGTGATCATGGCCGACTCCAGTCTTAACAAACATAACTGGCATCTTGGTCTTGGTTGGTTCGATAACACTGACCGTGTATGGACATGGCTTAGCTCTGGTTTGTTGTATTAGTAGTATCTTTCGCTTTCACAGTTATAGTATAAGTAACCTCTGATGGTGTAGTTATCTCTCTCTCTCTATCTCTTTCTCTCTGTCTCTTTAACCCGGATTGGGGCATAGGTCCTCAACAAATTCATGCCAAGTCTTCCTATCTCTAGCTATCTCCTGCAGCTCCCTCCAGCTCTTCTTCATATTGTTGATCTCTCCCTCCAAATCTCCTCTCCGTGTATTTCTCGGCCTCCCCCTCTATCGCTGTCCCTGCGGGTTCCAGGAAAGGACCCTTCCTGTTATATTCCCCTCAGATTTTCACAAAGTGTGTCCTATCCAGCGTCAGCGTGTTTTCCTAACCGCTTCACTGGAATCTGTTTTGTTCTCTCCTTAAGTTCCTCATTTGTGACCTTATCATACCATCTCAGTTCCTCTATTATGCGCCGACACCAGTTGATGAATGTTTGCAATTTATACGTTATTATTTTAGTTCTCCATGTTTCTGACCCATACAGTAGAACTGCTTTAACATTAGAATTAAATATCCGAATTTTTGTTCTAGATTTGATTTCTTTAGACTTCCATATGTTTCCCTGTGCGATGAAAGCTCTTCTTGTCTTCTGTATTCTTATTTTGACTTTTCTATCTGTTCCACTTTGTCTACATTGCTGCCCAAATATGTAAATGATTCTACATCTTGAAGTGGGATTTCACCCTTGGAGATCGAAGGTAGACAGTGATTGGGAAATCCTTGTGCTGTTCCCACTTAGAAAGTCAAGAAGGTAATGCCTCGTCTTGAATGGTGTATCTTTAGTGCACCTAAATTTGATGCACATAGCCTCGTTCTTTATTCTTTCCAATCTTTTCATATGTGCATGGCTGATAATCAGGATCATCCGGAGCGAACTCAATCGCAGACAATACCAAACCCTGTTATAAGAGACATATGTCAAGCTGCTCACGGTATGTTGTAGCCATTTTTCTAATCGCGATCATGACCTTCCTGTGATTCATTATCCCAAGGATGATGTCTTCTGCAGAATTAAAAATTCGATATAATCTCAAACACAACAAAATATTATGCCGAGAACTTCTTCTTCATTCTAACTAGATTGGAATTTCGGATTCTTTAATAAAGGCAGCCGTCTGCCTCAGATTGTCAGCCACGGCATACATTTTGTCTTGGGCGCTGGTGTAAGTGGGCCACCTCCTTATTCTAAAGTCTGCATTCTGAGTGTAGTTCTGTAGGATATGCTCTGTTGGCATACTCATCAAGCCACAGGGGCACAGGTCATTGGTGCCTATCTTGAATTTAATGTACATGTGGTGTCTCATTCTGTTGTGACCCGTCCGGAGGCGAAGTATGACAATCTGGTCCCTTCTGGACAGTTGGTAATATCCATCATCCTTGTTGTGTTTTGGGTTTTCTTTATCCCACTTTGCTTTGTAGCGCCCTCTAGCGATGGTTTTTTTATTCTTCATAGCTGAACAGAAAGGCATCTAGGAACATACTTATAGAACAATGGTTAAAAGATTGATACTGAGAACAGCGATACTTATATCTGAATACAGTAGTTACCTCCTCTTTCTCATTTTTACCCATCATCCAATTGTTCAACCAAATCGGAATCTGACCAGACACCTCACACAACTTCCGCTCTTATTGTGTCATGGAGCGGCAGGTAAGTATGGACTCGCATCAATCTCTAGTCATCTATCTTACTTAGTTCTATGATTAACTTATTTAGTTTCTTCTGTATGTGTGTGTCTTGAAAAAGACTTACAGTCGAAACGTTGGATTTTTGTTAGTTTTATAATTTAATTATTCATTTTGTTTGCTTGTGTTATACTATACATACGTGTCTTTGTCCTAAATTGCCAATTTATTAAGTATCACGCACCTCCTCTGTTATCTCCAGATCTGATCTGACCCGGTCTGACCACCTCAGATTTGTAAGTATCCGCACATCGTCTACTTACTATTATTTTTGCCAGATCTATCTACCCTTACTTGCGATAGTAGTATCCAACATTGTTATCTTACAGTACCACTTTATCTTGCCATAAGTATCGTTATCCAGTACCACTTTATCTTGCAAAACAAATTATTTATCATAAATATCACCATTCTCACCATCATCATCCTTATTACTATCTTTTTCATTTAATTTTCAGGAGTTACCCTGCCATACGGGGACGGTGCATGGGCAACGGGTAAACCATCTATGGGAGTGCACATCCCAAGCGGTGGAACCAGTGGACATTTGCCGTGGTCACAATTCCCCACAGGTCATCATCGGGATCATCGGTCGGACAATTTGCGACAGTTTACAGATAACCAACCTTTTGCGCAGCAAGACTCGTCGGCATCTATAGTCAGGAACAGACCTTCATATTCAGGAAACCGGCCTTGGACTATCAGGCCATTTTGGCCATGGCAAGAGGCGCCAGAGTCCGGTACAAACCATGACAAACCTACGCTGTTATACTGTGGTTGTATTTTAGTTGCAGATGAATATCATATCAGCGATGATAGCTGTGACTCACACAATAAAAGAAATGTGATATGTCAATATTAAAAGTGTACAAATCTCTACTGGAAGTGTACACATCTGTACTGAGTGTATATAGCTTGCTGTATTAAAAGTGTACAAATCTGTGCTGAAAGTGTACAAAGTTGTACTGACTGCCATATATTTATTGTAATTTTAACTGACTTCCCTGCAGTTAAGGCACACCCATAGGTGCTCAGTCTTCTCCAGCAGAAAGTTAAATGTATACATTTTAAAATAATGTTTATTATATGTCATTAATGCCTTTAAATGAAAATGCTACAGAAGAGTACTTAGAATATCATCGACAGAGAAAAGAACAAATGCTTCTGTTCTGCCACAGTTTGATATTAAAGAGAGTTGGTTATTAAAAAACATAAAACAGGGAAAATTAAATATTTAGGACACATCAAACGACATGAGTGCCTACAAAAGATAATTTTGAAGGGAAATGTGCCAGGAAGAAGAATGAGAGAAAGATCTAGAAGACGCTGGGTGCAAGATGTCATTGACGATGTGAGAATGACTGCTGTGACGCTGGTCATCTTGCATAGAACAGATAGTTTTCAGAACTGCTGTCATGGGAGCAAGTTCGAAGGGACAAGACTGATGATGATGATGATGATGTATGATGATGATGATGATGATGATGATGATGATGATGATGATGATGATGATGATGATGATGATATAGGGTAATACGGTGTTAGGCTCGTATTTTTCTTTGACTGACAGCTGGCTGATGTGATCAACATGACACCGACAAATGTATACATCCTTATTCTTTTTGTATCTCCCTGGTTATACATTAATCATGTCCTTATAGAAACTATTGCCTACTAATGTCACTCTGCTTCAATGATCTCTACGTGATTTATTCCTCTCTGTTCTTCGTTGAGCATACAGTCTCAACAATTGTTCGCCACTTTTCCCGGTCCCTGGTTGTTATCTTTATGGTCTCCCAGTATATGCGTGCAAAAATGGTCGTCAGCACATTAGCTTCCTTGCGGGTTTGGCAGCTGTGCGTCATCTGTCTCCGGCATGGAGCCCTAATCCTTCCTAGACTTGAGTTATTTTTGAACAATTTGTTTTTGGTTTCTGTAACTACTTTCCTTTTTTTAATGGATCTAACCTATCGCACAATCCCCAACCTGAAGGATCAGGTGACCACATTTAGTCTGATCTATCTCCTGTGAATGTCCAGCTGGGGTAACCCCGTCGGCTTAGCTCTTCGGGTTTGCCCGCCTGTCCAGCGATGCGTTACCGTGACCTAAGGCTCAGCGTGTAGGATTTAGTAAACTGGGTGCAATAATCCCACCGGACGTCGGTCGCCAGCTCTGGGTACCAGATGCTTAAAGCGCGGGGCTGCCCCTGCCACGGTCAAGAAGCCACAGATTCTACCAGAGGTTGATTCCTGTGTTCGGTTCATCGGGTGGCAGAAGCCACAGGTTCTCAATCGGGCGTGGCACGAACCGAAGGGTTACAATGCCCATGTCACCAAGCCGAAGAGCTGATAGTGCAAGTGCTTCTGGATCGGGATTTCTTTTTTAACTCTCGGGTCATTGAGGTCCCCTCCCACCACTACAAGCTAAATGCCTCATGGGGGACCATTATTATCTCTAGTCTTGCACTTAATCCCTGGGACCACAAACAGGGCAGTCAGCTTCAAGGGTCTGTCATGTTTCCCAAAGCTAGTTTTCATGTCAACTGAATGAAACTGAAACACAGACTGCTATGAGTGTGTGACAATATTAAGTCACATGTGGTGTAGCTAGACAAGAGCACTATACTGGAAGCCAAACAAAAAGAATAGCAAACCAACAAAGAACCGGTGTCGTTAGTAACCACACGCTGATAGACATACTGAGGAGATCAGAGCACCTATGGACTAATTGGTTAGATGTGCAGTGATGATGATCCGATGACCAAACTAAACTAAGAGACGACTAATGAGGAGATCAAGCACCTGTGGACTAATTGTCGACGTACAGTGATAATGTCCGAAGATAAACTAAACTATATTAGGCTTACAAATCGTTCATGAAACGAGTGGCCTGTAAGATATCTTTCTAAATAATTATAGACTACAAATGTTCTTCCTGGATGTCTCTGTAGTGTTCAGCATATATAACACATCTCAAATTCCAATAGTACCTAATCAGTTTAGTTTGAATGCGGTACGCTCTCAATTGTGTGACATGGGCGGTCTCAGACACTGGAACGAGTTCGAGAATTAGGCGTTAAGTTTGGACATGCCAGACAGTGTCGTCTTTGTGGTAGAGAGAGAAGATATAGTAATCAACTTCATGGGTACTGTGAGCAAATGGACTTTGGGATGGCTGCTGCAACGGAGGACAGAGCACGAATGGGAATGCCCAATGTGCCATGACGTCGATCGCATAACATAACATAACATAACAATCAGTTTAGTTAATTGATTACCAAGTTGTAATAAACTTCTGCCTATGCTCTTTCTTCTTTATATATGTTGATTACCCCACTTGTTTTTGTAGATTTATTTATTTGTGATATTGATTAAAGTTTCAGTTTCAGTTTGGAATATCTTCATTACACTCCGGACATGTCCATATGTGCTCGGATCTCCTTGGTAATATTTCCAACAGCGTCCAGCGACTGACCGTACAGTTCGATTTTGATTGATGAGCCTACTCGTATACCTGTTGTACTGTTCTTTTCTTGCCACACCAATCTTCAAATCCAGCTCTCGCAGTCTAGTAGTTGACGTGGATAGTTTAGATGAAGATCTTCTCTGCGCCACGCTCTATGAGGGCGTTCACGATGTCAGCTCTGTCCATTGGCTGGCCTCTGATATGTGGGAGAGCCAGCCAGCCTGTCTGCTCTCTCATTGCCAACGACACCCATGTGCCCCGGAACAAAGACAAGACTAATTCTGCAAATTGTTGACGCCTGCAGTGATTCAGTCCATTGCCTGCACACCGAGCCGGCCTCCACCTTTCGGATCAGACTCAATGAGTCACTCAGAATGCACGCATGAGTGTAGTTTTGTGACTCTAGCCAGAGTAGTTCATTGGTCACCGCCAGTACCTCCATTGTCATGCTGCTTGTTGTCATACGAAATGCACCACTGGCTTCCAATGCACCAATGATTAAAGTTTATTGCTAGAAACGTATGTTGTTTATTTAAGTTGTTTCTTGATTACTGTATTTTAATCAGTGGCGGCTGGTCATTAAGGACCAGTGGGGCCGCACCAAAAATAATGTATAACGTGTATTTATTATTTTATAAATTAAAATATAGCAACCAAAAACCATGATTTATCCGGAAGAAATGTCTGGCCCCACCAACAAAAATTATCACGAGTCGCCACTGATTGTAATTGTTCTCACTGTTTTGCCTGTTCATTCAATTTTACTGTATATCTTTATCCAAGATCATTTGGATCTGCTTGATTCAGCTAATCAGAATCTTATTATCATCTAAAACTACAAGACCTTCGATGGCAAGTTGATTACACGCTGCAGTAGTTACCTGCCATGAAAATTGTGGGGCATGTGAGGACAACTTAAGCCAACAATTGTTGGTGCGAGAGGACAACTTAATCCAACAATTGTTGGTGCTCGAGGACAACTTAAGCCAACAATTGTTGGTGCGAGAGACACCCAAACTATACTTGAATTCATAGCGAGAAAACGGGGAAAAATCGAAAACTGCTTAGTTAGAATCCTATGTGGAGCAATCTGAATATTTTCAGCGATCTCTTATCTAGGTTAAATCCAGTCATATCGGAGATGGATGATAAAACGTAGCTCTCTTTTGTTCTGACGTTTAGCACTTTAACAAACCCATGACAGATGAAAATCTATAAGAGTAAACTGGGGCACTGCTTCCATGGCGTCCAATTATTTACTACAATTTTTTTAATCAAACATATTTTCAATGACAAGTAAATGGACAAGAAAACATGCATGCATTTTTCTCCGATGTCCAAACCGCAGCCAATAGTACAAGATAATTACATGTCTAGAGTGTGGTTATAACTCTATACAACTAGAAAATCTATGTGATTTAATCATAAAATATACATCAATGGCAGTCAGCAGGAACATATCTCCACATTATGTTGATAGTACTCAAACCAACTGGATCATCGATCTACTGTATCATATTTAACTACCCGGAGTGTAGTGGGAAACCATCTGCTAGAAACAACCAATCAAGAGAAATGAAAAGCACAATTCATTATTTCATCATCATCAAATAGCTTGTCCTGAGCAGAACTTTGCCACCCCAATAGTCCTCCGGAATTTCTCTCTCTCTCTCTCAGTGGTCAGATGTCCTGTCTCTTCAACCGTCATGTTCAAACCATCAGTTACATCCTGAATCCATCATCTCCGTTATCTTCCTCTTCTTCTCTTTGCCAGTATGCCTCCTTACATGATGATCTTCTCCAGCCCTTCGTGTCTTTGTATATGTCCATTCTTTATTTACGATATATTATGTGTTGAAAATTGTCTACCTTTTATCTGACTAGTGTTTCACTTCTTTATATACGTTTTTATGGTTATAATTGGAGTCAAGAACTATATATACCAAATTAAATCCAAGGTAAACAATAATAATTTGTAGAGAGTTACCTACCATCGTTCATGGATATTAGTTTGGTCTAGTACATAATGGGTCTTTAGAATTATTAGTTTAGAAACATGTATTTTTATATGCAAATTTAATTCATTTATGATTACAGTACTTTAATAGAAGCTTATCTTCTTATTTATTTTTTGGATTTATTTTACTGAAACTATTTTATGTAAATGGTGACTTTTAAAATTAAAATAATAAACATAACTTGGAACTGTTTATTGTTATCTGGTCATGTCAGGAGGGCGGAGTTCATTTCCGATGTAAACATTTGTCCTTCAAACAATTTGTATAATTGGCATGTTCATGTTGTGACAGTCAACGTTCGAGATTAGTTTATACGATGTCAGTTAGGTAAATAAGATTAACACATTCGTTTGGTTTATACCATGTTATTTTCAAGCTTGCGTTTGGCAGAATCAGTATAGCTTGGATTTGTTGCCATCTTCATATCGAAGGTGAGCATTCATTCAGGTGTTTCATTCATAGTGACTCCATGAGCAGTCGAATCGGAAATGGTGAGACGCAACTGGGTGGAAGTACTAGTACAGACGATGATCAGAGAAATCACCTTCGTTTTGTCCCTGGGCACGCAGGAGTTAGAGGTAATGAACCAGCTGATAGATTGGCTGGCTTGGCTACAATATTAGAGGGAGCTGCCATGGATCGAAATGACATTCTTCAGGCATTGAGAGGTCTTTCCGAACAGAGGAGTTTCAGGGCTGTGAATCCCACTCACTGACCAGATTGAGAGAGATGGGTGTCAATATTGGTGCAGCCCGAAAAGAACGACATAATAAATATGCAAATAGATTGATTAATCAACATTAAACTGACGTGTTGGGTTGCTGGATTTGCTGAGTCGGAAATCGGAGCACCTATGGTCGTATGGAGCGAGTTGCCCAGGATAGAGCGGTATGGAGAAATTACTTGCAGGCCCTATGTAATGTATAAGGTACGAGAGGAATTATTATTATTATGGTCGTATGGACATGTCCGGAGTGCTATGATGATAGTCCTAATATAACTGATACTGATATCGAAGGTTGACTATTCTACCGTAACTATTATTAGTGGACAGATTTACTTATCGTGGAAGCACACTGTCCCAAAATGTCACCATAGATGATGAAATAAATACCAGAATCTCTAAAGCTAGCAGTACCTTTGGCAGACTACATAGAAATGTCTGGCACAGATGTGGTATTGGCCAAGCCACAAAACTGAAGGTATATCGAGCTGCCGTGCTCCCAGTCCTTCTTCACGCATGCGAAACTTGGACTGTATATCAGAGACACGCAAGGAAGCTAAACCATTTTCACACAGTCTGCCTTAGGAAAATAATGAACATCAAATGGCAGGATATGATCCCAGATACACAGGTCCTAAAAAGAGCTGCTCTCCCCAGCATCTACACAATATTGATGCAGTCCTAGACAAGATGGGCAGGACATGTGGCTCGAATGCCAGATTGCAGAATACCCAAACGACTCTTTTATGGTGAGCTGCAAAGTGGTAAACGCTCACAGGGAGGCCAGAAAATGCAATTCAAAGATACACTAAAGAACTTGATGAAATCTTTTGGCGTAAATGTCAACAACTGGGAGAATGCTGCTCAAAACAGATCAGCCTGGCGCACACTTCTTCAACACGGTTCCTCGGCTCAGAGGCAGATAGAACAGCACGGATGGAAAAAAAACGTCAAAACAGAAAGGCACTAAAACTTCCCACAAGTGCAAGTATACCTTGCCCACACTGTACACGAACATTTCAAGCCCGTATCGGGCTCACTAATCATCTACGCACACACAGACAAACATAGCGCAACTACATTCCCTTGGATGAAAATTTGTGTGGTCATCATCACTCGTGATGGACGAGCATCATCAACTATTATTAGTATTATTTTTTTAACTATGATGCAGATGCATACATGATAGTGATTATATGATACATAATAAACGATCGATTGATTGATAGGACCATCATCATTGCACTTCAGTGAGTAATCATGTGTGTTCCAATGTCTTTCTTACACAGGAAGATCTCAGCTGCAGTGCACGAACTCCATAGCACCGGCAAGGGTCCCAGGTGTAATTTTGAAGATGGTTATAAAAACTTATTAATATTACTATACATGGCGGTTGTTAGCTGTTATTGATCTCAAATAAAATATTGGGTAAGAATAACATTGATGAACAGAGTTGAGTTTATGATATCCTTTCCTAGACTTCCATTTTGTTTGGTTCCTCATGGTTGATAGCATGGTGATGGTGAACTTCCGCAATGTTATCATTATTCTTGGATGGAAATGTGGAGATTGGGGAAACGTTAAGGATGTACTCGCAATTAAGCAGAAACTGCAGATAAGGATGATGTTGTTTATACCAATGGGTCTGTACATCATGGGGAGAAACCATTCTAGGTTTCCTTGCTAGCGAGCATGGTAGGGTGTTGCTAACAGACCATACGGACAACTACTTCTAGTATCAGTATGGAGGTTGAGACCATTACTGCTGCCCTCCCATGGCTCTCAGCAACTATGTTTACTGAGGCTATTGTTGTGTCTGACTCTCAGTTGATACTTTGAAAGGCTCAAAACAGCAGGTTGCAGTATGAGGGGATGTCGTCTAGAGAAGTTTCCAACTTCCAGAGGGGTATGTGGATCTACTGTCCTGGGCATTCTGGTGTTGATAGCAATGTAGAGCTAACAGGCTTTCATCAACAGAACTGATCGTCTTGAAGGTGGATGAAAGGGATGTTCTTTGATCTCTAGGCAACATTCTGTTGGATGAGGACACTACAATAAATATTGAATCTATACAGCAATTTTAGGTTTGCAAAATATTAATCAAATGGGTCTGTTCTACAACTATATTACTAACGGTTTTTTTTTATGAATAATTTTGATTTTATTGCAGATGTAAACAGAGATTTGGTACACAGTATGCGCTCACTGAGTGCAAAGAATATTCTTTGTGTACACAGTATACTCTCTCTTAGTGCAAAGATACTCTTGAGTACACATACCGTTGAGTAAAACATCACGCCTGAGTACACAATATCCATGCTCTGAGTACACAATATACATGTTCTGAGTACACAGTATTCACACTCTTAGAGCAAAGAATACTCTCCAAGTATACAAGATAGACCCTCCAAGTGACTCATAAAAAGTAGAAGTACTTCTTGGCTATGTCAGATATTAAAAATGATGGGAATGATAAGAAAGACATTCGGACAGAAAATGTTAGAGACAGACATGTTGATGACACAGAAATGTTCAGCACTGTCTCAGCAGACATTGAGTCATCTTTAGTCAGGTAAGTGTTCATTCAGGTGATCATGCATTCAGGTGTATCTACAACATCACCATCAGGTAAGCATGCATTCAGGTGTGTCTACAGACATCACACATCAGGTAAGCATGCATTCAGGTGTGGCTACATACATAACTAGTCAGGTGACCATTCATTCAGGTTTTCCGCAGACATCAGTAGTCAGGTACCATTTTTAGACAGTCATGTCATTCATCAGGTGTGGCTACATACATAACTAGTCAGGTGACCATTCATTCAGGTATTTCTGCAGACATAAATCGGTAGCATTCATTTAGTATTCTGCAGACATCACATCGGTGAGCATTCATTCAGGTATGGCTACATACATAACTAACCCAAATGTGAAATATGTGTTGCTGTATGACTCAGAAACGTGACGAGTCACCAAGTTAAATACAAATAAGATTCAGCCCTTTTGTCAACGGATGTCTTCTGCAGATTCTCAGATTGAGATGGTATGATAGAGTTACAAACACAGACCTGTGGATAAGAACCGGACAGGAACCCACGATGACTCAGGTAAAGAGGAGAAAATGGTGATGGGTCAGACGTACCCTACACAATTGAGTGTCACTAGACAAGCACTTGAGTGGAAACCGCAAGAGAAACAAAAAAGGATGCCCAAACAGACCTGGAGAGAAGTCTTTTGAGGAACTGAAGTGCTCAACTGTCCTGGGAGACCATAAAGAGAACAGACCGAGAAGAGTGGCGAACAACTGTTGAGGCCCTATGCTCCACGAGGAGCGGAGAGGAATATGTAAGTACATACATACATAATTAGTCAGATCATCATTCATTCAGGAATTTCTGCAGACATTAGTAGTCAGGTAAACATTTATTACACTGGCAACCGTGGAGTTTGATTGATTGATACAATGCTCTCAGTGATTCGTAATTACATCAAACTTAACCACATGTACAGAAAAGGGGCCTAAACTTCTGTTGTTTTGATTACACATAGTCTAATAGCACTAAAACTTACTCTACAATTTGTTTGAAACACCCTGCTATGTTTCTCTGCATTTTCTTGGCAATGATCAACTACCATGCCACATTCCACTGCAACTTCTTCGCGATTGCTATTTTGATGATAATACTGTTAGACCGTTCTTATGATGAAGTCGACTGTTGTCTGGAGCTCATCTCTGGTGCCAAGTAGTTTTGAATGTAATTTTTGGGTTGTAGGACCAGCATTACTTTCTATGAAGGAGATACAGGGGACAGTCTTGCAGGACATATTCTGTGGTTTGATCAGTCGGCACAGAGGGATGGGACAATCATAGTCTGTGTATGTTTATTCAGTCTGTTATGTCCTATCCTGAGTCGAAAGATGATAGTCTGTCCTTGTCTGTCAAGTGTGTGGTAGTTATCGTTGGATAGTTTAGGTTCTTTTCTAATGTCCATGATAGCTTTTCTTTTTCAAAGTATGTGATTTCATTATCTATTTGTTCACATTCTGCTCCCTTTTTAGCAAGTTTGTCTGCCTTCTCATTATCTGGCACTCCACATTATGATTGTCACTGGAGTGTAACTCTCTTGTTGGCAGAAATCTTGCTGATCTCTTTTCTTAAGGATGGATGTTTACTCTGTAGGGCTTGCAAAACGACACTGTAACTACAAAAATCTAGCTACACACATAATCTTAACACATTCATTTGATAATTGTTACTGTGCTTTACAGATGCCATCGCAGGAGTCAAGGTCATCTTAATGGTGACAGGTCAACTGACCAATCAGATAATCAGGATTCATTCACCTTTTCCTGGCCTGATGAAAGGAATACTGACAGAGATGACTTCACCCTAGCGGGGACACATAATGACTTGTGTACTTCAAGTCACATTGATGGTATGAAAAATATTTAACTCCTGTGTTGAATTTAGTCGTTGGATTATCATTACTCCACATCAAACCAATTAGTCCGTAAGTGCTCCAATCTTCTCATCAGTATGTCTTTCAGCGTGTGGCAACTAATGACACCGGTTCTTTGTTGGTTTACTATTCTTCTATGGCTACCAGTAAAGTGCTCTTATCTAGCTACACCATATTTAACTTGGTATTCTTGCAGTCTGGTTAGAGTTGCAGATTCACCACTATTACTTGAATCATTTACACTCCCTTATTACTCTCCCTTAGGAAATTCATAATATCAGCCTGGTCCATTGCTCTCCCACTTTTTTTTAGCAGCCATACTTGTAAGTCTTTAGCCATTCTATCACTCCTGTGTCTAGCTGTTGACTAATTTCCTTTTGTAGTATTTTCTGAATCATTGACTTTGTTCTGTCATTGTTTTCCAAGATTTTAATCAACTTATTACAATAGCGACAAGATATTAGCATTAATTAAAAATAATTTTGCATGGTTATTTAAATAAAGTTCTTTTAATATTTTTTGTTCGCCCGCTTTGATATGTCAATGCAATCTGAACTAGTCTTACAGTGGATGCCAGCACACTGTGGTATACCAGGAAATGAAAAGGCTGCCAAACTCGTGGGGGCTGGAGGGAGTCTAACACAACACCACCCAACACAAATCTTTACAGAAGCAAAGCCTGGAGTGAGCCTAACACAACGCCACCCAACACAAAGCTTTACAGAAGCAAAGCCCCTCCTGAAACAATCCAGAAAAAATTATGTGGAGAAAAACAAATGGAGGATACAACCCAGACCACTACAGTATAAATACACTAAATAGAAAAGCGCAGACCACAGTCTTCAGACTTAGAATGGGACACTGCAGTCTCAGAGCACTCCTCCATAGAATGGGTCTCTGGACTCGGCTTCTACACCTATGGAGCACCAAAGCAGTCCCCAGAGCACATACCGCAAGAATGCCCCAACCTGAGCAGTGTGAGAATGGAAATCTGGCCAACAGAAAGAACCCTACAAAACAAACTATGGGGGACTGGTGAAGACCTCAAACGCACCGCCCTGTTTATGACATACACCGGAGAAGTCGCATAGAAGAAGTTGATTGCTGAAGAAGAATAAGTAAAATGAATTACCATGCAGTGAAACTGTTACCTTGTTTGATTGTTAATAGTTATTCATTGCCTCCATCTTGTTTAGATTCTGATGCAATCCTGCAAGCTGTTGTATTTATCGAAGATGCGTACCATGTGAGTATTGCTAGAGAGGGTTAGAACCTGCAGAGTCATACAATTTCTTTTTAGTTTAAGAGACCCATCACCCTTTCTTCAAGATTATTATAGTATTGTAATTGCTTGCTTGGAATTTTTCTGACCTAACAGCTGTTAGGTCCACCCAGCTTCAATTGGGTACCAGGAAAAGCACTGGGTAGTAAACCTGCCAGCGTGATGTTGGCCACATCAGATATGTCGACGGTTAATAAAAATACATGCTTAACGCAGTATTATCCTATGTACCACATGGTATAAAAAGGGTCCCTTTACTTTTTTTTTTAACTGCTTACTAGATTGTTCTGATGATGGTACTCCTAGTGAACACTTCTGGATAGAGTAGGACAACTTTACTAAATGTGTTGTAGCAGGTAACTAAAGAGATTGGTTTCGAAAAGCATTTAAAGACTAAGAATCGACTTCACTGCACCTGGTTTCACCATATTAACTTTGTCTCTCTACTCAGAAATGGCATGCCATTAATTTTTTTTTCATAATTCATCTTTATATAACAATACTTTAATATGAAGGTCATGCGACCGATTGAAGTCTGATTTCTGATAATATATACTCTGATCTCATCGGCCTGTCGATTATTAGGGGGCCATGGGAATCAACTATAACTCTTTCAATTCAAGTTTTGTGTTTTACTTTTGTTTAAAGTTTCATAACCTTATGATCCAGTTTTTATTTTTATGAACAGTATCGCAGCATACAACACAAGACTGAGTCGAAACATCTCAGGATCTACCGCCAGTATCATTCTTCCCCAGTTATCATGTGAGTTATTTCCCTTTTGTTTATATCCTGCACTTTGTTGAATTTATTAGTTCTAGTTTGTCAGCTGCAATGTCACATCAACTCAGGCAGATCATTACCTCCTTCTACATTTTCTACCTGTTGTTTTGTCATCGCCATCACAAGTACTCTTTTGTCATTGCCATGACAAGTTCCACTCTTTTGTCATTGCCATCACAAGTACTCTTTTGTCATTGCCAATGACAAGTTCCACTCTTTTGTCATCATTCATGTTCTCGTCCTTTTTTTTTACCCTTTCATTTAACTTTGGATAGTATCACCAAAATAGATGAAGCATCACTCAACGCAGACCAACAAAATGAACTGCTCTTTGCTGACGACCAGTGTATATTCCATAATAATATTGAACAGCTTCAAGAACACATAAACTTACTCAACAATAGCTGCCTCAAATACAACATGAAGATCAATATTCAAAAGGCAGAAGTCATGACTATAAGTAGAGAACATAAAGATATCAACATAAAAATAAATGACCAAACACTAAAGCAGGTGAGAGAATTCAAATACCTTGGAAGTATCTTCACATCTGATAGTAGACTGGACAGAGAGATCGAAACTAGAATCCAGCAAGCCAACAACATTACATACCAGCTTACCCCAATTTTGAAACACCCAGCTATTCCAGTAGTGACTAAAAGACAGATTATAAATTCAATCTTTCTACCAACACTGTGCTACCAGAGCCAAACATGGGCACTGACAAAAGAACAAGAAAGGAAAATTACCACATGCGAAATGAGATGCCTGAGGAAAGCAGTAAATAAAACAAGAAGAGACCATATAAGAAATGAGGAAATTAGAAGAACAGTCGGAACAACACCTGCTATTAGATTTATTGAAAAACAGAGACTCAAATGGTTTGGCCACTTGGTCAGAATGAACCCGAATACACCAGTTGCAAGAGCGACAACCTGAAAATGGAATCATCAAGAGGAAAGGGCAGACCAAGAAAAGATGGGTTGATGGAGTTACAGACATCTTAAAACTCCACAATACCACACCATATCAAGCGACCGAGCGTGCATTATCTCGGAAACCGATCATCAGTTAAACCTGCTACGCCTAGCGGCAAAAAGCAGAGAAGGACAAAAGAAGAAAGAAGATTTAACTTTCAGTTTTTAATAGTCATTTCACTTCATAGGTGCTTGCAAAATGATGTCATCCAAAATGGTTTCCATTTAAAAGAAGCAATAAGTAAACTTCTTCTTTGTGATCACTATTTTGATGATTATACCGTTAGACGTGTTCTTATAATGAAATCGATTGTTGTCTGGAGCTCATCTCTGGTGCCATGTAGTGTTGAGTTGTATGGCCAGTATTCCTTTCTCGGGAGGACATACAGAGGACAACCATGTAGGACATTTCTGTAGTTTGATCAGCGGTGACAGATTGACACAGAGGGGATGGGGACAATTGTACCTGTGTAGGTAAACTATAAACATAAATCAGGTGGTATTTGTACGAAATTCTTGCTTATTCAATTGATCTGAGGAGGCAAAAAGATTTCTCTGGCTTAATGTAGTCCAACTCTCATTAAAGAATGAACCAAGTAACCACTCTGTATGATTCATGTGGTTTCTATTCTGAAAATGTGAGCATGTTGCTTCCCTGTTATAGGCCCCTATGGCATGTAGGAGAGCCGCTGTAGCGTAGTTGTTAGTGAACTCGCTCGCAAGGCTGGTGGTCTGGGTTCAGCTCCCGCAATGTGCGTGGAATTTTTCCCGACCGCGACGGCTCTCAGGTCGACCCAGCCTCTACTGGGTACCAGACATGCTCTGGGAAGTAAGGCGGCCGGCGTGATGCTGACCACATCACCCATCGTGTGCCGACAGTCAATGAAAAATACAGGCCTAACACTGTATTGACCCATATACCACGAGGTATGAAAGGGTTCCTTTACTTTACTTATGGCATGCAGGACAGGCACATCCAAATTTCAACTAAAGTGTATGCATATTATTCAACAAGACATAAATTTGTACAGATGGGTAACTGTAAGATTTTGAAAACAGAAAATCTCACTTTGAAGTACCACATCTGGAGTTATACTGTCGCATGGTATCAGATCTGATAGGTCATAGGAGGCAGCTAGATCTCGCCCGTGTGGTGCCAGGGCCCTCAAGGAAGCAAAGAATAGTACCACTGCAACCTACAATGCATGTCGTAAGAGGCAACTGATGTAGGCCCTATGTATGCTACTCTAGTAAATAAAAAGCAGCGCAGAAATCGGATGTGCTGGCCTACATGTAGGTGCATAACTGATACAGCGTACAATTGCTCTTAGATTCAGATCACATACAAATCACACAGAGTGGTTGACTAGTGGTCGATGTGGATAGTTCGAAGAAGAAGAAGATCTGACTCATGCCAGTATCTTGTTCCTATGTTTGTTATTGTCAATACTTACCTTAGTTTTATTCTTGTACTTTTTCAGACCTGAAGTTTTACTTCTTTTCTTCCGTAATTTTACTAATTGTGTTTTCTTATTCTGTTTCAGTTTTCGTTACTGCATCATAACCTTGCTACACTTACTAGCATTTGTTGAGTACCCATCATCCTTGACAATAACATCTGATCTCAGAAAGCTTGGGGACAGACACACCTTGCCGTGCTGGTTGACCCAGTGTACAGAGTTCATCTGCCTTCTGTTGTTACTAGCTGATAACTTTGCTAGGGTATATATATTTTAATACTCTTACAATATGTTTGTCCCATATATTTTATTATATGTCAATGGATGTCTGTGAAAAATAATGAACATAAAATGGAACGAGTCCAAGGAGAAGTGATGAAATCAGAGAGATGTCTGATCAACAACCAGTAACAACTGTTATTGAAAATGAATGAAAATCGTGGCATATCCTAAAGGATGTAGCCATCAACCACAGTAAATGAGCCGTTGATTTTCTAGGCACCATTTATACATTCAGTAGTTTGTCATTGCTTTCTGAACGGTGAGGTCTACTTTTACCTTTTGTAAAAATCCCACGAAACGAATTTGCTTCCAAACTTGCCTACCGTGGGGTTTGAACCTGGTTTGATCAAGCTCGCTACCGCTTGAGCTACAGATGCAACTGTTATTAGAAGGAGAAAATGGAGATATGTTGGACATCCCCATTGAGAAGAAATTATCAAAGAATACCAAAGCAGCAATTGAAGTGGGAGACAAAGGGTTCAAAAAATATAGATCACAATAAGGAAATCTTGAAATGAACTTTACAGAGCGAGGCAAGAAATATCGGACTAAATTCCATGGAAGAGATTGAGCAAATTGCACAGAGCGGTATGGATAAATTACTTGCAAGCCCTATGTAACTTATAATAATGGTATTAGAGGAATATATATTTTAATATTGGCTCAATATGTTGGTCCCATTTTATTTAGTACTCGTCCATTATGTTTGTCCCATATATTTTAATAGTGTCCCATACTATATGCCATTATTTGTCCCATGTACTTGAGTACTGTACCATTTTATTTGTCCCTTGTCAGATTTAAGTACAAAAATATTGTTCTCGATATTTATTAATTTTTGTGTTAGTTTTTATAAAACCATGTGGAGGTTATTTATTTAAGATACATAACTACATGTAAGTTACACTAGCATAGACAAGTGGTTAACTATCAGATCCCACTTAGTCACATCATCAGAAATCCCCCACATGGTGTGGACATAGGAGAGAGTGAGGCAAGAGGATAGCTTGAGTTAGTGATCATGTTAGATTATTTAACTAAATTGTTCTTCCATCTTCAGGTGTACCTTTTGGCCGCTACTATTTTATTTGACTAAATTGTTCTTCCATCTTCAGGTGTACCTGCTTGGCCGCTACTACTTTATTTGACTAAATTGTTCTTCCATCTTCAGGTGTACCTGTTTGGCCGTTACTACTTTATTTAACTAAATTGTTCTTCCATCTTCAGGTGTACCTGCTTGGCCGCTACTACTTTATTTGACTAAATTGTTCTTCCATCTTCAGGTGTACCTGTTTGGCCGTTACTACTTTATTTAACTAAATTGTTCTTCCATCTTCAGGTGTACCTGCTTGGCCGTTACTACTTTATTTGACTAAATTGTTCTTCCATCTTCAGGTGTACCTGTTTGGCCGCTACTACTTTATTTGACTAAATTGTTCTTCCATCTTCAGGTGTACCTGTTTGGCCGCTACTACTTTATTTGACTAAATTGTTCTTTCATCTTCAGGTGTACCTGCTTGGCCGTTATTATTTTATTCGTCACAAATGGGACATGGGAGCTGTTCTCATCATTGTCGTTTCTCTAGTAGATTGGACTGTTTCTTCTGGAATGAGTTGTCAGGAGGTCAGTACACTTTTTTCTGTGTTTTATTGAGTTGCTAATTGCCTTGTACTCCTGCACGCCCTGGTACAAAAATAAAGATTAGATTAGTCGTTTGAGATGTCATCAATGTGATAAGCCATGTCTGTCTTATAACCCTGCCTGAGTTTTCTTGAGTATATTCATTGATTTTACACATGAGTGAATTCTTGTGTACTCAACCATTTCAGAGCCATAGTTACCACTTTACTCCCAGTGGCTACTTATGATTGTGAATCATGGACTATTACACAAAAACAAGAACGAAAATCCAGTCCTTCAAAACTAAATGCTACAGAAAGATCCTACGAATACCATGGGCAGAAAAAGAAAGAACACTGATGTCCTGAAAGAACTAAATGTTAAAGAGAATTGTCTGATAAACAACATACTATACAGAAAAATTACATACTTTGGTCACATCAAGCGTCACGATGGCCTAGAAAGAACAATACTAGAGGGCAGGGTCCCAGGACGCAGAGGCAGACCAAGAAGAAGATGGCTACAAGATATTAAAGAAACCATGAACATGACCATCGACGAAGTGGGTGAACTGGCTAGAGACAGAGTGAATTTCAGATGTGCTGCAAAGAGAGCAACATCCTATAAAGGATACGCACCTTGATGATGAGTTACCACTTTGATTTCCATTGTGAGGCTGCTCTTAATAGCCGTCCATGCAAGCGATGATGACAACAATCTCAGACGTGTACTGTTGCACCTCTCTGGTGTGTGCGGAGGTGACTGTAGAGTCCAATCCTAGAACAGAATCCCCGACCACAGGTGGGGCATACATGATCAAGGTTAGACATGTGCGTGTTGTGTGCTCTGTCTTTTCGCGCTGCTCGTTTTCTCTGTGACTCAACAATACGATGATTCTCAGCTATTCGGGTTCCTCTTTGTTGTTACAGCGCCACATTTGGCGATCTTGCGCAAGGGATTCCCAGCACGTATTGTCTATATCGAGCATTTCAGAGACACTTTAAGAGTGTCTTTAAAGCGTTTTCTGTCCACCAGCTAAACGTCTGCCCCTTCAAGCTCGCCATACATCAACTGTTTTGGGATGCGTTTATCAGGCATTCAAGCAACGTGACCGACCCATCTCAGTTGGGCCTTCTGCAACAGGGTGTTGACGCTTGGGATCTTTGCTCTTGTGAGGACTTCGCTGTCTGGAATTTTGTCCTGCCAGTTTATTTTTAGTATTCTGCGTAGACAGCTTGTGTGGAAATGGTTTAATTTTCTTCCGTGTCTGCTATACACTGTCCATGTCTCGCTTGCGTACAGCAGCGTGGTTAGCACTATGGCCTGGTAAACTTTCAGCTTTGTGACTATGCTTATCCCCTTCCGTTTCCACACAGTGACACGTAACCTTCCGAACGCAGCACTGGCTTTGGATATCCTATTGTGGACCTCAGAATCTATGTTTGCCGATCTGGATAGGAGGCTGCCAAGATAAGCAAAGTTGTCCGTTGACTGGAGACGCTGGTGTTTAATGTTGATGACTGGATCGTAATACTGTTCTCTAGGGCTGGAACATGACCTCTGTTTTTTGGTGTTAATGGTGAGGCCAAACCTATCACAGGCCATTGAGAACTTGTCCATGTAAGTCTGCATTTCTTCCTCAGAGTTGGTAGCGAGGGCACAGTCATCAGCAAACAACAGGTTTGAGATAGTTGATTCTTTTACCTTGGTGGAGGATTTTAACCTCCGAAGATTGAATAGGTTACCGTCTGTCCTGTATCTAATCTTTACCCCATGTTCGGCGCCTTCCCAAAAGACATCCGTGAGCATGGCAGCAAACATCATGCTGAAGAGTGTTGGGGCCAGTACACAGCCCTGTTTGACGCCGTTGGTGACATGGAAGGCTTCCGACAGCTGCCCTTCGTCAAGTACACGTGCCATCATGCCCTCGTGAAACTGTTGAACGATCTTGATGAATTTCCTTGGGCATCCAAATTTTTCCATGATCTTCCATAGACCCTCCCTGTTAATCAGATACAAAGCCTTTGTCAGATCGACAAAGACCATATAGAGGTTACGGTGCTGCTCTTGGCATTTCTCCTGTAGTTGGCGAGCAGCAAATATCATGTCTGCTGTTCCACGACCTGCTCTGAAGCCACATTGGGTCTCAGGGAGTAAGTCCTGTTCCAGGTGATCGATTAATCGATTGAGGAGGACTCTGGCCAGTATTTTGCCAGCGATTGACAGGAGGGAGATCCCCTGTGGTTATCGCAGGCCTGGCGGTTTCCTTTCCGCTTGTACAGGTGGACAATAGTGGCATCCTTTAATTCCTGTGGCACACGTTCGTTGCACCAAATGGATGTAAATAACTCTGTCAATTTAGCATCAACGTGGGCCCTCCTTCTTTGTAGACTTCGGTTGGTATTGAGTCCGCACCGGTGCCTTCCCGCTGGACATCTGGCTTGTTGCCTTCTTGACCTCTGCTAAGGTAGGTGGAATATCAAGCTTGGCATTGATTGGGACCTGGGGCATGCGCTCTATGGCTTCATAACATATAGTGGATGGATGGTTGAGGACAGAACGGAAGTGTTCTGCCCAGCGATTTAGTATCTGAGGCTTGTCAATTAGTAGCCTTGCTCCATCTGCATCAAGTATGGGAGTGGGGTGAGATTGTTGAGGCTGCTCTTAGTTACATACAAAGACACCACTGAGATCTTCCTGTGTAAGAAAGAGATCGGAGCACACATGGCTACTCACCGAAGTGCAATGATCATGGTCCTATCACTCAACCAACCAACCAAAGACACCGCTGTCTTCTTTGACAGTTTTGCATCTCAAGCTCGCAGTAAATGCCCATGCATGTTACTTATCTCAAATCACTGAGCCATCAGTGTATACTACAGCATCACCATTTCATTTTTATTTATTCATATTTTTGTCCACCTCACAAAATGGTATTGAAAAATTAGTAACGTCAATTTAAAGAAACTGCGAGAAACTAAACTTCAAAGGGCTGCAAGAGTGACAATATTCTGCATATGACTGGATGATGATGATTTAGTTCAGCATAGTTCCTCACCGGCCCCGCAGTAGCATAGGGCGTAGTTGTTAGTGTACTCGCTTCTTAGGCTAGTGGTACGGGTTGAATTTCACAAGTAGACATGGAATTTTTCCAACAGCTCTCAGGTTGACCCAGTCTCAAATGGGTACCAGGAAAAGCACTGGGAAGTAAAGGCGACCGTCGTCATGTTGACCACATTACCCATCTTGTATCGAAGGTCAATGAAAAACACGAGCCTAACACCATATTACCCTAAATGAAAATCCTGGCATATCCTTTACAGGACGTAGCCATCAACCACAGTAAACGAATCGTTGATTTTTCTAGGCACCACTTATACGTTCAGTAGATTGCCATTGCTTTCTGAACGGTGAGTTCTATTTTTACCTTTTGTAAAAATCCCACAGGAACAAATTTGCTTCCAAACTTGCCCACCGTGGAGTTTGAACAAGGTAGGTTGGGTTTGTGATCAAGCTCACTACCGCTTGTGTTACAGATGCTCACATTACCCTATAAACCATATGGTATAAGAAGGGTTTCTTGACTTACTTTTATAGTTGCTCATTATTATATTATATTATCTACCTCCCATATCATTATATGTTACAGTGCTCTAATTTGTGTCCATTTATTATTGTTACAGCTCTTACGTTTCGTGTCTCCTACGACCATACTTCATTCTGCAAAACTCGTCTCTTATGAAGAAAATTGTGAATTGCTTAAGACGAACCCTCCCAGAGGTGATGAGGTTTGTGGGATTTCTTATAACATTATTTTATAAACAGTAAACTTTTGTCATTTAAAGTCTGACGGCATGGCCATTGAGTTATTCGTATGTGCCGATTCCTCTCCGCCAGTAATGACAAACACATTCCGTTTCTGAGTACATCATTCTTTAAGTTTTCTCTCGAGACAGTTTCAGTCTCCTGCTGATGAGATCTGTCATACCGGGTTTGTCTGAAGTCATTCTAACTCTGACCATTTAAGACTTCTGCGTTTGGACTCACCAATGTGAACTTTTGTGTAGGATGTGCTCCCTGAAGACTGTAGTTTAATCACCATATACTTGGGGAAAGTGTCATTGAAGTAGAAGACAAGGCCAAACAAATGTCCTCCTCAGGGAAGAGAGAGGATGCTATTTGTCCCATAGCTTGGGGATGGGTTTGTTGCAGCCAGAGCATTTACCACTCACAAATCAGAGCATTTACCACTCATAAATCAAAGCATTTACCACTCATAAATTAGAGCATTTACCACTCACAAATCAAAGCATTTACCACTCAGAAATCAAAGCATTTACCACTCACAAATCAAAGAATTTACCACTCACAAATCAAAGCATTTACCACTCACAAATCAAAGCATTTACCACTCACAAATCAAAGCATTTACCACTCGCAAATTTGTGAAAGGATATACAACGGTTTTCATTTCTCATATTAACATTATTATTTTGTTAATAGTTTCTACTCTGTAACAGAGACAATGACTACGGTCATGGACCAGTATGGTTACCGACAGGAATGAAAATCAAGACAAACTACCTTCCAAGTCGATTCCTAGATATCCTAGGAGTGATAAAGTTGACTCCTGTTGTTCGTTTGCTTGATAAAGGCCTTGTTGGTCGAAACGTTGCTGTATTTTGTCATTGTTTTTGTAATTTGTAAAACTACAGTACTTTGTGATTACGTGTTTTGCCAATCAAATAGTTTTACTGCAGTCTCATCTATTTTGTAAATAGTTTTTATCCATTTGCTCACTAACATGTTGTTTCATCCACAGTGTACTGTTACTGTTGGCACTGCATCTGTATGTCTTCACTCTCTTTGGAATGCTTCTGTTCCCAGTTTACCAGGTAACCAGTCAGTCATGTAATTAGTGGGATCACCAATAGCAAAGTTGATCTTCTTCTTCTTCTTTGTGTTCTTTCTTTTCTACCAATTTTAATCACTCTTTGTGATATGTTTGATCTTTGCCAAGAACGTATACATTGCACATTGGTTTGGTAGGTCCCTAAACGCATAGACTTCTATACGTTTAGGACATGTGCATTCGATTTCAGCCAAACCTCCTTAGCAGCCTCTTACGATATGCATGGCAGGTAACAGTGGTTCTATTCTTTACACCCTAAATTTGGGCCGGTAACCACTCGGGCAACAAAGTTGATAACAACTTGTGCTAGTTCCATGAAACTCCCAGATTCTACACCAGCTTGGTGCCCCACCCCCAAAGATGTATTCTTGTCGTGCACACAGTATAAAATGACGGTGAGAGGCAAAGGGTTCAAGAAAGAGAGGACGATCTAGGGAGACCCTTAAACAAACTTTGCTGAGAGAGGCAAGAAATATCGATCTCAGTACCATGGAGAGATTGAACAGTTGCCCAGGATAGAGCGGTATGGAGAAATTGCTTGCAGGCCCTATGTAATGTATAACAGTACGAGAGAAATTATTATTATTATGCAGTTGGACTACAGTAAATCCTGATCCGTTACTGGGGAATCTAAGCTACACACACCTCTGAAGTTGGAGTAAGACTTGCATAAATGATAAATAACACTGTGGATAAGGAAAGCAAGCTTTCATGCAAAAATTAGTCAAAGCTCCAAATTGGCACCTGAATTCATAGCAGGTGAAAGTGGGGATTGTGTAATTAGTCATACAGGTAACCAATCTTTCAGGTAACTTGTTTTGGGTAACTAATCATTCAGGTAACTAATCATTCAGGTAACTAATCATTCAGGTAACTAATCATTCATTCAGGTAACTAATCATTCATTCAGGTAACTAATCATTCATTCAAGTAGAGTTGTTGCTTGTTTGTTTCCATTCATTCTTAGCAACCAAGTTAACCACTTTGTATGATTTGTGCTGAGAGCATGAGATTGTTTTGCCCCAGTTAGGTTACTATTGCTTATAGGACAAGCACTTCTGAGTTTCAGCATTTACTTAAATTGATTGCTTTGAATTGTGTTTGTATGTGTTTCCATGTGTGCTTGTGATGACAGATGTATAATAATTTTTTTTTCTTTTCTTTTCTTTCGTACCGTTCATCAAACGAAGTTTCATCTCTGAAACTGATTTTGCGTGAAAATCTGTTTTTCAATTCTTCAATGAGCAGCGGCACTTGTAAATTCTTTACATGGGCGTGGTACTCAATGTACTTGTGATTAGTATTTCTCGCCATACAGGCAGATTTTCTCCACTTGCGTACCACCTTCGCCTGAGCAGAGGACCGTGTCGAAAATGCCAGGACAGTAGGTTCGAACCCGAGCTATGAGGCGTCTCACAGCTAGCAGGCGAGTCTATCAACTACTCTAGGCAGTCCCCAATAATATAATAATAATTCCTCTTGTACCGTTATGATGCTCGTCCATCACGGGTGATGATGACCACACCAATTTTCATCCAAGGGAATGTAGTTGCGTTATGTTTGTCTGTGTGTGTGTAGATGACTAGTGAGCCCGATACGGCCTTGAAATGTTCTTGTACAGTGTGGGTAAGGTATACTTGCACTTGTGGGAAGTTTTACTGCCTTTCTGTTTTGACGTTTTTGCTCCATCCGTGCTGTTCTACCTGCCTCGCAGGCCGAGGAACCGTGTCGAAGAAGTGTGCGCCAGGCTGATCTGTCTTGAGCAGCATTCTCCCAGTTGTTGACATCTATGCCAAAAGATTTCATCGAGTTCTTGAGTGTATCTTTGAATCGATTTTTCTGGCCCCCTGTGAGCGTTTACCGCTATGCAGCTCACCATAAAAGTACCGTTATATATTACATAGGGCCTGCAAGTAATTTCTCCATATCGCTCTATCCTGGGCAACTCATTCAATCTTTAGATGTATGGGAGCTTGTTATTGATTGATTGATTGTTTGATTGATTGATAGTACCATCATCGTGCACTTCAGTGATTAACCATGTATGCTCCGATCACTTTTTTTCACAGGAAGATGTCAGCGGCAGTGCACAAACTCCATAACAACGAGTGCACAAACTCCATAGCAACGAGTGCACAAACTCCATAACAACGAGTGCACAAACTCCATAGCAACGAGTGCACAAACTCCATAGCAACGAGTGCACAAACTCCATAACAACGAGTGCACAAACTCCATAGCAACGAATGCACAAACTCCATAACAACGAGTGCACAAACTCCATAGCAACGAGTGCACAAACTCCATAGCAACGAGTGCACAAACTCCATAGCAACGAGTGCACAAACTCCATAGCAACGTGTGCACAAACTCCATAGCAACGAGTGCACAAACTCCATAGCACGAGTGCACAAACTCCATACAACGTGTGCACAAACTCCATGGCAGTGGTCCCTATTTAATTTAGAAGATGGTTAAAATATTTTTTTTTTTTTAGTCTTACTAATGAATTCTACTCGGGCGGTGGCTTTCCAGTCTGTCTTCTCGATTTTGAACTGTCACCGGTTCTTTTTCATGTTCAAATTGAACATGGGACTTTTTTATAATCATCCGTTTCTGATAGGACTACTATGTCTATCTCACCTGCGCTGATATTAAAGATCTCTGCAAAAATATCCTGATGGCTTCACAAGAGAGAAAACTAAGTACCTTTGAAATGAGAGGTGAGCACCTAGCCTCTACGCCACATAGACCTCTAATTATTATCAATATTTGTATGTGTGTTTGTATGTTTGTGTTTGTGTTTGTACTTGCCTCACCTGTAGGGACAGGTTGGTAACTAAAACACTATTCATCTGTCTACTCTTGTTTAGCTAAAGATGGAGAATGTGACCCAGCCAGACAATTTGATGAATTTCTCCAGTCCTGATCCAGTTGTGGTAATTTGGGATATAGTTGAGATTTATTTTCTGATGGAATGAAAGTTGTACTATTTGAACTTGGAAGAAAGAAAGTTGCAATATTTGAGTTTGAACATGAAAGAAAGAAAGTTGCAATATTTGAGTTTGAACTTGGAAGAAAGAAAAATGTCAATATTTGAGTTTCTGCAAGATCAAGGGGAATGAAGATGCTGACATACTGGCTAAAGAGGGAACAAGAATACCCCAAGATGACAATCTGGTCAGCTATGAAGAAGCAAAAACCATCGCCAGAGGGCACTATAAAGCACAGTGGGAAAAGGAACACCCATAACACAACAATGATGATGGATGTTACCAACTGTTCAGAAGGGACCAGACTGTCATACTACACCTCCGGATTGGTCACAACAGAATGAGACACCACCTGTACACTAGATTCAAGATAGGCACCAACGACATGTGCTCCTGTGGTGTGGCGAGCATGACTACAGTGCATATCATACAGAACTGCCCCAGTATGCAGACCTGAGAAGAAAGAGGTGGCCCACTTACACCAGCGTCCAAGACAAACTGTATGGCATGGCTGACAATTTGAGGCAGATGGCTGCCTTTATTAGAGAATCCAAAATCCCAATCTAGTGAAAAGGCAGATGAAGAAGAAGAAGAAATATTTGAGTTTGTTGACAACATGTTTGACAGAGAACTGGGGTTGTATTATCATATGAATCTGAACACTGACCCATTAAAACAGTGGTTGACCACAAGAAAATTATTTATTACCAAAATCTTACTTACTTAATCTCTCCACTGGGGGTGTAGAGTTCATTCCTAGCGAGCCTACTCACATACCTGTTGTGCTGTTCATTTCTGGCCACTTCAATCTTTAATCCCAGCTCTTGCAATCTAGCAGTTGACATGGATTGGTTTAAATTAAAATCCTCTTTGCGCACACTCTATGCGGCATTCAGAATGTCAGCTCTATCCATTAATATTTTTTAATTGTATTATTAACCAACCAGTTTTAACACATTACTCCATGTATTAAAGAACACTACTTCTACAAATGTAGTTTCAAGAAATACAGGATTGATGCTACGTGCAAGAAGAATTCTGGTAAAACTTTGAGATTTGTGAATGAGAATTGTAAGGAAAATTATGGAAAAGCTGCAAGGCTAGTGAATGAGATTTTCAAAAGTTATGGGAAAACTCCAAGTTTGGTGAGTGAGATTTGCAAAATTCTGAGAAAACTCCAAGATTGGTGAGTGAGATTTGCAAGAATTCTGAGAAAACTCCAAGTTTGGTGAGTGATATTTGCAAGAATTCTGAGAAAAAATTTAAGATTGGTGAGTGAGATTTGCAAGAATTCTGAGAAAACTCCAAGATTGGTGAGTGAGATTTGCAAGAATTCTGAGAAAACTCAAAGATGTGAGTGAGATTGCAGATTCTGTCAAGATAGTGGTTGCAGATTCTGAAAACTCAAAGATTGGTGAGTGAGAATTGCAAGAATTCTGGGGAAAATATGAGGCAAGTGAAAGTAATGAGTAAATATCCATCCTGTAGTTTTTATTTTAATCAGGTCATTGTAGATGTTGTATGCATAGATCTTGCTTCTGCCATTCTGCGTCGTTAGGAATAACGTCTGCATGCTTGTCTTTACAGGCTAATGAAGGTGGAAGCTACTTTCGTTCATTGTTGGATTCATTAATCAGTCTGCTGGTGTTACTGACAACCGCTAACAATCCGGACGGTGAGTTCAGTATCTAGGTTATCTCCTTTTGTTAAGAATTTTACACTTTCAGTGAGAGTTATGGTAATTTGTAACATCACTAATATACAATATTGCCTGTAGCACAGCTGTAGTATGCTTTTTCATATTTGTCCGAAATTTCTCATCTTATTTTACATTTTCCTAAATTTCACATCTTTTTCACATTTTCCTAAATTTCACATCTTTTTCACATTTTCTAAATTTCACATCTTTTTACTTTTTTCTATATTTACATCTTTTTACATTTTCTATATTTCACATCTTTTTACATTTTCCTATATTTCACATCTTTTTACATTTTTCTATATTTCACATCTTTTTACATTTTCCTATATTTCACATCTTTTTCACACCTTTTCTAAATTTCTTCTTCTTTTTCTACAATTCTCATTTTATTTCACATTTTTTGTGTACATTAATCATCTTATTTCTTATGTTTTTTCTACATTTCACATGTCAAATAATCTATATGCTTCCTCATTCTCGAAATTGGGCTACGAATTGTCAAAGCAACATCAGCTTTTAAAAGTCTAAATTAAAATATGGAACTGCAAGTTATATAGTTTTAAAACTAAATTACAATTTTCAATTCAAATGTTGTATCAATCCTAACATATGCCAGCGAGAGTTGGAAAATGACTAACGATACAGAAAGCAAGTTGAATGCATTTTAAAATAGATGTCCGGAAAATAATTAATTTAAAATGGAACGAATTCAGGAAAATGGATGAAATCAGAGAAATGTCTGGTCAACCACTAATAGCAACTGTTATAAGAAGGAGAAGATGGAGAAATGTTGGGCACACCTTGAGGAGTAATGATCAACGAATATCAAAGTGACAATTGAAGTGGGATGCAAAGGGTTCAAGAAAGAGAGGACGACCTGATGAGACCCTGAAACAAACTTTGCTGAGAGAAGCAAGAAACATCGGCCTCAGTTCCATGGAGGAGATTGAGCGAGCTGCCCAGGATAGAGCGGTATGGAGAAATTACTTGCAGGCCCTATGTAACGTATAACGTAGAGAGAAATATATATATAATAATTCTTTTATTGATTATTATATTCATCTATTTAACAATTGTTTAATTATTAACTGTTTCAGCACTACCATAAAACAGATGAAATCTTATACTGTCAACTTGTTACAATGTCTCTTTGAGATGATGTGATAAATATTTATCATATTTCAATTACAATTTTTATTTTGTTTGCAGTGACATTACCTGCTTACAGTGGCAACCGGTTTTCAGCATTATTCTTTGTCCTGTACTTGATTATTGGTAAGTTATCATGCAAGGTTAGTGTTTCTTCTGTCCTAAAATGTCCTGAACAAGAGAATGCCCTGGTGTCGACTACCGCAGAGAGTCACACTGAAAAAAACTACTATCTCTCACGATCATCGCTTAGACTGATGTACCAGATTTCCCCAAAATTCTCTTATTCATGCTGAAATCTGATTCATGCAGCCTTAGCATGGGTGTGTTTCATCACATCTTTAGCGCCATTTGGAGCTCTGGTGCTTATCCTTTGGCGATGTGTCCGGTTTTAGCCAGCGTTACTGGGTTCGCTCTCCGTCAGCCATGCGCTGTCCCCAGCCGGACTGCAAGACAGGAGGTTGAAAAAAAAAGTATTACGGGTACAGAGCATGAGGAAAACCACACAAAGATGGAGCGACGGCATCAAGAACAGCCTTAAGAAAATTAATATCAGCTTACAAAGTGTCTTAAAACAAGCACACAAAGGTCATTACATCCCCCAACACCCTAAGAAGTAAATGATGAAAGAGAAGAAGGAGCACAATGGAGCATATGAAACTTGCAATCAAAAGATAATAGGATCATATCCTGGTGCAGGCATCTCCAGAAATCAGGTTCTTGTCTGTCAATGGATGTTCCGTCTTCCAAGATCATAAGAATACATCAATTTGCGTGTTCAGTAGTGAAGTATACTGATACTATTTGTAACTGATGTAATGACAGCTTTACAATATGAAATGTGTTTGTACTTTACTGTTGCACACTCAGTATAACAGTTATCTCACTTCAAAAATAAACGTTATAACGTTCAATAACTGAACATTGACTATGACAAACACATGTTGATATCATTTTCATAATGCCTTCATTAATATGTACATACGTACAACTCGCAATCCTATCCTCGAGTTTAGGAAGTGGAAGTAAGCAAGAAAGTGACCTGATCTTCACATTAATGTTCTTGTACTGTGAAGTCTTTAACCAGAGGTTTCAGAGAAAAAAATACCAAACACAGGATCAGAAAGTTTGGTAATTTGTTTTTCCGAAACCCCTAATAATTGGTCACTGTCAATTTATTAATCATATTCATTGCTTCCGTTGCTTCCCCTTGGTTCTAAAAAACTTCCTATTCTCCTAACCTAAGGTTGGGCACGCAAGTATATAACACTTTATATGCATACGGAAAATAGTGAGCGGCCATCTGAAATATTGTTCAAACTTGCAAATGTTGTCATTTTAACAGGTCAAAGGATTCATCCTTTTTGTTTCAAAATTCAGTGATAAATCTAAGACAAAGCTGATTTGCTGCAAACAAAGATGACAATTTCTAAAAATCATCCTCCTCTAATATAAAGATGCTGACGCTCAACCTGGCAGTTTAGTGAGTTCTGGCAGACCCTGTGAAATTGTTTATCTTGACATCAACCAAATATATTGTTTATCTACCGGGCCCAAATTTGGGGTGTAAAGAATAGAATCACTGTTACCTGCCATGCATGTCGTAAGAGGTGACTAAGGAGGTTTGGCTGAAATCGGATGCACGTGTCCTAAACATGTAGAAGTCTATGCGTTTAGGGCCTACCAAACCAATGTGCAACGTATATACGTTCTTGGCAAAGATCAAACTTATCACAAAGAGTGATTAAAATTGGTCGAAGAACAACGCAAAGAAGAAGATATTGTTTATCTTGACATCAACTAAATATATTGTTTATCTTGACATCAACCAAATATATTATTTATCTTGACATCAACCAAATATATTATTTATCTTGACATCAACCAAATATATTGTTTATCTTGACATCAACCAAATATATTGTTTATCTTGACATCAACCAAATATATTATTTACCTTGACATCAACTAAATATATTGTTTATCATGACATCAACCAAATATATTATTTATCTTGACATCAACCAAATATATTGTTTATCTTGACATCAACCAAATATATTATTTATCTTGACATCAACCAAATATATTGTTTATCTTGACATCAACCAAAATATATTTATCTTGACATCAACCAAATATATTGTTTATCTTGACATCAACCAAATATATTGTTTATCTTGACATCAACCAAATATATTATTTATCTTGACATCAACCAAATATATTATTTATCTTGACATCAACCAAATATATTATTTATCTTGACATCAACTAAATATATTATTTATCTTGACATCAACCAAATATATTATTTATCTTGACATCAACCAAATATATTGTTTATCTTGACATCAACCAAATATATTATTTATCTTGACATCAACTAAATATATTGTTTATCTTGACATCAACCAAATATATTGTTTATCATCAAGTTTGGAATTTATTATTATAAAAACTTCAATGAAAAATCAATTTAAAAATACACTTTTAATGAAACCACATCACATTTTTTGTGGGCATGTTTCGACAATAAGAGAGAAGACAGGCATGCATCAACTGTTGGGGAATTGAAGATGGATAAGGGAGATGTTCTTTGGTCTCTTCGCGACTGCCTGTTGGATGAAGACACTAAATTAGGCATTGAATCTATCCAGCAATTTAAGTAGTTTGGAATTACACGTTGTACAAAGGGCTGAAGAAGACCATCATGAAAGGAGGCATACCAGCAAAGAGAAGAAGAGTGTAATAGGTGGGAGGGGAGGTATTCTGTTGTAGTTCTGATCTTTGCTTGATGTTTATTTATTTGGTGTTCTTTCGTGTTTATTAGATGGTATTCACAACAGTTATACGATGATACAACATAGGGAACAACCAAGATTTATTGTTTGATTTCCTTATCTTTATTTGATGTTAACAGGCAGACTATTACACGTCCATCAGTGTCCAGTGTTTTATGTCTCTCTGTGTTTTTATTCATACTAACACGTCACTATTTTACTACACAAAAGCGCCATGTCTCGTTGTTATGTGTTGCGCCTCTGCTAGAGTGCAACATAGTCTCAACTATTAAATATCTAATTACACTACTCTAACTATATGGCTAACTGTCCATTCTTCTGCTGCCATCTGGGGAACTATGACAAGAGGAAGACTACGGAGAATATGGATTCAGGATGTAACTTATGGTTTGAACATGACGGCTGATGAGGTGGGATATCTGGCCTATGAGAGAGAGAAATTCAGAAGGACTGTTAAGGTGGCAAAGTTCTGCTCATGACAAGCTATTTAATGATGATGATGATAAGAAGAACTGGATGCCTGAGGAACAGAGTAAGTAGTTTGTTTAACAAGCGAGCCACAGAAACCAGCGAGCCACAGAAACCATCAGTATGCATACCCTTAAACATCTGTTGCGGCAGTCCTTGAGACACCTACAGGTCTAACCGGGATGCTGTAACGTCGTTCATTAACCAATAACCAGATCTCTATTACTTTACTTACCTTCTGTATTATATTGATATTGCTTTACTTACCTTTGTAACAGATCAATATTATTTTAAGCTTTTCTACCTTCTGTAACAGATCAATATTACTTTACTTACCTTCTGTAACAGATCAATATTACTTTACTTACCTTCTGTAACAGATCAATATTATTTTACTTACCTTCTGTAACAGATCAATATTACTTTACTTACCTTCTGTAACAGATCAATATTACTTTACTTACCTTCTGTAACAGATCAATATTACTTTACTGGCATGTATATTTTTCTACCAGGTCTGTATTGCTTTATGAACATGCTGTTAGCAGTCATTTACAACCAGTTCCGTGGATATTTCCTGGTATGTAGATTTCAATCATTTATACCTTCATTATCTCATGAATACATCTTTATTTATTTGTGTATGGAAGGTTTTCAGTAAAGCAGTCAAGAGGCAATTTCTCTGAATTCGGAGTAAGACTTGCCTGAATTCTGAGAGACACTGGTAAAAAGCCATTCAGGCAAGTCATACTTCGACTTCAGAGGCACTTTTAATTTAGATCCGGAAGTGAAGGATTACGGTTTCCTGAAGTCCAACCGTGTTCACACTGAAATATTTTAGCTCAAGCCACAGAATTCATACAGCATGTTGTCACTTATACAGCATGTTATCATCTTGGTTATCTGAGACCCCAGTGTGTAGGATTATAGCAACCGTATTCTTCTAGACTTGTTACACACTCTTTATTTTAATTCTTAATTTTGATCATGAGCAGAAGTTTCTTAATAATAATAATAATTCCTCTCGATCACGTTATACATTACATGCAAGTAATTTCTCCATACCGCTCTATCCTGGGCAACTCGCTCAATCTCCTCCATGGAACTGAGACCGATATTTCCTGCCTCTCTCGCAAAGTTCGTTTCAGGGTCTCCTTAGGTCGACTCTCTTTCTTGAACCCTTTGCATCCCACTTCAATGCCTGCTTTGATATTCGTTGATCATTTCTCCTCAAGGTGTGCCCAACATATCTCCATCTTCTCTTTCTTATAACAGTTGTCACTAGTGGTTGATCAGACATGTCTCTGATTTCATCACTTCTTCTGAATTCGTTCCATTTTATATTCATTATTTTTCGCAGACATCTATTTTCAAATGCATTCAACTTGCTTTCTATATCTTTAGTCATTTTCCAACTCTCGCTGGCATATGTTAGGATTGATACAACATTTGAATTGAAAATTCGTAATTTAGTTTTAATACTATATAACTTGCAGTTCCATAATTTTATTTAGACTTTTGAAAGCTGATGTTGCTTTGCCAATTCATATCATAATTTCTTTTTAACATTTCCTGTGCAATCAAAATTGCTACCCAAATAGGTGAACTGCTCTGTTATTTTTATCATTTTAGATTCCAGTGTGATATCTGCGTTACTTGCCATAAGTGTCTTCATTTCTTACATTTCTTTAATGTTAATACTGATTCCTATAATATTCTTTATTTCCAGAATTCTATGCAAGGTAGTTTGTTGAGAAGGAGACTGGGAGTACTGCAGCTTTTGAAGTTTACGAAGAAAAGTCAAGTTCTCAGAACGACCATTCTTCTGCACAATCAGTGATTGGGTATATACTTATCATAAATTAACATGATATTTGATGTAACATGATCATCATCATCAAATAGCTTGTCCTGAGCAGAACTTGCCACCCCAACAGTCCTCCAGAATTTCTCTCTCTCATAGACCAGATGTCCTGCCTCCACAGCCGTCATGTTCAAACCATCAGTTACATCCTGAATCCATCTTCTCGTGGTCTTCTCTTCTTCTCTTTGCCGGTGTGCCTCCTTCCATGATGGTCTTCTCAGTCCTTCATACTTTATGTCAAATCTTCATTTCTATTCTTATTTGACATCAGCCAGTTACTTCTTCCATGATGGTCTTCTCCAGCCCTTCATGTCTCTTTATATGTCCAAAATATCTCAATTTTCTTTTTTATTTGTAGCATCAGCCAGTTTTCTTTGATTTATTTCTTTCAATTAATCTAATATGATATTGTCAATGAACTGGATTTTAACAAGAATTGAACGAATTCAAATCCAGATACAAAATATTTTAGCAGAATTGTCATCTGAGATACTTTTTTAAATATTGTCATTGACTTATTGTCTATAGGCACCCATGTGGTGCCGGTGCCCGCAAGGGAAGCAAAGAATAGTACCACTGCAACCTACAAGGCATGTTGTAAGAGGCGACTGATGTAGGACCTGGGAAGCTACCCTAGTAAATAAAAATGATAGCAGAAATTGTATATACTTGTAGGCGCATAACTGGCACAATGTAAAATCGCTCTTAGGCTTGGATCACATACAAATCACAAAGAATGGTTAACAAGTGGAGCATTTGAAGAAGAAGAAGAAATGAATACCAGAAAAGCACAGAAGTAAAGGAGACCATCGTGATACTGACCACATCATCCATTGTGTGCTGCCAGTCAAAAGAAATATGGACCGAACACTGTACTGTATTTCCCAATATACCTCATGGTTTGAAAACAGCTTTCTTTACTTTTTTGGGGGTTCAAAGTCTGAACCTTCTTCTTCTTCTAACCAGGGCTGGAGTTTTCACTCTTGGGCAGCCAATGCCATTTGTAGAATCTGCATGTGTTCTGAAATTTTAAGCTAAGGAAGACTAGTGTAAAGTTTTTAGCTTATGAGTCAGAATGGTTTGTGTGTGGGAGGAGTTCTTGTCCTAATTTTAGTAGCCAGTCAGTGACATTCAAGCAAGATATGCCGTACTGTCTCACATGAATGACTGCACTTTCTACAGTGTGGTAGGTGTGTGGGGTTTATTCTGTGTAGGTGGTAATTCAGTCTAACATGTCCTGTTCTTAACTGAAAGATAGTGTTTGATCTTTTCTGTTGTAGCAGATTTATATTGTCCTTGAGGTTTGGTCTATTCATCTCTGCATACATGTCCTGACCAGTCGTCCCCATAGCCCATCGGTTCAGCCAATCTTCTCTGGAGTTGTTTTTCAGAATCTGTTATATACTTTGTATGCTCACAGCTTTGTCTGTGCTTTTGATGATCCCTGTTTGCCCTTGCCATTTCCTGGGATATTTGTGTGCCCAGAGATCCACTGTAGAATGACATTAATATCAAAGGAGGAAATCAGATTGTGGATGACTGATGCCAATGACAGGATCTCGCTTGACTGGTTCTGCTGTTCTTCTAAAGCTTGTAGTGTGGACTGAAGTCTGAAGCTAACTTTATGGGCTGTCAGAAGAATATAAAGTTTTCTTTAGTTTAGTCATTGGATCATGATCACTGAACATCGAACCAATTAGAGGAGGACTTTCATTAAAACCAAACCACATCAACTGCCAGATTGCAAGAGCTAGCATTAAAGATTGAGCGGCCAGAAAAGAACACACAGTAGGCAAATGATTCGGCTCATCAATCAACATCGAACTGGTATGGTTAGTCGCTGAACTTAGTCACTGGATGTGTTGGAGATATGCGAAGGAGATCGGAGCACTTATGGACATGTCCGAAGCACAATGAAGATATTCCAAACTGAAACTGAATGTAGGATATTATGAGCACTTGAGTTGTCTAGCTAATATTATTTTTGTAGGTTATCTGTATATAATTATCACAATGTTGCAGTTTGTTTCAATAGGTTAGGGGTCAGAGGTGAAGTGATTAGAGCTGTGGTAGAAAAATGCCTTCTACCAAGACATATTCAAACTGCACTGTTGTCGGTGAGTACCACTTGTTCATAAATGATTAGTAGGAATATTAAGGGTTGGTAGCTTAGCTTCTTCATACCCAGATATTGAAACAGTCTCAATTACGATGGTTTGGTCACTTCTGAAGAATAAAGAGAGTCGATCACCACAGTAAGAGTAAAAGACCAAGATTCAGAGATCTAGAGCTTCAGGAAGACACAGTGTGCGATGGTAGGATAACATCAGACAGTCCCCGAACACTCATTCTTGGACTAGAACCAAACCAGAAGAGAGATAGATGATAGGATTGGGTAGCACTCCTCTGGAGGACCTCTGTACCTAGAGTATGATAGGATTGCTAGCACCTCCCTGGGAGGACCTCTGTGCCCTAGAGTATGATAGGATTGGGTAGCACTCTCCTGGAAAACCTCTGTACCCTAGAGTATGATAGGATTGGGTAGCACTCCTCTGGAGGACCTCGTACCCTAGAGTATGATAGACTTCATGTAGCACTCTCCTGGGGACCTCTGTGCCCTAGAGTATGATAGGATTGGGTAGCACTCTCTCTGGAAGACCTCTGTACCTAGAGTATGATAGGATTGGGTAGCACTCTCTGGAGGACTCTGTGCCCTAGAGTATGATAGGATTGGGTAGCACTCTCCCTGGGAGGACCTCTGTGCCCTAGAGTATGATAGGATTGGGTAGCACCTCTCTGGAGGACCTCCGTACTCTAGAGTATAAGATTGCTTATTGATTACTGAACACGCACAGCACTCAGGGCAGACCCTAGGTGCTCAGTCTCCCCAACAGATGTTGAAGGGTATGCATGTGATGGCTCCTGTGGCTTGCTGGTTAAATACACTTTTCTCTGCCCTCAATCATCCAGCTCTACTTGTACAATGTGTAATTCCAAACTCCTAAATCGCTGATTGATTCAACATTAATTTTAGTGTTCTCATCCAACAGCAGGTCACCAAGAGACTGAAGAATATACATAAGAGTATAAGATGATACGATCATATAGCACTCTCTATGGAAGAACTCTATACCACAGGGTATGAGAGACAACTTATAAAATTGTGTAGCATTCACCCTGGAAGACCTTTCTACCCCATAGAATAAAATTATCAGCGTTATCGGCAACCTTATTTTTCTCATATTTATAGTGTCTATTTATATACATTTCTTGTTTGTTTAATTATTTTTTCATTCTGTGATATTGTTGAATAATTGTTCTGATATCAGAATCTCAGTTTACTGGAGGAGAGGATGACACTTTCTGTGGCCCAGTTTCAAGAGGTGTTCAGTTGCTTGGATCAAAATATTGTGCAAAAACAGGTGAGTCTAAGTTTGAAATCTGTAGATCTAACATTTCCGTTCTGCCTTTTTATCTTGTCTTGCCTTGTCTTATCTACATATGCTGTAAACATCATAGGGAGTCTCAGTTTTCTATCCTGTACCAGGTGTGATGTTGCATCTGTAGTTGTTAGTCATCATCTCATTTCACCTACTTATAATAACAGTTGTTACTAGTGGTTGACCAGACATTTCTCTGATTTCATCACTTCTGAATTCGTCCCATTTAATGTTCATTATTTTTTCAAATATGTAATGCTCAGAATATATAAATAAAAATGAATTGTTTCATGTTGTTCTAAATTCCTAACGACCTACCTTGATGGTATGACAAGCTAGAGCCAACTCTAATATTGACCGCATAACTGACCCGGAAAATCCTGACCTAGTTTGAGTTGGGGGAGGCTGGATTTTATATATGTTTGATAGAACACTGCAAGCTTTTTTGCAGTTTTACTAAATTCTATGAGTCTATGGTTATTTATTGATGAAAAATATTCATAATATTGATATTCCTTATTTTTAAACTTAAATTGTTGCATAATATAACCTTGATTTAGCATTTTGTGAATGAATTCGTCTATATACAACAATACTGAAATGCGACATCATGTGACGGTTGTGGTTTTATTTCCTAGAATTTTTACCCAAGTCCTCTGACTGTATGAGTTTATAGTTGGCTGTTGTCAAGCTAACATTTCTTTTATTTCTTATATATTCAAAAACACAGATATAGTAATCATTTGAATTATCATTTATTTTCACCAGACTCCCGCTGTCCGATGGATGACTAATTCCAAGCTCAGGCGGATACAGCAATTATTTATCCACAAATACTTTAATTTCTTTGGCATGGGCGTGGCTTTCGTCAACCTTATTATCATCTCGGTAGACATGACTTTTTTATTTTTGTGTTCTCATTATTGTCAAAGTATATTATTCTCGCCTGAGTGGTATTATTATACCAGGGCCCGAACTAGGGGCATAAAGAATAGAACCACTGTTACCTGCTGTGCATGTCGTAAGAAGCAATTTAGGATGTTGGTCTTGGGGCTTGCTACCCCACCCCATAAAAACACTAGATAGCTACAGAAACCACAACCAGGAGGATTCATAGCTCGCTACCCGAGGAAGAAGAGGGACTCCACAGGGAGGGACTCATGAAGCTACCTGATGAAATTTGAAAGGAAATCGGGCTGCCGACTCACCTTCTTTGAAGACCCAGTAACATTTGAAGATGGGAGTTGGAGACAGAATGCAAGAGGGTAGGGAGAGAGTGGAGAGATCTGGAAAGGATGGCCTTGGTTGCAGACCTATGCCTCCCTAGGGGCGAAGGTTGAAGAGGAAAGTATATTATCTATTTCGAGCGTCAAATATTTGTGCCTGTCTGCTAGGAGAAAATCAACCTTTCATCTTTAATGCTCCTTGGAAGTTGTAAAAGATTCACAGGAATGTACCATCTCAAATAGAGGGCTGTCCAGGTTGTGAAAGACTGCCCAGATTGTGAGCAAATTCCCGGTGAAAGATTTCCCAGATTGTAGCATTGCATACACTGTCATATTAAGACAAGAGGCCTCCAGGATCTGAAACAATCCTATGGAAAATAACAATTTTCAAAAGTCACCAGTAGAAAAAGCTACATGGTTTTGAAAGTACACACTCCCTGTCTGGCACAGGGAACAAGAGGACATACTGCACAAATCCATAAGTGAAAACAAGGGCAGGCGTTTGAAGAGCAACAGATCCTGGATGGCTGAGACAGAGGATGTTATTAAACAGCTCTGTCCTCTAGACGAGCTTAGGCGTGGGAAGAATGGATGCCTATATCAGAGGATATGATTGATTACACCAGGGTTGTCAGTACATTTGAACGCTGCTGTAGAGAATGGGCACCGGGATTAGTCAATACGAAAATTCTTGCACTCGTGGGTCAGCACTCCCATCCAGGTGATATCATTATCTACAACGATGGCTCTGTCAGATGTGGAACCCGATCATCGATGGAAATGCCCAATGTGCCATGACGTTGATCGCATAACATAACATACTTCTACTGCCTCAGGTATCAAAACAGTATCAAAGGTTGATTTTTTTCTTCTTGTACTTATCTTCTCATACTTATCTTCCCATTCTTCCATGAAACTTATTTATCACCTCATTCCCTGCATCCTAGGACTCTAGTGTTAAGTTAGTCAAAGAAAGCATTGGTCAGTGTTGAACTGTTAGCATCACATAATATAAAAATGGATTCGTTACTTTTTACTTTATGTCCATCAGGTTCAGCTCGGGGCAAAGTATGATACATCATTCCGTGAAAGCCACTCCACGCTCAGAGTGAGTACTTGCTCTTAACACAGGTTCTTGCTTCAGTGGTGTTGTGTTTTCTTTGAATATCATTATTATCATTTAGTATCTTGGTCATTAATAAAACAAACTGTCAGTGATTTTATTTTGTACATCTTTGTTACATTCTTATTTACTCTAATATATTTAGATAAAGTTTGTAAGTCTATTCTGTGAGAACTAATATATTTAGATTTTTCTTCTTCTTCTTTGCGTTCATTCTTTACAATCAATTTTAATCACTCTTTGTGATGTGTTTGATCTTTGCCAAGAACGTGTATACGTTGCACATTGGTTTGGTAGGCCCCTAGACACACAGACTTCTACACATTTAGGACATGTGCATCCGATTTCAGCCAAACCTTCTTAGTCGCCTCTTACGACATGCGTGGCAGGTAACAGTGGTTCTATTTTTACACCCCAAATTTGGGTCCCGGTAACCACTCGAGCTATATTTAGATTGTTTGTAAGTCTATTCATATATGTTGCTATGTATTGTTTTTGTATTTGTAAGTCTATTCTGTGACAACTAATATATAACGTTATGATTTTATATTTTCATTTTTTCATTATGTTTCTTTTGTTGCTTTCTGTTTTCAGGTTGTGAATTTTACTTTTGCAATCTACTATTTGCTGGAACAACTTGTCAAATTCTGGGCATTTGGTTGGCGAAGATATCTAGCAGACAAGTCAAATATTTATGATGCTGTCATTACAAGTGCATTAATTGTGAGTTATGTTTTGGGAATTAGTATAACCCTCCTTGTATGTTCATATCTTACCTTATCTTAACCACATTTGCCGTGAATCGCCGTGGGGAGAGTTAGTTTTCTATCTTGTGCCAGGTGTGTTGCGCTGACGTTGTCAGTTCATGCTTCGCAGGGACTCTGAGATGTTATCTATCCATCGTGTTCTTGGGCTGCCTCGTGCTCTGTGCCCTGAGTGTCTATTATTTAGGCATGTGATGGTAGTAAATGTGGTTCCATTCTCATTAGATGGTCGAACCACCTGATTCTTTGCTTCTCGATGTACTGTATGCAGGGTATAGTACCAATGATGCTTCTAATATTCTCATTTCCCACTCTATCTCTCCTTGTATGTTATGTTTTGGAATTTAGTATGATCGTTTTATGTGCAGCAAGTTATTGTATATGGAAACAGGAGAGTTCTTCATTGCTACAAACTTTAGATTTGAGTTTCAACACATGTTAAGCTTTTGCAGATCTAAATAATTAACATAACTGATCTCATGGATATGTCACTGAAATGTTGAATAATAAATATGAAGTGACTGATGTTTGAAAGATGCTATTTGATTCTTGTTTCATTATCTGCTATTGATCATTATTTGATTATTGCTATTTGATTCATTATTTTCAGATTGGGGAGATAGTGTCGGCCATAATGTTTGGAATACCATACTTTCCAAAGTAAGTATCACATCTGTTTTAATGTTATACAGTAATGGTTCATAATACGGTTCCAACTTCACTGCAACGGGTCACCCCATAATTGCTCCGTTCCTGTGCCAATGAAAATCACACGAAATGCTAAGAACTGTGAAATGTTTCCTGTGTGAACTAATTCCAGAATGAAACAGTCGCGTCGCCACAAAAAGCAACCTGCACCGCATAAAATGCATATGGCCGTCGCTAATGTAGTTACACAAAACTGTTCATCACTTGAATTGCAATTCTTGTTGAAGGGAACATAAATCACGACAAAATCCAGCTTTCTGCACCCGCAATATAACTGCATACGGCAGATTGAGCTTGTTCGTCATAACCGCTGTCGCCATTTTCTGAATACACACAACAAACGCACGGTTGACACAGCAAAAAGCATTCCATGTAACAGTCATAGCTCACAGTGTTGCTCAAGCACTAACTCAGTAGCTCGGCAAACAAAACAGGAAAAATACCCGACCAAACATGGCGGAAATGCGCTAGCAAATTCGTGTCCAGAATCAAACAGTCCTGACTCAGAATGGCCCTCCCGCATTCCGCCATTGCTGGCCAGATTTTCGAACCACAGTAATGGTAAAACACGTAAAAAACAAAGTACATCTACTTTAACACTCTTCTAATATATACAGTAATGGCCATGTAAACACGTAACAACAAAGTACTTTAACACTCTTCTACATATATACAGTAATATGGAGATATGTTACTTCTCTTCTTCTTCATTCGCTTGACATCAGCCAACTACTTGTTAAACCATTCTTTGTGATCTCTATGTGATTTGTATCTTATATTTTGAGTTTCAGTTTGGAATATCTTCATTATACTCTGCACATGTCCATAAGTGAGAGCGGTAGCATAGTTGTTAGTGAACTCGCTTCTCAAGGCTGGTGGTCTGGGTTCAACTGCCGCAGTGCGCGTGGAATTTTTCCCGACCGCGATGGCTCTCAGGTTGACCCAGCCTCAACTGGGTACCAGACATGCTCTGGGAAAGTAAAGGCGGCCAGCGTGATGCTGACCACATCACCCATCGTGTGCCGACGGTCAATGAAAAATACAGGCCTAACACTGTATTGTCCTATATACCACGAGGTATGAAAGGGTTCCTTTACTTATGTCCATAAGTGCTCTGATCTCCTTTTGCAATATCTCCAACAACATCCAGCGACTGACCGTGCCATTCATTATACTCTGCACATGTCCATAAGTGCTCCGATCTCCTTTGCAATATCTCCAACAGCGACTGGCCGTACCAGTTCGAATTTGATTGATGAGCCTACTGACATACCTGTTGTGCTGTTCTTTTCTGGACACTCTAATCTTCAATCCCAGCTCCTGTAATCTAGTTTAGAGTGTAAGTTCATTGTGTCAGTTAGACACCTACATACCCACATGTCAACACATTTGGTTTCTGCGTGCTTTTTATTTGGGTTTGTCTCCTAAGTAGGACCCAAAAACCTGACCTAGGGAGTCCATCCCTATGGAAGGAGAGCCTCATTTGGCTTGGACCTCATAATCATAGTTTCCCAGTCTGCACCACAATGAGGTGGGGTTGGTTTGTGAGTTCTACCAGTCATCAGCATGGTTAATAATTGTCACTATTCATTCTTCCTAAGAGAGGCTAGCCGACTCCAACTCTGCTGGATGCAGTGCCAGGTGCAGACCACGCTTTATAGACCTGAAAATATGTTAAATTTTGCAGATGCAGTCAAGAACTATCTCTTACCAAGAACTGTTTACACAGTGTCAGCAGGAGAACATGAACACCATCTCGTAACTCTGTCACTAAAACTGAAATTAGACACCAGTGGATAAATGAAAATGTGGAAGACCCAAAACCACCTGGAGGAGAACAGTAGAACAGGAACTGAAAGAAATGAAGCACAGCTGGAACACAACATACAATGTATGGTCAAGAACAGAGAAGAATGGTGTTCATTTGTTGCTGCCCTGAGCATCAAGAACATCACAGGCTAGAGAGAGAGAGAGATTATAGAGGTAATGCATGGTTTTAGTAGCCATTTGTGACATACCTACCGACTTCTTCTTTAAACCCTGGCCACCTGTACCTTAAAACTCTCTTCCCCGGAGCTCCTGGGCAAAAACAGTCCACATCAGAGTTATATTAAAACAGTACACATCAGAGTTATATTAAAACAGTACACGTCAGAGTTATATTAAAACATGATAATTTAGCATTCTTAAATGCTCTATAATTTGCTATTGATTTACCCCATCATCTCCGTTATTCCTGCTTATTATATATTTGAAGGATACTAAACTTTAAAATTGATTTGATTTAATATGTGGGCACGCAATTACTCCGTATATGAAAATTGTTCTCCATATTGAACATATATAGCTTGAATATCAATCGATTCAAACAATTCTTTGTCGTCTAAATGATCATCTAACTCTCTTTCTATGTATTCTAAGTCTAATTTATCATCAAATTCATTCAAAACAAGTTCAACAGCTTGCTCTGTTATACTTTTAGAATGACCATTTCCCAAAATTATCTTTTCAGCACGAAAATAGTTAACTAATTACCTTATCAGTACAAAAACATCACACAACACAGCATCCGCCATCTTGTAAAATGATGAAGAACACATGGGTTGTGTTTTACGTCTCATTTGTACACAATTTATTTTCAAATACCGAAAAGTAGTGAAAAAATATGCTCAGACCAATATATCGGGAGCTTGGGGTATGCAGCGCTTACATTCAATCCCGAAATATCCGGAGCCCGGGTTCTAAGGGTTAACTTCCCTTGAAATATAAGTCATCAACAAATTTCCTCCAACCATATCTGTCTTGAGCATGCCAGCTTAGTTCATTCCAGGTCTTTCCTGCCTCTTCACTTTCTCTGTCTACAGTTCGTCTCTCTATGTTGCCCCCTACCTCTCTTGCTTCCCGGATTCCATTTCAAAGGCACATGTGGGTGTCTGGTCTTCTGCTTTCTTAGTGTATGTCCCAACCACTTCCATCTTGTATGGTTTTTTCCTTGTTGATATTGTTGATGCATGTGCACCGAGTGATCTCAGTATTTGGTATATTTACTGACTTAAAATTAAAATAATTCCTCTCGTACCGTTATACGGTACATAGGAACCTCAAGTAATTTCTCCATACCGCTCTATCTGGGCAACTCGCTCAATCTCCTCCATGGAACTAGGACCGATATTTCCTGCCTCTCTCAGCAAAGTTCGTTTCAGGGTCTCCTTAGGTCGACCTCTCTTTCTTGAACCCTTTGCATCCCACTTCAATGCCTGCTTTGATATTCGTTGATCATTTCTCCTCAAGGTGTGTCCAACATATCTCCATCTTCTCTTTCTTATAACAGTTGTCACTGACTTACCCTCATACTATTACTAGATATATAGTTATATATATATTTTCAGATCAAGGGAGATTATTCTGCACAGCAGTAGCAGTGTCATGTGGAACATCTTGAGAATGGTGAACATTCTGATCATGGCTCGCATGCTGAAGATTATTCCCCATGTCAAGGTAAGAAGTTCCTGGCATGTCAAAGTAGGCAGCTCTTTACTATGATGTTTCTATTTGTCTTTCTTATGTCTTTGCTGCTTCTCATGTCTTTGCTGTTTCTCATGTCTTTGCTGTTTCTCTTGTCTTTGCTGTTTCTCATGTCTTTGCTGTTTCTCTGGTCTTTGCTGTTTCTCTGGTCTTTGCTGTTTCTCTGTCTTTGTTTCTCTGCTTTGCTATTTCTCTGGTCTTTGCTGTTTCTCTAGTTTTGCTGTTTCTCATGCCTTTGCTGTTTCTCATGTCTTTGCTGTTTCTCTGGTCTTTGCTGTTTCTCTTGTTCTTGCTGTTTCTCTGTCTTTGCTGTTCTCTCTTGGTTCTTTGCTTCTGTTTCTCATGTCTTTGCTGTTTCTCTTGTCTTTGCTGTTTCTCATGTCCTTGCTGTTTCTCGTCTTGCTATTTCTCGTCTTTGCTGTTCTCATGTCTTTGCTGTTTCTCTGTCTTGCTGTTTCTCTTGTCTTTGCTATTTCTCATGTCTTTGCTGTTTCTCGTCTTTGCTGTTTCTCATGTCCTTGCTGTTTCTCGGTCCTTGCTGTTTCTCATCTTGCTGTTTCTTCATGTGTTTCCATTTCTTATGGCTGTGCTGTCATGTCTTTGTAATCTCAAAATTCTTGCATATTTCATGTCTTCTGCTGCTTATTATGCTATTGCTGTTCTTGTTGAATGGCTCTAAGCTTTCAAGAACTTTTATCTATTGCGTTCATTTTTTGGATTATGTATTGATGAGGTTTGAACCATTGTTGACAGCCAGTGTCTATGGGTTTCTGTATGAGACTATGTACATGGGCTTTGGCATATGTATATTTAAGCTGTTATATTGACAGATGACTGTACTATGAATTATGTATCAATGAGACATTGATATTTATCTGCTTGCTTTTCTGTCTTTATGTCTAACATTCTGAGATTATAACACCTGGACTAGTTCTTGACATTCTGTTTCTCGTCTTTCTGTCTCATGTACCTCTGTGATTCATGTCACTTTTTCTTCTTCTGCTTTCCTGTTTTCGTTTCTCTGGTCTTGCTGCCATGTCTTGCTGTTTCCTGTCTCATGCTTCTTTGTCTTTTTGGGTTCTCATGTTTGCTTCTTCTCTTCTTGCTTTCTATTTTCAGTTGTACATTATATATTTCTGTTTCTCGGTCATTGTGTTTCTATTTTATATCTCTGTTTGCACATGTCATTAATGTTGGCATTTTGATTCTCTTTTGTGTCATGTCTTCATGTTTCTTGTTTTATTTTCTCAATGTTTGTGACATCTTTCTGACTCTTCACCCCTGCCCCAGCCTTTGTGTTTGCAGTCATGTCTGTTACCATGGTTCTTCGCTTTGATATGTCTTTGCTGTTATCTTGCGTTCTAAGTACTTTGCTGTTTCATATCTGCTTGTTCTTCTGTGCATGTCCATCTTCAGATTCATTTGACTGTTCTTGTTTGTTCTTTTTGCTTATTTTTCAGTTTTTTGTTTTTGTGTTTCTTGTTTTTGCCTATGTTTTGCTGTTCTTTTTTAACTTTTCCCCATGTCTTTACTTTCTCATTTTTAACAGTTAATTCATGGTTTTTTAATCTGCGTCAACTACTGTCTATAACTATTATATATTCGTCTGTGCTGTTGTCTCTGTCTTTCTTCTCGTCTTGCTGTTTCTTGTCTTTGCTGTTCTCTTGTCTTTGCTGTTTCTTTGTCTTTGCTGTTCTCTTTCTTTGATTTTCTGGTCTTTGTGTTTCTCTGGTCTTTGCTGTTCTCTTGTCTTTGCTGTTTCTCTTGTCTTTGCTGTTTCTCTGGTCTTTGCTGTCCTCTTGTCTTTGCTATTTCTCATGTCCTTTGCTATTTCTCATGTCCTTGCCGTTTCTCATGTCCTTGCTGTTTCTCACGTCTTTGCTATTTCTCATGTCCTTGCTGTTTCTCATGTCCTTGCTGTTTCTCACGTCCCTGCTGTTTCTCACATCTGTGCTGTTTCTTTTCATGTGTTTCAACAATTTCTAAAAATGAGCTGTGCTGTGGAAGTGCTTGTAAAATCTCAAAATTAAACATATATTTCATGCTCCATATCTGTTGTGACATTATTAAATGACTAATGTGGAGGTGTTGAATGAGGTCAAGACACAGAGAAAGCTTATTATCAATATAAGAAAGGAACAGTCATCATTTTTGGACATGTGATGAGGAGGGGAGGTTTAGAACACATTGTGACAACCAGTAAAGTCGAAGGGAGACGAGACAGATGAAGACATATGGAGACAGATGAAGACATGGAGACAGATGAAGACAGATGAAGATATATGGAGACAGATGAAGATATATGGAGACAGATGAAGATATATGGAGACAGATGAAGACATATGGAGACAGATGAAGATATATGGAGACAGATGAAGACATGGAGACAGATGAAGATATATGGAGACAGATGGAGACAGATGAAGACAGAGGAAGATATATGGAGACAGATGGAGACAGATGAAGACATGGAGACAGATGAAGATATATGGAGACAGATGAAGACATGGAGACAGATGAAGATATATGGAGACAGATGAAGACATGGAGACAGATGAAGATATATGGAGACAGATGAAGACATGGAGACAGATGAAGATATATGGAGACAGATGAAGACATGAAGACAGATGAAGATATATGGAGACAGATGAAGACAGATGAAGATATATGGAGACAGATGAAGACATATGGAGACAGATGGAAACAGATGAAGACAGATGGAGACAGATGAAGACAGATGGAGACAGATGAAGACAGATGAAGACATATGAAGAGAAAATGTTATCTAGCATGACTTCATGGCACAGAAGAACGTCAACATCTGAGATTATAGGAAACACCAGGGACAGAGATTTGTGGACATCTGTGATCGCCTACCCCAGCTAGCACGACACCTGATGATTATGACACTATATTTCTTCTTCTGCATTCTCACTAGATTGGGATTTCGGATTCTCTAATAAAGGCAGCCGTCTGCCTCAGATTATCAGCCATGCCATACAGTTTGTCTTGGATGCTAGTGTAAGTGGGCCAACTCTTTCTTCTTGACACTATATTTCAGTTGTAACATTATATATTTCTGTTGTGACGGGTCATTAATGTTGTCATATTTTATATCTCTGTTGTGACATGTCATTAATGTTGGCATGTTTGATATCTCTTTTGTGACGTGTCATTAATGTTGTCATTGTTTTATATTTTTCTTTCAATGTTGTATACATCTTATCTGACACACTACACCCCCTGCCCCAACCTTTTGTTTTGCAGTCAATGTCCATAGTTACCATGGTTCTGATCGACTTAATGAAGAATATGAAATCTTTTGCTGGTATCTTGGTTGTAAGTAACACCTAGTTTCATATCTAGACTTGTTCTTCTGTGCATGCACAACTTCAAGATTCATTTGAAACACAATGTGCTTGTTTGTTCATTTTTTGCTTATTTTTATCAGTTTATTATGAGTTTTTTTTGTGTTTCTTGTTTGCCTATAATTTTACTGTTTTATTTAACTCTTTCCACACTGAGTTATTTCCTCAATTTTTAAACAGTTAATTCAAGGAGATTTTTTAAAACCGATCCCAACTACTCGTCAATAAATAAACATATATATATATTCGTCTGTGGCCTAGGGGTTAGTGACTCTGTCTATTAACCCCGACGTTCTGAGTTCGAATCACGCTTCGGACAGTTTGCTTGCAAATTGTTTCCGTTGATTTTAACAAAAGGGCGATGGCGCCACCCGTTCAGAAAGCAATGGCAAACTACTGAACGTATAAGTGGTGCCTAGAAAATCACGACTTGTTTACTGTGGTTGATGGCTACGTCATTTGGGATATGCCACGATTTTCATATATATATTATTATATAGTAAACTGAACAACCCAATAGAATAACAAGGTTGAAAAGTAGTACAAGTAAAACAGTAGAAGTAAAACTAGAAAGACTTCTTATAAGGGAAACAGCTCTATGGCGCAGTGTGCAGCTAATAGCGTACATCAGACTTCGCCGTGGCGCAGTGTGCGGCTTAAAGCGTGGAAAGAGTTAATGAAGACTTTGTTAATGAATTAGCCCCATGTATTCTAGTCCGTGGGGGTCAATGTGGGGTGTAGGATATGTATTCTAGTTCGTGGGGTCAATGTGGGTGTAGCATATGTATTCTAGTTTGTGGGGGTCAATGTGGGGTGTAGGTAGTGTGCTAGCCTGTCTCCCAAAATGTACTCAGTTTGTTCCTCACGTGGGGCAGTAGGCATATTTTCTAGAGATCCTGATCTCAATGCAGGTGAGGTCAATTTCCTAGTCCTATTTGAGTCCCATCTACATCAGAGATCTTTGCCAGTGCCATGCAGTTCTAGTACAGCCGCTGAGATCTTTCTGTGTAAGAAAGAGATTAAAGCACACATGGTTATTCATCAAAGTGCAACATTGATGGTCCTATCAAGCAATCAATCAATGAGGGTTCTCTCTGCGATCGTTCTTAAGCCGCTTTTATCATTCTATTGTGATATATAAGCAGCCAAACATCAATAACGGATGTACGTGCACAGCCTTCAGTACCTATTGGAGCTCAGGTGCTTATCCTTCGGTGGTGTGTTCGATTTCAACCAGTGTTTACTGGGTTTGCTCTCCATTAACCTTTTGCTGTCCCCAGCCAAAACCTCTGCTATTTTCTTTTAGGGCAGCGACCCTTAGACAGCATGCCCTTCCGGGCTTATGAACGCCATCTGCCCAGAAAACCGGTCACTTTGTGGACTCCTTGGTTTGCCGCCCATCCAGTTTTGTGTACGGTTTGCTCGCTAGCCTTTGATTGTCCCCAATCAAACTACAAGGCAGCAGTAGTAATGAGGGTTCTAAATCTTCCCCAGCTCAGACAAGACTAGGCACATATTTTAAGCTTGGTAGACTAGGTTTTCAGCCATACAGAATTATTGTATGTGTTTTATTTTGGCAGATGCCGTTAAACGGTTTGAAGACTGATATGAAGGCAAACGGTTTGAAGGCAAATGGTTATAGTGATGTCACAATCAAGTGGTTATAGGGCTGTCATAATCAAATGGTTAGAGGACTAACTTAGTCAAGTGGTTAGAAGGTTGTCATAGTCAAGTGGTTGAAAGAGGCTGTCATAGTCAAGCGGTTAATAAATTCTTTTCTTAAGTTTATCTTAATTTGCTTGCCACGTTCTTATTAATTTGTTACCATAAGTTCTTGATAACTTGTGACTATTATTGGCTCTTGTGACATTCAATGTTTGGTTTCTGTTTTTCTTTCATGAAAAATTTTGGTTCTTTTCTTTTAGTTGTTCTGTTATTCCATCAGGTGATAGTCTATGCATTTGCCATTTTGGGGATGGAACTATTTCAAGGGACTATCACATACAAGGCAGAGTTTGCAAACAGGTAAACTTTCTTACCAGGGAGATCAGCAGACCATTGTGGAGATCACCAGGAGACGGTAGGGGATCCACAGGAGATGGTGGGGATCACCAGGAGACGGTGGGGATCACCAGAAGATGGTAGGGGATCACCATGAGATGGTAGGGATCACCAGAGATGAGTGATCCAGAGATGGTAGTTGATCACCAGGAGATGGTAGGGGATCACCAGGAGATGGTAGGGGATCACCAGGAGATGGTAGGGGATCACCAGAAGATGGTAGGGGATCACCAGGAGATGGTAGGGGATCACCAGGAGATGGTAGGGGATCACCAGGAGATGGTAGGGGATCACCAGGAAGATGGTAGGGGATCACAGAAGATGGTAGGGATCACCAGGAGATGGTAGGGGATCCACACGAGATGGTGAGGGATCACCAGGAGATGGTAGAGGATCAGCAGGAGATGGTAGGGGATCACCAGGAGATGGTAGGGGATCACCAGGAGATGGTAGGGGATCACCAGGAGATGGTAGGGGATCACCAGGAGATGGTGGGGGATCCCCCAGAGATGGTATGGGATCACCAGGAGATGGTAGAGGATCAGCAGGAGATGGTAGGGGATCACCATGAGATGGTAGGGGATCACCAGAGATGGTAGGATCACCAGGAGATGGTAGGGGATCACCAGAGATGTGTAGGGATCACCAGGAGATGGTAGAGGATCAGCAGGAGATGGTGGGGATCACCGGAGATGGTAGGGATCAGCAGGAGATGGTAGGGATCAGCAGGAGATGTAGGGGATCCAAGAGATGTAGGGGATCCAGAGAGAGATGAGGGGTCCGAAAGAGATGGTAGGGGTCCGAAAGAGATGGTGGAGCTCGCAGGGAGCAAAGAATAGTAACACTGCGACCTACAAGACATGTCGTAAGAGGCGACTTAGGTAGGGCGAAGGGAACTACCCTAGTAAATAAAAAGCGCAGAAATCAGATGTGCTGGCCAACTTGTAGGTGCATAACTGGCACATTATACAATTGCTCTTAGGTTCAGATGACATACAGATTACAAAGAGTGGTTTAACAAGTGGAGCGTTCAAAGAAGAAGAAGAAAATTAGTTTTAAGTAAGAAGAATCAAGTAATGAGAACAACATTTCACTTACCACTCAAAGTAAATATTACAGAGAAAGTTGATTTTTTCTCAACATTAAATAACTATTAGAGTGAAAGTTGATTTTTTTCTTACATTAGAGAGAAAGTTGATTTTTTTCCTTACATTAGAAAGAAAGTTGATTTTTTCTTCTTCTTATATTAGAGAGAAAGTTGATATTTTTTTCTTACATTAGAGAGAAGTTTATTTTTGTTTACTAATTAGAGAAAGTTGATTTTTTTTACATTAGAGAGAAAGTTGATTTATTTTTTTTTTACATTAGAGAGAAAGTTTATTTTTGTTTTCTTACATTAGAGAGAAAGTTGATTTTTTTTTTTTTTTACATTAGAGAGAAAGTTGATATTTTTTTTCTTACATTAGAGTGAAAGTTGATTGCAAATCAGAGCTAAAGGTGCTTCATATCTTATTCAAAATATCAATAATTGTTTTGCTATCTAATGTAACCCAGCTGTAGTTTTTCTTTTTGCCAACAGAACATTTGTTTGTGGTACTTATGAGCAGCTGGAATACTGGGCCAATAATTTTGATGATTTCTTTGTAAGTTGATTTTTGAAATTTTAGTTTTAATGAGACTTTTAAATGGTGCATATCTTAAATTTGTGAGGAAAATATTACAAGAACTTTTGATGTTAAAAACTGTCAAAAACGATGGAATCTCTAAGGAAAACCTTGGCATGATCGTAGGGTGACCTACAGATGATGACTGCAGAAGGAGAGATTTGTTGTTGTCTACATTGATTGTTTCATATGTCTTAGGTCAAGGACAAATGATATAGACGCAGATGACAAGTGTTAGCATATTGTAATGCAGATTTCTGGTGTGGTCAAGTGGTTAGAACCTTGACATTCCAGTTGAAGGAGCCCAGGATCATTCTCAAGTTGTTGCCTCCAAGTTGTAACTAGATAAATAGTATTAGAGAGAAAAAAGTAGGAGAGGAAAGGAGCTGTCCCCTCCCTCTTAATGCTAAGACCACTCACCTCTTAATGCCAAGTCCACGTACTTCTAAATGCTAAATCCTAGTATTGTGCCCACCTCACCATCTAAATGCTAAATCCTAGTATTGTGCCCACCTTCTAAATGCTAAATCCTAGTATTGTGCCCACCTCACCTTCTAAATGCTAAATCCTAGTATTGTGCCCACCTCACCTTCTAAATGCTAAATCCTAGTATTGTGCCCACCTTCTAAATGCTAAATCCTAGTATTGTGCTCACCTTCTAAATGCTAAATCCTAGTATTGTGCCCACCCCACCTTCTAAATGCTAAATCCTAGTATTGTGCCCACCCCACCTTCTAAATGCTAAATCCTAGTATTGTGCCCACCTCACCTTCTAAATGCTAAATCCTAGTATTGTGCCCACCTTCTAAATGCTAAATCCTAGTATTGTGCTCACCTTCTAAATGCTAAATCCTAGTATTGTGCCCACCTCACCTTCTAAATGCTAAATCCTAGTATTGTGCCCACCTCACCTTCTAAATGCTAAATCCTAGTATTGTGCCCACCTCACCTTCTAAATGCTAAATCCTAGTATTGTGCCCACCTCACCTTCTAAATGCTAAATTCTAGTATTGTGCTCACCTTCTAAATGCTAAATCCTAGTATTGTGCCCACCTCACCTTCTAAATGCTAAATTCTAGTATTGTGCTCACCTTCTAAATGCTAAATCCTAGTATTGTGCCCACCTCACCTTCTAAATGCTAAATCCTAGTATTGTGCCCACCTCACCTTCTAAATGCTAAATCCTAGTATTGTGCCCACCTCACCTTCTAAATGCTAAATCCTAGTATTGTCCCCCCTCACCTTCTAAATGCTAAATTCTAGTATTGTGCTCACCTTCTAAATGCTAAATCCTAGTATTGTGCCCACCTCACCTTCTAAATGCTAAATTCTAGTATTGTGCTCACCTTCTAAATGCTAAATCCTAGTATTGTGCCCACCTCACCTTCTTTTCTTCTTTGCGTTCGTTCTCTACGACCAATTTTAATCACTCTTTGTGATATGTTTGATCTTTGCCAAGAACGTATATACGTTGCACATTGGTTTGCTAGGCCCCTAAATGCATAGACTTCTACACATTTAGGATACATGCATCCGATTTCAGCCAAACCTCCTTAGTCGCCTCTTACGACATGCATGGCAGGTAACAGTGGTTCTATTCTTTACACCCCAAATTTGGGCCCGGTAACACTGGCGGCCTCACCTTCTAAGTGCTAAATCTCTAGTATTGTGCCCACCTCACCTTCTAAATGCTAAATCTCTAGTATTGTGCCCACCTCACCTTCTAAATGCTAAATCCTAGTATTGTGCCCACCTCACCTTCTAAATGCTAAATCTCTAGTATTGTGCCCACCTCACCTTCTAAATGCTAAATCCTAGTATTGCCTGCCCCCTCACTTTTAATGCTAAATCCTAGTAACTTTGTCAAACCTAATTGATACATAGATTTTCAAATGTTCCCTGTATTATTTTTGTGATATTTTTCTCATGCATGTTTTTCTCTCGTTGCAGGCATCTGTTATTGTATTGTGGAATATCATGGTTGTCAATAACTGGCAAGTATTCTTGGAAGTATTCAAGAACAAAACTTCACCGTGAGTTGATATATCTTTTGTAGCTATGTTTTCTTCTTCTACTTCTTTAGTGTTTACATCATTGATTAACAAGCCACCCAAGTGGTTACTGGGGCCCAAATTTGGGGTGTAAAGAATAGAACCACTGTTACCTGCCACGCATGTCGTAAGAGGCGACTAAGGAGGTTTGGCTGAAATCAGATGCATGTGTCCTAAACGTGGGAAAGTCTATGCGTTTAGAGGCCTACCAAACCAATGTGCAACGTATACACGTTCTTTTCAAAGATCAAACAGAGTGATTAAAATTGGTCGTAAAAAACGAACGCAAAGAAGAAGAAGATATTAACAAGCATTACAATTCACATATAGTTCATAAGTACGGTTCCAAATTCACTGCAATGGGTCACCCCATAATTGCTCCGTTCCTGCGCCAATGAAAATCACACAAAATGCTAACAACTGTCTCCTGTGTCGTGAACTAATTCCAGAATGAAAGAGTCGCACCGCCACAAAAAGCAACCAGCACTGCATAAATGCATATGGTCATGGCTAAATTGTCAACACAAAACTGTTCATCACTTGAATTGCAATTCATGTTGAAGGGAACATAATCACGACAAAGTCCAGCTTACTGCACACGCAAAACACTGCATACTGCAGATTGAGTTGGTTCGTCATTACCGCTGTCCGCCATTTTCTGAATACCTACAATTACAATTCACGGTAAGGACAATGACTTTTTTCTATTGTGGGCATAAATGAACAATCCTAACCTGAACAACTTTGCGACGACTGCACTAACCATGCGGCAATTAAATTTCTCAGGCTCTCATCCCACGTGACCTACACTCCCCTAAAAATTGGTACTGCAGGCAGTAACAAGTTTTTTATAGTTTTTTATATATGCTTGTGTGTGCGCATGTTTGCATACTTCAATAGTAATGTATATGGAATGTTCCTGAATTATTTTTACTATTAACTTGCTTTTTTTTCAGATGGTCATACCTTTACTTTGTGGCCTGGTGGTTGCTGTCTGTAATTTTAGTTCTAAATCTTTTCACTGCTTTAATTATGGAGGTAAGCTCAACAGTTTCATGTTTTTTATAAAGAAATGTTTTGACATGATTAAAGGAAGTTGTACTTCCGCTAACCCCTAAAATACAAACAATAATATATAGGTTTTGTTTTTGCTATAATTTCATGTCTATCATATTGGAAAACCTCTTCTTCTTCTCTGTGATCGTTGTTTTGATGATTATACCGTCAGATGCGTTCTTATGATGAAGTCGGCTCTTGTCGGGAGCTCATCTCTGGTGTCATGTAGTGTTGAATATAGTGTTGTGTTGTAGGGCCAGCATTCCTTTCTAGGAGACCATACAGGGGACAGTCTTGCAGGACATGTTCAGTGGTTTGATCAGCAGTGCTACAGGGGCACAGAGGGGATGGGGACAATCGTAGTCTGTGTACCTCATTATTATAACTTCATGTATATCATATTGGTAAACCACATTTCTTATAATTTTGTGTGTATATGTCTTGATTATGGTTTGATAATTTGGATTCTATGTTGGTCACTCATAGAACTTTATCATGAAGTGGGATAGACGTAATCAAATCAGCGAGGCTGTGACAAGTGATACATATGATGGCCTGACTGTTACAGTACAACTCAGCACTGTCCACAACATGTTCAGGTAAGTGATGTTGATATCACAGACTTGGTTAGCATTTAGTGAGTTTACTAGAGCACGGGCATAGTCAAGTAGTTGTGTGTTGTTCTCTTCTTATCACTAAAGACAGAATTTAGTTTACTAGAGCACTGGCATAGTCAACTAGTTGTGTGTTGTTCTTTCTTATCAACCAAATCGCATCGAGAACTATGTTGTACCCCAGTTAGGTGCCCTAGACAGGAACATCCAAATTTCAACCAAAGTGTATGCATATTATCTAAGAGGACACAAATTTGTACAGGCGGGCAACTGTAAGATTTTACAAATATAAAACCTCACTTTAAAGTATCACATCTGGAGTTATACTATAACATTAATGGTGAGTTATACTGTAACATTTAGGTTTGGAAGTTATACTGTAACATGGTGAGTTATACTGTAACATGTGTTTACTGCATGGTGAGTTATACTGTAACATGGTATCAGATCTGATTGGTTATAGGGAAGCTGTCAGAGCTGACTCATGCCAGGTATATGAGTGAGTAGTTGTGTGAGTGAGTTTGGTGAGTCCCGTGAGGCAATGTGTAGTTGGATGTGTGAATGAGTGAGGGGCATGAGTGAGGAACGCATTAATGAGGGAGTAGAAACATAAGTAAGTGAATGAGTGGGGGGAAATGTGAGTGAGGAGCGCATGAATAAGTGAGTAGAGACATAAGTAAGTGAATGAGTGGGGAGACATGAGGAGAGCACATGAATGAGTGAGTAGAAACATAAGTAAGTGAATGAGTGGGGGACATGAGTGAGTGAGAGACATGAAAAGAATGAGTAGAGACATGGGGAAAGTAAGTAAATGAATGAACATAGAAAGAAGCACATGATTGAGTAGTGAAACTATGAAGATTAATCAGAATTTGGATCCGGGTGATATTGTGGAACACATGATATCTATCATCATAATCAAGTGAATAGTCAGGGAGACATGAGGAAGAGAACAATGAATTTAGTGATGTAGAGACATCAAGTAAGTGAAATGATCAAGTACACATGAGTGTGAAGCACATAACAGTAGTGATAGACGACCATAAGTAAGTGAATGAGTGGGGAGACATGAGTGAGTGAGTAGAAACATAAGTAAATGAATGAGTAGGGAGACATGAGTGAGGAGCATATGAATGAGTGAGTAAAGACATAAGTAAATGAATGAACAAGCAAAGATTAAAACATGTTCAGTGTGGAAACTACTGACATTGATTCCAATCAGATTAGGTATCTTCCCAGGTGATATTCTGTTGGACACATATGTGTATCTATCTAGTCTTATATTTCTATCAATGAATTTCCAGAGACCTGTTACATGAACCAGAGAACAATGAACTTTTGCTACTGTTACATGAACATCATTACCTTCAACTGAACAGCTGATCAAGTATCAACATGTGGAGATGTTGACATACACTCACCTTCACACTGTATGCCAGGATGTATTTATGTTAGGTTAGATTTATTTTAGTACTTTAAGATCACACTAAATAAACATGGATATAAAATAACAAGGGTGACTCATCTGGTCTTGGAACACAAATTAATGCTCCAACCCCTACGCTTAACGGCAAGAGTGGACAACCAATTCATCATCGCCTGGGGACAGACAATAGACTTTAAGATAGGTATGCCAGATTGGCTTTTGCTTGAGTGTTCTATATTTTATTTTGGTTTATGGTCCAAAAGAAAGATAAGGAAGATGTCTCCGCTGAATTTGTTAGGATCAAAGAATACCTAATACTGAGATCACCTGAGACCGGCATCAACAATAGCGATGAGGAATTAAAAAGAAGGAGATGGAAGTGGTTGGGGCAGATATTAAGAATGCAGAAGACCAGATACACACATGTTGCTTTGAAATGGAACCCAGAGGCAAGGAGGTAGGTGTCAGAACAGGTAGGTGTCAGAACAGGTAGGTGTCAGAACAGGTAGGTGTCAGAACAGGTAGGTGTCAGAACAGGTAGGTGTCAGAACAGGTAGGTGTCAGAACAGGTAGTTGTCAGAACAGGTGGGCAGAACAGGTAGGTGCAGAACAGGTAGATGTAGAACAGGTAGGTGTCAGAACAGGTAGGCTTAAGACCAATGAGACAGGGAGATGAACTGAGACAGAGAGAGAAGAGACAGGAAAGACCTGGAATGAACTAAGCTGGCTTTCTTAAGACAGATCTGGTTGGAGAAAGTCTGTTGATGTCTTATGCTTCAAGGGGAGTTAAGAGAAGAAGAAAAATAGTGGGATTCCAAATCAATGTGATAACTTCCCAGTTTGGTTTCCATGTTTTGCAGAGGACTTCTGTTTGTGAGGAAATGTTTGTGTACCATATTATGTTTGACTTGTCACCTATTTAGTGCACAGTTAACTTTTCACTCGTTTAATGTACATATTTCCACTGCTTATGCACATGAAACATTTCCTGTTTGGCCTGCAGCATACATTCCATCTGGTTAATGCACATAATATATTGCTCCTGTTTTGTGCACAAGACATCCTCCACCTTTCTAGTACTTAAGAAAATATTTCTACCTGTTGAATGTACAGAAAATATTTCTACCTGTTTAATGTACAGAAAATGTTTATACCTATTTAATGCACAGAAAATGTTTCCATCTGTTTAATGACATAATATGTTTCTACCTGTTGAATGTACAGAATATTTTCTACCTGTTTAATGTACAGAATATGTTTCTACTGTTTAATGACAGAATATATTTCTATCTGTTTAATGACAAATATGTTTCTACCTGTTTAATGCACAGAAATGTTTCTACCTGTTTAATGCACAGAATATGTTTCTACCTGTTTAATGCACAGAATATGTTTCTACCTGTTTAATGCACAGAATGTTTCTACCTGTTTAATGCACAGAATATGTTTCTACCTGTTTAATGCACAGAATATGTTTCTATCTGTTTAATGCACAGAATATGTTTCTATCTGTTTAATGCACAGAATATGTTTCTATCTGTTTAATGCACAGAATATGTTTCTATCTGTTTAATTAAGCAAAATGTTTTACCTGTTTAATGCACAGAATATGTTTCTACCTGTTTAATGCACAGAATATGTTTCTACCTGTTTAATGCACAGAATATGTTTCTACCTGTTTAATGCACAGAATATGTTTCTACCTGTTTAATGCACAGAATATTTTCTTTCTGTTTAATGCAAGGAATATGTTTCTACCTGTTTAATGCACAGAATATGTTTCTATCTGTTTAATGCACAGAATATGTTTCTATCTGTTTAATGCACAGAATATGTTTCTATCTGTTTAATGCACAGAATATGTTTCTATCCTGTTTAATGCACAGAATGTTTTACTACTGTTTAATGACAGAATATGTTTCTACCTGTTTAATGCACAGAATATGTTTCTATCTGTTTAATGCACAGAATATGTTTCTACCTGTTTAATGCACAGAATATGTTTCTATCTGTTTAATGCACAGAATATATTTCTACCTGTTTAATGCACAGAATATGTTTCTATCTGTTTAATGCACAGAATATGTTTCTACCTGTTTAATGCACAGAATATATTTCTACCTGTTTAATGTACAGAATATGTTCCTACCTGTTTAATGTACAGAATACCTAAACCAGTTCTCTTGCCTCCTACATTATCATATTCAAGGTTATCTTAATGTCCTGTTGCCACCATCATTGTAATCATTCTGTGCCTTGTCCTTCAGAAGCCATGCCCTCTATTATTGTTGTCTCTAAACCACTGTAACATTTAATGTGATTAGCAAAATTGTTTTCCCAAGATATCATTTTGTTTATGAGCCAATATTTCTCGATTTTCAAGTCTTGAAGAATGTCTGGGTTTTTTTCTTTTCTTTCTCCATGGTTTTCTAATAATTTTTCCACAGCACTTTGTTTCAAAAGATTTTCAAGTGTGCAGGAGGTAGGGGGGCCAATTCCTTCCCTCAAGTATGGACCGTCAATTGTGGGATTGAACCCTCAACCCTCTTGTGTCCGTTTCGATAATCAAACGATCTATGCATTATACTAATCCATTCCACTATTTATCCATTTACTCTATACATATAAAGGGGCTTATTTATTCGCTGACTCTATAAATATATATATCTCGTTTGCCCACTATAAATTCAAGCATAGTCATGGGACCTAATATGGCACCTCTGACTGATTTTTGCGTGAAGCTTTGCTTTCCTTATCACCAGTATCATGTCATTCAGGTCAGCCTTACTCCAACTTCAGAGTTAATATATATTATATTATTTATATATATGTACATATAAAGGGCTTTTTTCTCCACTGGCTTTATACCTGTAAAGTGACTTATTTATTCACTTACTTTATATGTATGCATTTTTCATTTATACATATAAAGGGACTTATTTATCTACTGACTCTATATATATATATATATATATATGGGGGCTTTTTTATCCACTGACTAAACATATAAAGGGACTTATTTATCCACTGACTAAACATATAAAGGGACTTATTTATCCACTGACTATATATATAAAGGGACTTATTTATCTACTGACTATATATATAAAGGACTTATTTATCCACTGACTAAACATATAAGGACTTATTTATCCACTGACTAAACATATAAAGGGCTTATTTATCCACTGACTCTATAAAATATAAAGGACTTATTTTATCTATCACTGACTTATACATATAAGGGACTTATTTATCCACTGACTCTTCATTAAAGGACTTATTTATCCACTGACTAAACATATAAAGGACTTATTTATCCCAACTGACTTAAATATAAAGGGACTTATTTATCCACTTTACTTATAATATAAAGGGACTTATTTATCCACTGACTTTATACATATAAAGGGACTTATTTATCCACTGATAAACATATAAAGGGACTTATTTATCCACTGACTCATTAAGGACTTATTATCCACTGACTCTATACATATAGGGACTTATTTATCCACTGACTCTATACATATAAAGGACTATTTATCCACTGACTAGAATATAAAGGCTTATTTATCCACTGACTCTATACATATAAAGGACTTATTTATCACTGACTTATACATATAAAGTTTTTTATCCACTTACTTAATACAAATTGGCTTTTTATTCACTGATTTATACATACAAAGGGCTTTATCCTGACTCAACATCTTTTGTTGTCTTCGACCAACTTTAATCACTCTTTGTGATATGTTTTATCTTGCAAGAACGTGTAGCTGCACATTGGTTTAGGCCCCTAAACGCATAGACTTCTACACGTTTAGGACAGTGCATCCGATTTCAGCCAAACCTCATTAGTCACCTCTTACGACATGCGTGGCAGATAACAGTGGTTCTATTCTCTACACCCCAAATTTGGGCCCCGGTAACCACTCGGTGAACTCTATACATTTAAAGGGACTTATTTATCCACTGACTTTAGATATTTAAATTGGCTTATTTATTCACAGATATTATACATATAAAGGGGCTTATTTATTCACTGATTTTATATATAAAGGGGCTTATTTAGCCATATACATATAAAATGACTTATTTATCCGCTGACTTTATATGTATCTTCTTCTGTGATCTCTGCTCATGCCCTTAACCCTTAGAACACTGGCTCCCGATATTTCGGGATTGAATGTAAGTGGTGTATACCCCAAGCTCCCGGTATATCGGCCTGGGAATATTTTTTCATTATGTTTTGGTATTTGAAAATAAATTGTGTACAAATGTGTTGTCAAACACAAACCACATGTTCTACATAATTTTGCGAGATTATGGACGCTGTTGTGTTATTTTTTTTGGTACTGATAAGGTAATTAGTTGAGTATTTTCATGTTAAAAAGATGTTCTAAAATTTTCGGAAATGGTTATTCTAAAAGTATAACAACAGAGCAAACTGTTGAACTTGTTTTGAATTAATCTGAAGATGAATTAGGTTTAGAATGTAATTATTCTGATAAGGATATAGAATGTGAGATAAATGATCATTAACACGATGAAGAATTGTTTTAATCGATTTTTAGTTAAATCTGGAGAACAATCTACATATACAGGAGCACTCGCAGCCCACATATTAAATCAAATAAATTTTAAGGTTAGTATTCTGCAAATAGATAATAAGCAGGAATAACGGAGATGATAGGGCAAGTCAATAACAAATTATAGAGCACTTAAGTGTGCTAATATATCGTGTTTTAATATAACTCTGATATGGACTGTTTTTGCTCAGGAGCCCTGGGGAAGGGATTTTTAAGCTACAGGTGGCCAGGGTTCAAAAGGTTAATTCACTCTGGACCACAAACTGGGTAGTCAGCGTCAGGTTTCCCCAAAGATTAGTTTTCATGTTCACTGGGGTGTAGCCATGTGTTCCTCCGCTCACACAGGAGAGGACAGTCTTGCAGGATATGCTCTGGTGTCTGTTCCACCTGTTAACACTAGCAGAGAACTGTTTGACTTATTCCTAGTCTATGTAAGTGTCTGTTGAGTCTGCAGTCAGCCTGTAATAAGGTTTCTATATTAGTGAGTTTTGTTGCAAGTACTTCTGCATCAACTTCTTCATGCGACTACTCCGGTATGTGTCATAAACAGGGCGGTGCGCTTGATGTCTTCACCAGTCCCCCATAGTTTGTTTTGTAGGGTTGTTTCTGTTGGCCAGATCTCCATTCTCACACTGCTAGGCTGAGGCAGTCTCGCAGGATGTGCTCTGGGGAATGCCTAGGTGCTCCATAGGTGCAGGCAGCCGAGTCCCTGAGACCCATTCTGTGGAGGTGTGCTCTGAGATTGCAGTGTCCCGTTCTAAGTCTGCGCTTTTCTGTTTAGTGTATTTATACTGTCGTGCTCTAGGTTATCGAGAGACTCCACACTATTTATGGATTGTTTCAGGTGGGTCTTTGCTTCTGTAAAGCTTTGTGTTGGGCGGTGTTGTGTTAGGCTTCCTCCAGCCCTTGCGAGTTTGTCAGCCTTTTCATTTCCTGGTATGCCACAGTGTGCTGGTATCCACTGTTAAGACTAATACTGATTCCTTTGACAGCAAGCTGATTTTTGCCCTATATCCTTGATAAGCTTGTCTGTTTGGGACATGAGATGGCCTGGAGAATGGATCTTGATTCGCTAAAAACTGCAATATTTTTTGTTGGCTGTTGAGAATCTGTATGGCTGCAAGAAGGGCTGTTGCTTCTGCTCTAAAGTTGGTGCATGTTTTTTCCTGCTGCCAGAGAGTGTGTTTCCTTGGGAGTGTGTAATGTAGATTCCGCTGCCTTCCTTCCTGATAGCATCTGTAGCTGAGCCATCTGTGAATACGCTTGTCCATATGCTGGTGGGATATTGGTTGCAAGTACAAATCTTGTTGCTATGTTTTTGTCACATTGAAGAATGTGACAACAGCATTTACCAGAGCCAAACATGGACAATGAGCAAAGCGCAGTCACAATAAAATTACATGTGAAATGTGTTGCCTGTGAAAAGTTACCAACAACACCAGAAAAGACAGTCACCAACATCAGCATAAGAAAGAAAGTTGGCACAGAACCTTGCTTGAATTACATTGAGAAATAAAGAATGAAGTGGTTTGGCCAATTAATAAGAATGCATCCAAACTCCACAGTATACAGTCTTCTACAACAGGACATCGAGAAAGAAGGCAAGAGGCAGACCACGAAAAAGATGGTTAGGTGGCATAGCAAAATCCTGTGAAAGAGCAAAAATAACAATCACTTAAGCTGCCAGAACAACGCAAGACAAAAACAGAAAACCCGCCTGAGTGGTTACTGGGGCCCAAATTTGGTTGTAAAGAATAGAACCACTGTTACTGCCACGATGTCGTAAGAGGCGACAAAGGAGGTTTGGCTGAAATCGGATGCACGTCCCTAAACGTGCAGAAGTCTATGCGTTAGGGCCTACAAACCAATGTGCAACGTATACATGTTCTTGGCAAAGATCAAACATATCACAAAGAGTGATTAAAATTGGTCGTAAAGAACGAAGGCAAAGAAGAAGAAGAACAGAAAACCACGACACTGGGCAGCAACCCGGTAGCAGTGTGACGAAAAAAGAAGAATGTGAACCCAAACTAAAATCATGCAGAAACTGAATGTGCTGACCTGCGGCTCTGTAGGTGTCTAGCTGACACACTGGACTCACAATCGAAGCCACAAATCACATACAGACCACAAATCACATACAGACCACAAAGCCTGTTTGAACAAGTGGTGGGTTGACGTAGAACCATCAAAGAAGAAGAATAATGAAATATGATATTAACAAAGAGCACATACCAAGCTCTCTCACATGTTCTTGCTAAAGCAATTTTTATATGCAGCATTTTTGTTCTATATCAATGAATATTATATGACAAATATATCCTTCTTCTAAGTGTAACATTCACAAATACATATTGATATCATTACAGTATATCTTTTTTGTATGTTGTGTGTTTTATATCTGTTGCCGCCCGAGTGGTTACCGGGGCCCAAATTTGGGGTGTCAAGAATAGAACCAGTGTTACCTGCCATGCATGTCGTAAGAGGCGACTAAGGAGGTTTGACTGAAATTGGATGCACATGTCCTAAACATGTAGAAATCTGTGTACACGTTCTTGACAAAGATCAAACATATCACAGAGTGATTAAGATTGGTCAGAAGAACGAACTAAAGAAGAAGAAATATCTGTTGTATTGTTTCATTTCTTTTCTTGTATGTTGTGTTGTTCTATATCTGTTGTATGTTTTGTTTCATACCATACGATCTCTGTGGCATTGAGATATAATAATAGCTGTCCATCGCAAGCGATGATGACAACATCCTCAGATGTATGCTGCTGCACCTCTCTGCTGTGTGCGGAGGTGACTGTAGAGTCCAATCCTACAACACAATCCCTTACCACATGTGGGGCATACATGATGACAGTTAGATGTGTGGGTGTTGTGTGTTCTGTCTTTTCGCGGTGCTCTAACAGCACTATTCTCAGCTATGCAGGTTACTCTTGTGTTGTTACAGCGTCACATTTAGCAATCTTGCGAAAGAAATTCCCAGCACATGGTGTCTATATCGAAGCATTTCAAAGACACTTTAAGACTGTCTTTAAAGCGTTTTTTTCTGTCCACCAGCAGAACGTCTGCCCCTTCAAGTTCGCCATACATCAACTGTTTTGGGATGCGTTTATCAGGCATCCGAGCAACGTGACCGAGCCTTCTGCAACAGGGTGTTGACGCTTAGGATCTTTGATCTTGTGAGAACTTTGGTATCTGGAATTTTGTCTTGCCGTTTATTTTTAGTATTCTGCGTAGACAGCTTGTATGGAAATGGTTACGTTTTCTTGCGTGTCAGCTACACACTGTCCTTGTCTCGCTTGTGCACAGCAGCATGGTAAGCACTATGGCCTGGTAAACTTTCAGCTTTGTGACTACGGTATATTGTACTCTGCACAGCCTATTTTCACAGAGAGGGAACTGTATCTTGGAAGTTTTGACCAAGGTCTTCTCTATTAGCACAAAAATCCATGGACAGACCAAACATGAGAAACACACATTGAAATAAATACAAAATGCATGTAAACCACTAATGACTTTATTGTTTTTGTAAGCATAAGTGGTTAGAACTTAAACAAAGGTTCTTATGAATTAACAATTCGTGGTTGTCATCTTGGATGAGTTAGCACAGTTGTACTTGTTCAGATAGACCATAACTTACTGCACCACAGCCATCAAAAACCCAGCAAACACAAAGATAGGAACTTTCAGCAACTTTTGTTACTCGGAAAATAAGGGGAAAAAAATCCGTGTGCCTGTACCAAATAATTGGCATTAAATTCTGCGGTTGTGGTCGTCTTCTTCAAGTATACAATCCAATCATCCTGGTTTTTTTTTATCCGCTCGAGCTGTTGCTAACAACTCAAATACAATCCAACCTTGTAATAAAATACAATCATCCAGTTCTGTCATCAACTCCAACGATTATACAACTTCTATACAATCCAATCATCCGGTTTTTTTTAATCATCACCTCCCAACTATTACACAACTTATATACAATCCAATCATCCAGTTTTGCCATCCACTCTAACTATTACACAACTTCTATACAATCCAATCATCCAGTTTTGCCATCCACTCCAACTATTACACAACTTATATACAATCCAACCATCTGGTTTTGCCATCCACTCTAATATAACTTAATACACAACCTTCAATTATACAATCCAACCATCCGGTTTTGTCATCCACTCTAAATGTTATACAACTTCTATACAATCCAACCATCCTGAATACTATATCCGCTGCATCTGTTGTTACATAACTTCTGCACAATTCAGACGCAAGCTTCAGTTATCAGTTTACAATAAGGCTGGGATTTTGTGTGACCACCTTTCAATCTTCATACACCTTCAATTTGATTACACTTATTTTACTTGCAGTTTACACATTCAACATTTGTCCCACAAGTCAAAATGCCCTTCATGTTTTTGTTTTTTTAAATGAACACACACAACACAAATGAAGTTTAAAAACTGCTACTTCATTTTCACTTTTGGTAGAAAACTGTGAAGTGTAAAGCTGCTTTACTTCACACTGAATCACAATTTGAGAATGATTTGCAACAATGTGTGTATGTTGTAGTATGAGGGTACAGGCACGAGGACTTGATTGTTGCTCAAGTCAAATACAATAACAACAAAAAGGCATTAACTGTATGCCCTGAAAATGTAGCAAATACCTGGACAAGTGAAACAGCAAGGGTCAAGCTTGCCAGATGAACCTCAACAGTTTGTCAATCACAGTTTTACATGAGTTCTTAATAAATGACAAGACTACATGATAAATACAGGGATGATGATGATGATGAGACATGACCTTTGACATACACCTAAAGCTGAGCCAAGGTTCTTATTGAACTTTCTAACAAAACTTTGGAACATGACTCAAGAATCTGACTGCATCAGCAAATTTGTGGCTGCACCTGAAAATCTGACTGACCCTGAGAATCTCTTGACAGCAATCTGAGAATCCCTGACTGCGGCCAAAAATCCCTAACAGATGCCCAAGAATCCGTCAATGACTTGAGAATCCCTGGCAGGGGACTCGGTAATCTCTGGCATTGATCCAAGAATCTCTGAGAATGACTTGAGAATCCCTGGCAGAGACTTGGTAATCGCTGGCATTGATCCAAGAATCTCTGACAGTGACTTGAGAATACCTGACAGAGACTTGGTAATCGCTGGCATTGATCCAAGAATCTCTGACAGTGACTTGAGAATCCCTGGCATTGATCCAAGAATTTCTGACAGTGACTTGAGAATCCCTGGCAGAGACTTGGTAATCATTGGCATTGATTTAAGAATCTCTGGTAGTGACTTGAGAATCCCTAGCAGAGACTTGGTAATTGCTGGCATTGATCCAAGAATCTCTGATAGTGACTTGAGAATCCCTGGCAGAGACTCTGTAATCGCTGGCATTGATCAAAGAATCTCTGACAGTGACTTTAGAATCTCTGGCAGGAACTCGGTAATTGCTGACATCGATCAAAGATCTCTGGCACTGACTTGAGAATCTCTGGCAAGGAATCTGTAATTGCTGGCATCAATCCTAGAATCTCTGGCAGGGACTCGGTAATCGCTGGCACTAATCCAAGAATTCCTGACAATGACTCAATAATTGCTGGCACTGATCCATGAATCAATCACCTGAGAATAAATAACTTGAGAATCTCTGATAGTGACTCAATAATCTCTGGTATTGATCCAAGAATCTCTGACAATGACTCAATAATCACTGGCATTAATCCAGGAATTCCTGGCAGTGACTCAATAATCGCTGGCAATAATTCCTGACAGCAACCTGAAAATCTTTGACAGTAGCACAAGAATCCCTGAAAGTGGTGTGATCACTAGAGACATTCATGTAAGGATGCAACAAGAGTCATGTTCCCCATCTGATAACCACTCACATGAGACTACTTGCTATGTGGATACATGAAGACTATACTATTATCCATGTAAGAAAATATACAGCATGCGTCTAACGCTGGAGTATATGTCACTACGTGCAAAGGCACATAACTGGGGTATAGCAGCTGCTGGAAGTAAACTGTATGCATAAACTCTTAGAAACTCGGCAAAATTACATGCACACATTTGAACATCACCTGAAATCTAAAAATGGAGACACCTGAACCAGTTGGGTTTTTGTTAACGATTTATATCAATTAATCATATTAAACTGTTACACCAAGCCCCTTTCATATGCCTCTGTGTTAGACCAATTCCCCTTTCCTATGCTGTATTAGACCAATCCCCCTTACATATTCCTCTGTGTAAGACCAAGCCCCTTACATATTCCTCTGTGTTAGACCAAGCCCCTTTCATATGCCTCTGCACTAAACTGTATAGTAATTGCACTGCAAAATGTTCACGATATGCCATCTTGAAAAATTATATAACCAGTCATGAAAGACTTTTGGCAGTAGCTCCTGATTATATTCTATTTGTTTTGAACCATCCATACTTGTAAAAAAGACTTGAGTCATTTCAAACTATATTATTGATAATAGTTTCATAACATGATTATGATTTGATGAGCATAATTAAGTACCTATCTCTATAACATAAGAGCAGATATACGACAACATTCTTCCATAGAAAATAAATTCAGTCACAAATTTCTCATTTCTAGCCTGTGACACCGTTGGAGCTTAGGGCAGGCAGCAACAAATGCATGATACTCTTCTATGTTTTTGGCTATCCTCTATAACAGTCCTGTCCAAGTTTTCATATATTGGGGCGCATCTGACAGTCATGTAGACGCAGGCGCCATGTGATATATGCAATACTGCTATTACTAATAATAACAATAGTAATATTAATATAGTTAAGATGGTTTTCTCCAGTGAAAAAGCAAAGAGTTGTGTTAGGAGGCAGTAGAATGGTTACAAACTAAAACAAGATTGCAAAAGTGGGAAGATTGTGTTCTTGGGAGTATTAAGAAAAAAACTGACAAGAAAAAAACTAAAAAATAGTTAAGATTTCATGAAACCTGATGAACATTAAAGCCGAAGGAGTAAAATAGGGCGCTATGAATGTATGACACAGACAACTGTGGGCACCGTGTTGAACAGTGATGCTCTATATTGTGTTCCATCTGTGATTCATTTCTTTCAGTTCCCGTTCTACTCTTCTTCTCTTGGTGGTTTTGGGTCTTCCACATCTTCATTTACTCTCTGGTGCCCATCTCAATGCAGTTTTCATGAGTGTTCGTCTCCATGCATAACATATGACCAATTCATCTCCAGAACCTTTTTTGGATGATGATGGTGTTAATATCCTCTTGCTGACACTGTGTCAGCAGTTCTTGCTAGACCGGTGTAAGATCTGTCTCAGACAAGTTATCACAAATTTCCATTTAAGGAAAATAAAACTTCCTTGTTCTTGTCTTGTTCTTCAATTGTAAACATATTGCCAGATTGTCTGCATGAAATAATTATATTACTACACAATACAAACTAAAATTGTACCTGGCTTTGTAAAGTTGAATTTAAACATGTGCTATCATGGCCAGTTTGGTCAACAGGACAGTCAAAATAGAAGACATTAACTTCAGATTGTCACTTGAGCTAATCTCTGAAATGTACTGATTGTATCAGTATTTTTACCAGTTATTTTTAATAGCTTTGAAGTGGGAAAAGAAAAGAAATTGCAAACACTGTAAATGTCCTCTGTTCCACATGAGAGGAAACAGAATCCGAACAACTAATGTGACAGTTGAGGTGATGGCACAGACTGTTATTAACTAACAACTATAGTGACAGTTGACCTGATGGCATAGACTGTTATTAACTAACAACTATTGTGACAGTTGACCTGATGGCGGCACAGACTGTTATTAACTAACAACTATTGTGACAGTTGACCTGATGGCGGCACAGGCTGTTATTAACTAACAACTATAGTGACAGTTGACCTGATGACACAGACTGTTATTAACTAACAACTATTGTGACAGTTGACCTGATGGCGGCACAGGCTGTTATTAACTAACAACTATTGTGACAGTTGACCTGATGGCGGCACAGGCTGTTATTAACTAACAACTATAGTGACAGTTGACCTGATGACACAGACTGTTATTAACTAACAACTATTGTGACAGTTGACCTGATGGCGGCACAGGCTGTTATTAACTAACAACTATAGTGACAGTTGACCTGATGACACAGACTGTTATTAACTAACAACTATTGTGACAGTTGACCTGATGACACAGACTGTTATTAACTAACAATTATTGTGACAGTTAACCTGATGGCACAGACTGTTATTAACTAACAACTATTGTGACAGTTGACCTGATGGCACAGACTGTTATTAACTAACAACTATAGTGACCTGATGGCACAGACTGTTATTAACTAACAACTATAGTGACAGTTGACCTGATGGCACACAATATTATAAATTACTATAAGACCCTGCAGTTCTGCAACACTTGTAGAAAAGGGCAGATAACTCAGAAATTCTTATTTGACTTTCAGATCTGGCTTCCCTTTAGTTGCAAGCTTGCTGTCAAATAATTAAACTGGTGGTATGTTGACCACAATCCATGCAACCTAGCTAATAATTCTTCTATATTTTAACACCACTGCTCCAACAATATCAACATTTGCAAATCTCAAACAAAGCAAAAGTTGAAACAAAATGATAATGCAAATATACAGAAATGTCTGAGCAAACTGAACACTAAAAGTCAACATTCTTTTGGTAATATGAAATGGGTGCAGTAACATACTAGTTGACAAGAATGTAAAAAAACATCATTGTTAAAGATGAAAATCAACTTCTGAAGACAAAAAATGGAAACTCATGCGGGCTGTTCAGAACATCGTAAACAACAATGAAAAAAAAATGCTGGTTGTTTTTTTTATCAGGAAGAATATAAAAATGATAAAAAAAACTGCAAATAAATTCACCAGAATTATTATGAAAAGTAATAAGAATGAAATGTTCAGCCCTTGCAACGAATGAAGTAAGTCATTTAATCATGAACGGGTTAATGGTCAAAACATAATGGACTTGCATTATTACTGGCTCTGGGAAATCTCCCAAGGCCTTGTCCCTGATAATTAAATCTATGAATCAAATACAAAACAAATTGTCCATATCACAAAAAAAAAAAACCTGAGCTGTACACACAAACACGTAAAAGTCGAAGCTAAAGTAGAGCAAGGCACATGGTAGTCATTGGTGTGTGTGTGAGACGCAGATTGTGTGATTTGGTCGGAGGTCAGCAAGGTCATTAACTGGGAGAATTTCAAGTTCTTCTCTTGATAATATTAAACGAATAAGCTGTTTGAAATGTAGTTTTAAAATGGCAAATTTTTGCATAGCCTGAAGAAACGTCTTCTAGTTTCAGGAAATCTGGCTAGATCTTCGTCTTGTCTTGACAAACCACAGCTTGATTATGTGTACAAAATTTGTCCTTTTTTGTTCATTGTATCTTCTATCGTCCTGTAACTTTCAGTTGAAAGTTATGAAAAAAGCACAAAATTTGTTCTGTGATTTGACAAGGTTGATCCGATCTGGATGAAATATTACTCTCCCTTAGTGCACATCTTCAGCCAAAGAAGGTAGAAAATAATCTGTGTTGTAGACATTTTAGGAAGGAGGGGGGTGTATGAGGTCATGATGACAGAAATATGACCCCAGCCATAAATAGTCAATTTCAATAGTGCACAAAAAACAGCTACTCTTTAGTATCTATCATGTAAGAAAAACATTAGTTTGAGAGTGTGGGCGTGTTTATGGTACAGGTGGGTTCCATGGAGTCCGTGGTTGAAATCCTTTTCCGCTGTCTGGACCACGGGGGTTGCGGATGGTAATGACCTTGTAAGTGCTGTTGTCTTCTGTAATACTCTTCAGACGACTGAGGAGACGTTCAGGGCGACGTGTATCACTGAAAACAAATGAAGTAAAATTTTCTCAAATAAATCATATCTATTGCATCCTATTGTAATCACTCCTGCATACACAAACAGTATATATGAGAATAAACATTGTCAAAACTAAAGTAATAACATTCGCTAGAGAGGAAATAGCTACAATATCTCCATCGACAAACATCAATTAAATCAAGACTTTACATACTTAGGAAGCATTTTTTTCAGTAACGGGAAGGATAACCAACACAATCCATCAAAGATGCATGCAATAATGTAAATCAGTTCATAGAACAAATGACGTCCATTTTTGAAATATTAACTTGTCACTATGACTCTAAAAGAGCATTGTTCAATACAATCTTTCTTCCAATATTATGCTATCAGTGCCAAATCTGAATGCTGACATCAAATAATAGAAGAAAACTAGTCATGACAGAGATGAAGTGTCAACGCAGAATGCTGGAAGTATCAAGAAGAGACTCTAGAAATGAAGAGAGTTTAGAAATGAAGACTTCAGGGGGGGAAAGTGGGTACAACATCAGCACTAAACTTCTTAAATGATTCAACCACATAAGCAGATTACCAACAAACATTGCACCTCAAAGAGCAATGTTACTCCGATATAGTAGATACAAAAAAAAAGGTCATCTGCGCAAAAGATGGACTACACAGATAACAGAGGCGGTGAAAAAAAACACTGTAAATCTCTTCTTATCTTGTCGCTGTGAGGGAAAAAAACACTGTAAATCTCTTCTTATCTTGTCGTGTGAGGGAAAAAAAAACACTGTAAATCTCTTCTTATCTTGTCGCTGTGAGGGAAAAAAAACACTGTAAATCTCTTCTTATCTTGTTGCTGTGAGGGAAAAAAAAGGTTTAGAGAAAAGAAAGATACAGAAACAGAAGTGGGTCATTAGCATTTGATTCTACTTACTCACTGCAGTCTTCCTTGCATTTGATTCCACTTACTGCAGTCTTCCTTGCATTTGATTCCACTTACTCACTGCAGTCTTCCTTGCATTTGATTCTACTTACTCACTGCAGTCTTCCTTGCATTTGATTCCACTTACTGCAGTCTTCCTTGCATTTGATTCCACTTACTGCAGTCTTCCTTGCATTTGATTCCACTTACTCACTGCAGTCTTCCTTGCATTTGATTCCACTTACTGCAGTCTTCCTTGCATTTGATTCCACTTACTGCAGTCTTCCTTGCATTTGATTCCACTTACTCCTGCAGTCTTCTGCATTTGATTCCACTTACTGCAGTCTTCCTTGCATTTGATTCCACTTACTCACTGCAGTCTTCCTTGCATTTGATTCCACTTACTGCAGTCTTCCTTGCATTTGATTCCACTTACTCACTGCAGTCTTCCTTGCATTTGATTCCACTTACTCACTGCAGTCTTCCTTGCATTTGATTCCACTTACTGCAGTCTTCCTTGCATTTGATTTTTGACAATAAAATCTGTACATCTCTAGTGTATTCAGTTTCAGTTTGGAATATCTTCATTGCACTCCGGACATGTCCATAGGTGCTCCGATCTCCTTCGCAATATCTCCAACAGCGTCCAGCGACTGACTGTACCAGTTCTATTTTGATTGATGAGCCGACTTGTATACCTGTTGTACCGTTCTTTTCTTGCCACACCAATCTTCAAACCCAGTTCTCGCAATCTAGTAGTTGACGTGGATTGGTTTAGATAAAGGTCTACTCTCGGCCACGCTCTATGAAGGCGTTCACGATGTCAGCTCTGTCCATTGGCTGGCCCTCTGATATAGCGGTAGAGCCAGCCAGTCTGTCTGCTCTCTCATTGCCAACGATACCCATGTGCCCCGGAACCATCATGGCATGGAAGATAGTCAACAAGATAAGATACAAAAATATGTAGAGAAAGCTGTGGGGAAATACGATTCATGCGTTACCATGGTAACATATAGTGAGTGAAAAGACAGAGGTCAGGATCCACAAACCTAAGCTGACCAAGACCCTAGACAACCTCCAAGTGGTGTCTTATAACAACTGCATCACTGCAGTCTGACTTAGTAATAATTGAAGATCAAACAGCACAATATCATGACATCAAACAGCACAATATCATGACATCAAACAGCACAATATCATGACATCAAACAGCACACTGACATGACATCAAACAGCACAATATCATGACATCAAACAGCACAATGATATGACATCAAACAGCACAACAATATCATGACATTAAACAGCAGAATGATATGACATCAAACAGCACAATGATATTATGACATCAAACAGCACAATATCATGACATCAAACAGCACAATATCATGACATCAAACAGCACAATGATATCATGACATCAAACAGCACAATATTTTGACATCAAACAGCACAATGATATCATGACATCAAACATCACACCGACATCAAAACAGCACAATGATATCATGACATCAAACAGCACACTGACATCAAACAGCACAATGATATGACATCAAACAGCACAACAATATCATGACATTAAACAGCAGAATGATATGACATCAAACAGCACAATGATATCATGACATCAAACAGCACAATATCATGACATCAAACATCACAATCACATGACAGTAAACATAATTATCAGTCAATGTTTGCATCAATCAAACGGTCAACAATCTCTTACGTGATCTTGCGCAGGGTGCAGGCTGAGTACTTTCCATTTCTTTGATTCTGCACCAGAACAAACTCGACCTCATCACCAGGTTGAATAACTGCACTGTCATGGACTTCTGTCATGTGGAAGAAAAGCTTCTTGCCCTCTTCAGCTTCAAAGTTGATGAAGCCATACTTGAACAAAGAAAATATCAAATTATACATGATGCATCAAATGTCACTTTCATTAAACAAACACAACAGAGAGAAGATTTTCTTCTTGCTCAAACAAGTTAATTTTCTGCTCAGTTATCAGTTATATGAGGACTAGCTGTGGTAGCTAGCCATTTCCCCCTTAGTGTTTACACTCTCTAAGCAGAAGGGTAACACTAAACGAAACATTGACGTAGTAAAAACTAATCGACGTAGTTGTGTAGTGACAGTCAGTTAGCAACGATTTTTAAATTGGGAGAGACGACATAAACATTGGCCTAAGCAGACGTGTTTTGGTCTATTGTACAGAAAAACATCACTAAAACCATGATTTAATCTACAAGGAAAGAGTTTGTCTTATTACCATCTTGAGTTCAAAGTAGTTAACATCATTGACTGTCTTAGTCATTATATAACTACCATCCATCGCATGTCATGATCGTCAACGTAAATTAATCACCAAACTGACTGTCAACATAGAAGCCTAATCCAACCAGAACAATTAAAGGAACCTCGTAAAACTAGCCATGAAGGAACTATAACAATCTGGGAAAGGAATCTTGGAATTAAAAGCAACAACTATACAGAGAAGGAACTATAAATTCAATGGGGAATTCTTTCATCCCCCTGCCGCCACCCCTTTAACATAGCAAAATAGCTCCGGACATGTCTATAGGGGCTCTGATCTCCCTCTCAACAAATCCAGCATTGATTTCCTGAATTTTTTATCTTCAAGTTGAGCTTGTAAAAAGAACTCTTGGCAGTTCAAAATTGAGAAGAGTAGGCTGGAAAGCTGCTGCCCAGGCAAAATTCATTCTAAAATTTTGTTTATTCCTACAAAATATTGTCACCATCTTCTTCTTTGAACACTCCATATCAACCATTGGTTAACCAATCTGTGTGATCTGAGCCTAAGAGTAATTGTACGCTGTGCCAGTTATGCTCCTATAAGTAGGCCAGCACATCTGAATTCTGCGATGCTTTTTGTTTACTAGGGTAGCTTCCTAGGTCCTACATCAGTCGCCTCTTATGACATGCCTTGTAGGTTGCAGTGGTACTATTCTTTGCTTCCCTAGCGGGCCACGGCACCACACAGACAGTCACCATCTTCTAAATTACATCAGAGACTCTCGCCACTGCTACAGAGTTCTTGCACTGCGACTGAGATCTTCCTGTGTAAGAAAGACATCAGACACACATAGTTACTCACCGAAGTGCAATGATCATGGTCCTACCAATCAATCAATCAATCCTGAATGTGATGTACAAGTAGTGTCTAATTTTGTTGTGTCCTGTTCTGAAGCGAATTATGACTACCTGATCTCTTCTGGATAGTTGGTAATATCAATGCTCTGCTTTGTGATTTATGTGGTTTATTTTGTATTTTACACTGTAGTGTTCTTGTTTTAGCTTTCTAGCCGCCCGAGTGGTTACCGGGGCCCAAATTTGGGGTGTAAAGAATAGAACTACTGTTACCTGCCGTGCATGTCGTAAGAGGCGACTAAGGAGTTTTGGCTGAAATCGGATGCATGTGTCCTAAACGTGTAGAAGTCTATGCGTTTAGGGGCCTACCAAACCAATGTGCAACGTATACACGTTCTTGGCAAAGATCAAACATATCACAAAGAGTGATTAAAATTGGTCGCAAAGAACGAACGCAAAGAAGAAGAAGCTTTCTAGCAGCTGACCAGACAGTCTTTTTGTGCAAGTTTTAGAGATCTTATATAAATTTCATCAGACATGGATCTGTCACAACTCATCGAAACAAGTCAAAATATATTTTTTTAACCATGTCTGCCTCACATTTAAGTGAACTTAGTGTCCTATAAATAGTAATATCACAAAATAGTCTGTCAATAAGTAATAATAACAACAAAACTGTAACAAAGAATGTCACGTACCTGTCCTTTGACAGAATCTACCTTGGCTCTGATAAATTTACGCAAAGCTCCTATGTTTACTGCTCGTAAAGCTGAATCTTTCTTCGTTCGTGCCACTTGGAATCTGACCACATCATCTTTCTGCAGGAAATCCCTCTTATCTGCTAGACTGGTAATTCCATATGGATATGCTTCATCCATATCATTGCCATCTGCGGTAGAAGATAATATATAAACTATCACAAATAAAACAGACTGTCATTCCTACTTGCTCATGTAGTGGATAGCCAGTTCCTACCCTCAGGTGGCAACTGAAGAATCAGACAGTTAACTCTAGTGTAGTATATAATTAGATATTTAATAGCAGAGACTTAGTGTTTGCACTCTCCAAACAGAAGGGCAAACACTAATACGAGACTATGACGTTTTTGCGTAGTTAGAGAGTGACGAGTTAGCAACAGAAAGGGGGACTGCCTAGAGTAGTTGATAGTAGCTCGGCCTGCTAGCTGTGAGACGCCTCATAGCTCGGGTTCGAACCTACTGTCCGGCATTTGTTCGAGTCCCTGGTCTTACTCAGGACGATAACGTGAGTACCTCTGAAGTCGGAGAAAATCTGCCTGTATGGCGAGGGAATACTAATTACGAGTACATTGAGCACACGGCTGCCAGTGTAAAGTAATTTACAATGTGCACGTTGCTGCCATTGTAAGAAATTGGAAAACGGATTTTCACGCAAAAATCAGTTTCAGAGATGAAACTTCGTCTGAGTTGAAAGCGGACGAAAGAAAAAAAAAGAAAAAAAAAGAAAAAGAAAAAAAAAAAAAAGCAACAGAAAGAAAATAAGGAGACACCTACTAGATGGACGACGTGTTGTTGTCAATCCACAATAACATGACATAACAAATAAATATATGTACAGTACAGGACCGTGTTTGTCCATATGTTATACTGTATATTATCGTCTGAGTATATCACCAGTCATTATCCAGACACCGCCATCCTGACATACCATCAACAACCATCAAGAGAAATATAAATATAAATAATCTACCCTCCATCAAATAATACTAGGAGGAGCCCCCTTTACACTCACACAATCTATCAATTCTACCTGGACACATGCATCCGATTTCAGCCAAACCTCCTTAGTCGCCTCTTACGACATGCGTGGCAGGTAACAGTCGTTCTATTCTTTACACCCCAAATTTGGACCCCAGTAACCATTCGGGCGACGAGTGATGCAATGATGAGTTTAAATTGTTGCATATCAATACTCCTATATTTTAAGTTTTTCTTGCTTACTGCAACAGATTGCACTCTTCTTGCGATCGCCCACTATGAATTCAGGAGGGAGCCTGTTATGGTGCCTCTAGACTGATTTTTGTATGCAAGTCTGCTTTCATTATTAATGCTCTATGAGAAACCATAAGCTCTGAAGATTTCAACGAAGAAGATAAAGGGTATTGTCTATATATGTTGCGCAAGTTATGCATACCAATATGTGCAACAAGATGGGAAAACCTTCAGTAGATACATCAACCAACACAGAACAGGAGTTATTAGTCTAAACACACTCCTTCTTGTTCGAAAGCTCCATATCGATCATTTGTTAACCCCTCTTTGTGATTTGTATGTGATCTGAGCCTAAGAGTGATTGTACATTGTGCCAGTTATGCGTCTACAAGTACATCCGATTTTTGCTATACTTTTTATTTACTAGGGTAGATTCCCTAGGTCCCTACCTTCGTCGCCTCTTACGACATTCCTTGTAGGGCGCAGTGTTACTATTCTTTGCTTCCCCGTGAGCCCTAGCAACGCACAGGCGATCGTCTAAAAACAATAAAATACATGCTTGAGAGGAGATCGAAGCAATTATGAGCACGTCTGATGTGCGATGAAGATCCTCAAATGAACAAGGAGACACAGATAATTATGTAAACTCACCATCATCCATGGCCTGTACCAAGCCACAATACTCTTCCTGCTCTGTGTTAACAATTCTCATTGGACGGGTGATACGACCCTGCAGTGTGCCCTTCTCTCGAACAATCTCCTGCAAATAAAGTATGGCATAGTATTAATTAGTTAATGTGATACGTTATTGAAAATGTTTTACATTTTCTTTGTAAAGTTCTAAAGAAAAAGGTAGGATCTGTCAAAGATATGTTTAATAAACAAAAAAGATAAAATAACATGACAATGAGTATCGGAGACATGAATTTCAAGAAAAGTTTGAACAGACCTTCTCAGCAAGGTCATGCGGCAGAAAAGTCAAAGAAGCTAGTGGTGAATTTAGTATGACAATCGCCAGTGTGGTGCGGGGCCGCAAAGTAAGTAAAGAATAGTAGAACTGCGACCTACAAGGCATGTCGTAAGAGGTGACTGATGTAGGACCTAGGAAAGCTACCCTAGTAAATAAAAAGCATCACAGAAATTGAATGTGCTGGCCTACTTGTAGGTGCATAATTGGCACAACGTACAACCACTCTTAGGCTCAGATCACATACAAATGACACAGAGTGGTTAACAAGTGATTGATATGGAGCGTTCAAGAAAAGAAGTATGACAATGGAAGGACTGGTGGTGACTAAGGCACTACTCTGGCTGGAGTCACAAAACTACACTCATGTGTGCATTCTGAGTGATTCATTGAGTATGATTCGAAAGGTGGAAGCTGGTTCAGTGTGCGGGCAATGGACTGAAATCACTACAAGCATCAACAATTTGCAGAATTACATTCATCTTTGTTCCGGGGCACATAGCTGTCCGTGGGAAGGAGAGAGCAGACAGGCAGGCTGGTTCTGCCACATTATGGAGGGTCAGTCAATGAATATAGCTGGCATTCTGAACTCACAGAGTGTGGTCACAAAGAGGGTTTTCATCTAAACCAATCCACGTCAACTGCTAGATTGCAAGAGCATGGATAGTGGCCAGAAAAGAACAGCACAACAGGCATATGCATAGGGTCATCATTCAACATCAAACTGGTACGGTTAGTCGCTGGATGCTGTTGGAGATATTGCAAAGGAGATCGGAACACCGACGGACATGTTCGGAGTGCAATGAAGATATTCCAAACTGAAAGTTTTTTCCTATTTATTTTTAAACATAGCTCTTTGTATTAGATTAAACTAATTTGATTGCACAAAATGTCACTTACATCAGGTGGAATGGTGCCCTTGTTAAGCTTGCGCATATTCTCAGCACTGACCTTGCTGCTCTTCCTTGCTAAGGTATACTCCACCTCATCACCAAGTTCAAGGTCATTAGTGTCACCACTAAATGAACTGTGGGAAAAAAAAAGTATATAATGGCTGACAGAATGTTTAATCTACAGATCTCATTGCTGTCATTAAAGAACAAATCAAATCACTGTATGCTTGTGTGTTTGTTTGCATACGTTCTTCTCGTCCATTTTGATCATTTCTATTGTGATATATATCTCTCTCTCTATCGTTCTTTTTCGGCCATTTTGATCATTTCTATTGTGATATATATCTGTCTCTCTCTCGATCGTTCTTTTCTGCCATTTTGATCATTCTAAATGTGATATATAAACAACCTTTGCCAAGAATGTTTGTTTTACGTCACAGTCTTCAGCACCATTTGGAGCTCGTGATTTGTCTTTCGGCGATGTGTCCGATTTCAACCAGCGTTTACTGGGTACTGGGTTTGCTCTCCGTTAGCCTTTGGCTGTCCCCAGCCGACCTGCAAGGCAGCATATAAACAGTCTCTGCCAAGAATAGTTAGAACATTGCGCTTCCGTTAGGCCCCTGCTAGTGTAGGATGTTTTCGGCCTCATCATTGTATGAAAGAAGTGATATGAGAAATCTCAGCACTAGTTTGTAAACAAAATATTCAATAGAAAGTAGACATCTTCATGTGATAACATCAGTTGATAAATTCTGACTTGTCTTCAATATTTTTCTTTGTTTACTTTACCATAACCACTTTGAATAAAATGTCAACTTAGAATCCAATGTGAGATTTTTGTTGGTGATATCAGCACAAGTGTTATGCTTACAATAATGTCACACTTTTTGACAAAGTATATCCAATCTCATTACATGGTTTTATTTTCAGGTTCTTCTCCCGGTTGTATTTCATGATGGTTCAAGATTTGGTAGAAATTAAAGACATCAGTTTTTTTTATAATATTTGCCCGTTGTGAATTCAAGTGTAGTCATGGCACTTAATACAGCGCCTCTGATCATTTTTGCAGGAAGGCTTGTTTCCTTTCCTTATCATCAGTGTCCCTCGCCATTCAGGTGAAACTTACTTTGACTTCATATGTACTTGTAGCTTAGATTCCTAAGTAAGGGATCAGGGAACCTGTAGTCCAAACGTACACTGAGAATTTTGGGCCCACGCTGGAGTTGAAAACAGAAATGTCCATGGCATGTGATCACTAGCGCAGAGTCGCCCAGTGGTTACCGGGGCCCAAATTTGGGGTGTAAAGAATAGAACCACTGTTACCTTCCACGCATGTCGTAAGAGGCGACTAAGGAGGTTTGGCTGAAATCGGATGCATGTGTCCTAAACGTGTAGAAGTCTTATGCGTTTAGGGGCCTACCAAACCAATGTGCAACTATACACGTTCTTGGCAAAGATCAAACATATCACAAGAGTGATTAAAGTTGGTCGTAAAGAACGAACGCAAAGAAGAAGACTAGCGCAGAGTGCTATCAATTTTGTTAACATCAACCACATTTATACATATGAACAATATGGTACATGAATAATTTGTGTATAATTAACCACAAGATGACAGAGTTTCAACAAATGTTGGATTTACCTGAAGTGAAAGAAAACTTCCTTCTCGTGATCAGATGTTTCAATGAAGCCATAATTGTCTTTGAGCGTGGCAATATAACCCAAGCATCGTCCTGCAATGTTACGTAAAACAACACGAACCTTCACTGCTTCTTTCTTTCCAGTTGACTTCACTTCTCCAATTTGAAAGTCAACCTGGCAGGATAATGAAAAGTCAAGTATCAGTGACTACATGAACCCATGTATTTAAATATCTTCTTCATACGCTCCATATCAACGTGTTAAACCACTCTATGTGATTTGTACTTAAGAGTGATTGTGCGCTGAGCCAGTTATACGCCTACAGACCGTATCCAAATATATAAACTGATACATCAGCATTATCATCATGTGCTGTGGCTGCTGGCGTCAGTAATGATAAATTTCCACAACTCTCTGTCCCCAGCGTTGTGACTATTTTTCATGTCCTGCTGTCAGACTGCTCAGTATTCTCTCTCTCTGTGTTGTCCTCTTGCTATTCCCAACCATTTTTATAATTGTGTTTTAATCTGTGTTATTACATGCTCAAAAAACAATGATAGTTAACTTCAAATATTTTTCCTTAGGTTCCTTTTCTCATTGACCTCTTTTAGCCCATCTACATTAGTCATTTCAGCCGCCAATGGGATTCTTAACATTCTTCTATCAAAAGTACAAACTTAACTGCCTGACACAGGTCTTCTTCTCATTCGCTGTTGTTCAATGTCTAAACAATAAATCCGGTTCTCTGGATGTATGTTGTGTTTGTTAATTCATCAAGGTTTCCAAACAACTTTGCATGGATATGTGTCTCAGTTGGCCAGTGTTCTTTTCACAGTTAATTCATCAGGTGACAATCTTGCAGGATATGTTCAGCTGTCTGTCCAAATGCACATGTGGGTGATGGAACCAGTCTGTGTTGGTGGCTGTTCGGTATATTGTGTTCTCTGAATCAAAACAATACCTGCCTTGCACTATCTATACAGCGGTAATTATCTCTTTGCTGGTCTTCTTTTCTAGTTGCCTTGATGAGTATTTTCTTTTCCTGGAAAGTGATTATTGAATTCTTGTTTCCCTGTGTTGCTCCCTCCTTTGCTAATTTGTCTGTTCTTTTGTTTCCTGGTATGTCACAATGTAATGGTATCCTACTGCAGCACCATCCTTCTCCACATCGCTGACATTTTGCATCATTTTGTTGTTGAGACATTTCATCTGTTAAATTCTACACTGTTAAGAAAATGTACAATTCGCTAACCTTGTCACCAAAGTGAGGCATAGTGTTTTGGTCAGTAACTTCTTTCAGGAAGTATGAAATCTGTTGAATGACACCTTCGTAATCATAGATTATGTTGCCTGGCTCACCATCTTTGTTTTTACCTACACAAGAGCAGCAATCACCTATATTAAACAGCATTACATGTACATATAAATAAATAAATATATATTTATATATCAACATATGAAACAAATGCATGGAAAAATAGTGTTTTTGACAGACTGCTATCTCAGCACTGAAATCTGAAAGGAACACAGAACTAAGTGATCTCCGGTCAACAGCCCAGTTGTCTAACAGTTCCGAGAGTGTAGTAATTCAGTGGATATCCTCACACTGCAAGCTCAAGGGAAATGAAGATGCTGATAGACTGGCTAAAGAGAGAGCAGGAATGTCCCAAGATGACAACCTGGTCAGCTATGAAGAAGAAAAACCATTGCCAGAGGGCACTACAAAAAAAAGTGGGAGAAAGAATACCTAAAACACAATAAGGAAGATGGATATTACCAACTGTTCAGAAGTGACCAAACTGCCATACTTCGCCTCCAGATGGGTCACAACAGAATGAGACGCCACCTGTACACTAAATTCAAGATAGGCACCAACGACATGTGCTCCTGTGGCTTGGCGAGTATGAGAACAGAGTATATCCTACAGAACTGCCCCAAGTATGCAGACTTGAAAAAAAGAGGTGGCCTACTTACACCAGCGCCAAAGACAAACTGTATAGTGTGGCTGACAATCTGAGGTCTTTATTAGAAAATTTGAAATCCCAATCTAGTGAGAATGCACAAGAAGTATAGTTTTATTTTTATATATATATATATATCAACTAGACAAAATGTAAACATAAACTGTATTTACAAACAACTTGCTTCAATGTATCTTTACTTCAACTTATCATTTCTAATTATTTGATATAAGAAGATTTCATAGACAATGAGAAAAGCACAGTCCCAAAAAATAACTACATGTGAAAAGTGATGTCTACAAAAAGTTACCTACAACACCAGGAAAGACAGTCACGAACATCAGCATAAGAGAGAGAGTTGGGACAGAACCTTGCTTGAATTACATTGAAAAATGATGAATGAAGTGGTTTGGCCACTTAAGAATGCAACCAAACTCCATTGTGTACAGTCTTCTACAACAAAACATCAGGAAAGTAGGTGAGAGGAAGACCACAAAAACGATGGTTAGACATCATAGCAGAATCCTGTCAAAAAGCAAAAATAGCTATCACCCAAGACACTAGTAGCACAAGATAAAAACAGAAAACCATGCACTGAGCAACAACGCGGTAACAGTGTGACGACCAAAGAAGGACCTGGAGATATCAGAAAAGCAATTTGTAAAGAAATTATTCCAGAAATTGATATCCCAAACATTGGTTAAAACAATGAAGAAAAGATAGCAAGATTGTTTATAAGGGGATGAAGGTGATGGGGTAATAGATGTGGCAGACAAGTACTAAACAATTATAGAATATGGTGTATAAGTGATCATAAGATACAAGAATGTCAAAACCTAAGTTCTCATTAGAAAGAATTATTGCTAAATCCAGGACAAATGATATCAAGAAAGAAAATATATCTAAACCTTGTCTTTTTTGTGTTCACTTTGTTATTTATTTGTTTGCGTTGTTCTTGACGACCAATTTGATCATTCTTATTGTGATATAGAATTTATCTTTGTCAAGAACAACAATAATGTTGCATCCCCATTAGGCCCCTAGTGGTGTAGGACAGGCGCATCCAAAATTGTCAGTGTTCACTTTGATACCCCGCCTGAGTGATTACTGGGGCCCAAATTTGAGGTGACCTAGGAAGCTACCTAATAAATAAAGAGTCGCAGGAATCGGGTGTGCTGATCTGGTGTGCTCGAATGTGTAGGCGCCTAACTGGCACAATTTATAATCTCTCTTAAGCTCAGATCACATATCTCCTGAATGGTTACCAGGACCCAAATTTGGGGTGGTAAGAATAGAACCACTGTTACCTGCACGCATGTCGTAGAGCGATAAGGAGGTTTGGCAGAAATCAGATGCACGTGTCAGCTAGAATGCTAACCGAAACAAATGCTTGCGAAACGGATACCAGGCATAACCTGGTGCAACAACCCCTCACAATGAGGAATGTTATAACGGATTCTGCGGTCGCCAATCTGCCTCGTAGATTTAGCCACGCAGTAAGAATGTCAGACCCACCATCACGAGGGTGGCCAAAACTTACTGCTGGAAGAGGTCGCCACAAACGGAGAAGCAGAAATCATAGGAATTATATCCTATAGAACTGTCCCCAGTATGCAGACTTGAGAAGAAAGAGGTGGCCCACTAACACTAGCGTCCAAGACAAACTATATGGCATGGCTGATAATCTAAGGCAGACGGCTGCCTTTATTAGAGAATCCGAAATCTCAATCTAGTGAGAACGCAGAAGACAAACTGTATGGTGTGGCTGATAATCTGAGGCTGACGGCTGCCTTTATTAGAGAATCTGAAATCCCAATCTATTGAGAATGCAGAAGAAGAACTTTGATATCTTAATTATAGGTCCATTTTTACTGATTTCAATGCAAGTATATTGTGTTGCTGACTGCTGACAACAATATTTGCACCTTAGGCCCAGCACATCTTTTAGTGCATTCAATTTGTTTGAGTTTAACCCAAGACGGTTTCTAAATTGTCTACAGAACAGCAACAGTAGTATTTTTCTTGATAGCAATGGTTCATTTCACTTCTGTACATGTCTAGCTTATATATCACAGTCCCCAGACACTAAAGCATTTTCTATGGGAGAGTATTCCAGGTAAGAGATCCCCATTAGTCGCTAAAGATATCGGTTGTTTGCATCTGTCTAAGCTAGTGCTCTGTACAACATTGGTATATATTGGGGTACATATGACTAATGACTGTGGAGGTGCGGGCGCCGAATGGCAGGTGCAATAATGATACTAGTAATAATAATATAATATTACTATTACTCTCTCTTATGCTGGTGTTAGTAGTGAAAAAAAGATCTAAGGAAGAGACGATGGATTGGACATACATTGAAAATGCAGACCTGGAGCATTGCAAGACAGGCATTGTTTTAGAACCCGCATGGAATGAGGAGTAGGGGAAAGGAAATACCTGGGGAAGAGAGCTGGAAACTAATATTAAAAGGATAGGTAAAACATGGAAAGAATTAGAAGGGATGGCAAGAGAGAGGAAGGGCTGGAAGTTGGTTGAAGACTTGTGTTCCATTGAGAGTTGAAATGTGAAGAAGAAGACAAATATTAATAGTAACATTAATTTTTAAAAACTAATAGCTGATGAAAACATAATCCAAACTAAATGTTAAATTTTTTTTTAAAACATTGTGCTTACGGAAAAGTTGAAACATAATTTTATTAAGAAATTAAGTAGACCTTGATTTTTATGTGTAGAAGGCTCCTTGTCAATGGTACCAATGTAAACAGGAGACAAAACATTCATGAAACATACTGATCCCTTATTCAGGTGTTTGATTCTTGTTGCAACCTGGCGTGTCGGCTGTGATGCATCCTGGTTTACACAGACACACAAAAACAAACTTCTGTTATTATAAGTCAACTGGGGGTTGACAAGTCAAGTTATTCTTTAAAAGATAAACACTTCTCCTTGTGTTCGCCCACTATGAGTTCAGATGTAACCTGGTATGGTTCTTCTGACTGATTTTTGCATGAAGGATGCTTTCCCTTTTATCAGTGTCCTCCGCCATACATTCTAGCCTTCTCCTACTTCAGAGGTAAAATAAACACTAGCAACAGGATAGAAGTTATGTCAATACACTCGGGGAGCATATTAATGCTCTGCCCTTTCCAGCTATCTGGTAGTTTGTTGAAAGATTCAGCACATTCGCTGCAACGATTCAGTAATACTCAACTGTAGTAACGAGATTTCACTATTGATGTACAAATTAAGCGGACACAAGAACATCCTCTTCTTCTTTCGACCAATTTTAATCACTCTTTGTGATATGTTTGATCTTTGCCAAGAACGTGTATACGTTGCACATTGGTTTGGTAGGCCCCTAAACGCATATATTTCTACACGTTTAGGACATGTGCATCCGATTTCAGCCAAACCTCCTTAGTTGCCTCTTACGACGTGTGTGGCAGGTAACAGTGGTTCTATTCTTTACACTCCAAATTTGGGCCCGGTAACCACTCGGGCGTCTTTTATAATGTATATCCATCATACTTGTGCTTTCAAACCAGGTCTTCAACTATTATACTTGACACATTGATAATCTTCTGGACTTCATTCTCACAAGATGGTCAAACCAGTTTATTTTCTGTTTCCACTTATTGTATAGAAGATATGGTTCTGATGTCTGTACTTTTCAATTTGTCTCTTCTGGTAATGCTGACAGCTTTTCGTAAAACCTTAGCACCCAAATTATGGTCTTCCTCTTGTGTATTTTGATATGGTCTTCCTCTTGTTGTGTTTTGATATGGTCTTCCTCTTGTGTATTTTGATATGGTCTTCCTCTTGTTGTGTTTTGATATGGTCTTCCTTGTTGTGTTGATATGTCTCTTGTTGTGTTTTGATATGGTCTTCCTCTTGTTGTGTTTTGATAGGTCTTCCTCTTTGTGTTTTGATATGGTCTTCCTCTTGTTGTGTTTTGATATGGTCTTCCTCTTGTGTTTTGATATGGTCTTCCTCTTGTTGTGTTTTGATATGGTCTTCCTCTTGTGTTTTGATATGGTCTTCCTCTTGTTGTGTTTTGATATGGTCTTCCCTTTTTGTCTCCTCTTTTGTTTTGATATGGTCTTCCTCTTGTTGTGTTTTGATATGGTCTTCCCCTTGTGTTTTGATAGGGTCTTCCTCTTGTGTTTTAATATGGTCTTCCTCTTGTGTTTTAATATGGTCTTCTCTTGTGTGTTTGATGTCTTCTCTGTGTTTGATGGTATTCCACACCCACTGTGGCATTGAGCCTAGACCACTAGCTCAAGAAGAGAGTTCACTAACAACTATGCTACTGCGACTCTCTTGAGTGCATGAGCAATGATGAAATAGTTTTAATATTAAAAATGAAATAAAACTAGCAAGACAAATTTATTTCAAAAGCATACCCCAAAAAAGATGACAATCACAATGTAAATAACAAAAGTGATATTACTTCAACAAATGGACAGTAAGAATTGGAATGAGACTTTAGAAGTGGTAGAACAATCAACAACAAAGAGGAGAATAACAAAGATGTTGGAATATTGACTGACCTGGTCCACAGTGAACTGCAGTTCGTCCTGTAGGTGGGGGCTGTAGGTCAAGTCCATGAATTCGCTGAAGTGAAAGAACATTCGAGCATCTCTGTCAGCGCAGTAGATGAAACCATAACCATCTTTCAGTGCAGCTATCATACCCTGTAACATTTTATAAACATTAAAAAAACATGATTCTATAACATCAACACAACAGATTAAAATAAGATTTAAAAAATACAGAAATATTGAGAACATGGCTAGACAGAGAGATAAGTCTCTGTACTACAGGCATGCCTAATGTTGGTGTTGATAACTCCCTCTTATGCCTTGCTTATAGAGCTGTGGCCGAATGTGGACAGACAGCTGAACACACCCTGCAAGATTGTCAGTTGATGAATCAACAGCAAAAAGAACATTGGCCAACATACGCTAGTGTTGAGGTTTGAAACTGGCTTACTGTTACTGAGTTATACAGAATTCCTAATATATTATACAGTGAAGAGAGTCACAGTAGCACAGTTGTTAATGTGGACAGACAGCTGAACACACCCTGCAATGTTGGTGTTGATAACTCCCTCTTATGCCTTGCTTATAGAGCTGTGGCCAAATGTGGACAGACAGCTGAACACACCCTGCAATATTGTCAGTTGATGAATCAACTGCAAAAAGAACATTGGCCAACATACGCTAGTGTTGAGGTTTGAAACTGGCTTACTGTTACTGAGTTATACAGAATTCCTAATATATTATACAGTGAAGAGAGTCACAGTAGCACAGTTGTTAGTGTGGACAGACAGCTGAACACACCCTGCAAGATTGTCAGTTGATGAATCAACAGCAAAAAGAACATTGGCCAACATACGCTAAATGTTGAGGTTTGAAACTAGCTTACTGTTACTGAGTTATACAGAATTCCTAACATATTATACAGTGAAGAGTCACAGTAGCACAGTTGTTAGTAAGCTCACTTCTTAGGTTAGTGGTCTGGGTTCAATTCCACAGTGGGCATGGAATATTATTCTGACCGTATGGCTCTCAGGTCAACCCAACCTCAATTAGATACACTGGGAAGTAAAGGCGACTGGCATTATATTGACCACATCACCCACTGTGTGCCGACGGTCAATGAAAAATATGGCTGAACACCATATTACCCCAATATACCTCGAGGTATGAAAATGGGTTCCTTTACTATACAGTGACGGGTGTCACACAAGCATTGAAGTTTGGTACTAGCTTCTTACTTCAAGACCATGGGCTTGTTTCATCCTTGCAATGGAGTCCTATCTGAGACAGAGGATAAACTCTGAGATTGCTGGTTTCTGTAGCACAAAACCATGTCGGTTCAAAAATTGATGAGAATAGACTGTAAAGCAACTGCACGGGTAAAAAATGATAAAATTCATACCAAAAAATTACACAATCATAAAAATTACATTGGGAACCCTCAAAGGCGCTATGGAATTTGTGCACAATCTCTCAGATCTTCCTGATTAAGAAATAAATCTAAATATAAATGATTATTTATAAGTTTAAAAGGGTTTACAAGCCGAAGGATTGACTTCATTGCACCGGGTTTTACCCCAATGGCTCAGTCCCTCTCCACAAAAATGGCACGCCACCTGCTGAGAGTATTGCACAAAGCACGAACTCTGTAGCTCTAGCAACAATCCTAGGGCTTCTGGAAAAACTGCACTTGTGAACAGAATGGCACGGTCTGGACTCGAACCCACGACCTTCGATTCACTTAGCCACAGAGACCCCTTATTTATAAGTACAATGATGATGGCCCTAATATGAAAATAGTGTTGATGATTAGTAAAGTAATACATGAAAGGAACCACTCACAGTTTCTCTGATTTCCCCAGAGTAATCGAAAGTTTCCTCCATGAGAGCAATGTTAGTTGCCCGCTGAAGTTTGTCACGTCTGTCTGTCGCAATCTGAAACTCAACTGTGTCCCCTTGCAACAGAGTGCAATCACCTCGTTGATCCTTCTCTCCATAGGGGATTTCAATCAGTCTGACAATACAGAATTACAAACCATCAGAGGAACTAATCACATTTTTATTTATATTTTTCCTAGTAAAATATTTATAGATAAGTTTTCTTAAACTCTAGTCTTCTCCTTCTGCTATGAATTTAGGCGTAGTCAGGGTGCCTGGTATGGAACTTCTGAATTTTGCATGAAGTCGTGCTTTCCTTTTTGTCAGTGTCCCCATCCATACAGGTGTGCCTTCTCCGACTTCAGATGTATCAGCTTTGCCCGAGTGGTTGCCGGGCCCAAATTGGGGTGTAAAGAATAGAACCACTGCTACCTGCCATGCATGTTGTAAGAGGCGACTAAGGAGGTTGGGGGTGGGGCTAGCTACAGCATGGAGAGCGAACCGAGTAAACGCTAGCTAAAACTGGACACATCGCCAAAGGATAAGCACTAGAGCTCCAAATAGTGCTGAAGATGTGATGTAAAACACACCAATGCTAAGGCTGCATGAATCAGATTTACACATGAATAGAATTTATGGGGAGATCTGGTACATCAGTCTGGGCGGTGATCATGAGAGAGAGAGATGTATCAGCTTGAGGATGATACTGGTAGGAAATATTGTTTACAACTTGTCTATCCCAGGAGTTAGTTCACAATCTTTTGTTTTCCAAGTTGGAGTATGTAAACAGCAGCCCTTGACAGAATTTGTAGAGATCAAGCATTCTGGTACTACCAACCAGTTAGACTGTCAAAACCGCAGCACTTTTATCTGACCCGCATGTCGGGACACTATTGCACAGTATTCGAGTTTGTGCACTGTCGCTGAGATCTTCGTGTGTAAGAAAGAGATCGGAGCACACATGGTTACTCAACAAAGTGCAATGATGATGGTTTCATCAATCAATCAATACTACAAAATAAAATATGCTACGAAATTGTCAAGCAACATCAGCTTTTAAAAACCTAAATAAAATCTGTAACTCCAGGTTATATAGTTTTAAAACTAAATTACGAATTGTCAATTCCAATGCTGTATCCATCCTAACATATGCCAGCGAGAGTTGGAAAATGACTAAATATATATCATGTAAGTTGAATGCATTTCAAATTAGATGTCTGCGAAAAATAATGAACATAAAATGGGACTAATTTAGGAGAAATTATGAAATCAGAGAAATGTCTAGTCAACCACTAGTAACAACTATTATAAGAGGGAGAATATGGAAATGTACTGAGCATGCTCTGAGAAGAAATGATCCTTTTATCCCAAAGCAGATAGTGAAGTGGGAGGCAAAGGGTTCCAAAAAATAAAACCCTAGAGAAACCCTGAAATGAACTCTACTGAGTCAATAAATATTGGACAATTCCATAGAAGAGATTGAATGAGTTGCCCAGGATAGAGCAGTATAGAGAAATTGCTTACATGGCTTTATGTAACATAATGGTACAAGAGGAATACAATACTTCATTGTGTCATCCGTTGCTTTAACACATGCTGCTATCAAGCAGACAAACAGCAGTATCAGATAATGATGTAACATACCCTTTGGGAGTTTCATACATAATTCTCCCAGCTAAAGCTTCACTGGGTCGTCTGTTGCTTGCTTTGATTGTTTTGAGTATTTTCCCCTTAGCTGGCTCCACAGCAATGTCTTCAAAGATAACCGTTCCCTCTGGTAGACGCTCAATATCTACTGCCACTTCCTTATTCTAGTGAGAAATAAAAGCATCCAGATCAAAATAAACAACAGTTATGAAAATAGATGATTACACAAACAGACAGTATATTTTATTTATGTTTGTTCTCCATTTGGTTGTTCTCACATGATCACATTCATTACTCACACAACTCTAAAGGCAAAGGATTGAATTCATTGCACCGGGTTTAACCTAGTATGGCTTCGTCACAGTCAGTAGACACGCCATTTCCCAAGTGTTACATAAAGCCCAAACTCTGTAGCTCCAGCAACAATGCTAGGGATTTCTAGAAAAAATTTCCCATGCAACTCGGTCCGGATTAGAACTCACAACCTTTAGAATGACAGGCAAGCGTATTAATCACTCCGACATAGAGACCACCAGAGACAGGTCACAAGTGTGAGAGACTAACCCAAGCTTCTCAAGCTAGTCTTCCTATAGGAAGTCTGAGATGACATAGTCAGTAATTTCATACCTGATAAAGTATTTAATTTATTGCATTATTTAAATTTATTGACAGTTTGGGGGGAAGGGGAATTAATTTTGTTCAACTCAGAGGCTGGAGAGTATAAAACTGTTTAATACCCTTGTGGCGGTCAAAATTGTTTGGTAGTCCAGTTCTAGCTCACAGGCCATAGGTAGCCCATCTCTGTGCTAGACCGTAGCTTCTAATTTGAAAGAAAGAACTCATTATTATTTCTACTCACGTTTCTGATCTGCACACCAAAGGCAACATCATCCCCTAAAATTAGCTCAGTGATATCGCCTTTAAACTCGCTGTAGTGGAAGAATATCTCCTTCACAATGTCAGCACGTTCAATAAAGCCAAATGTGTCCTTCATGGAACATACAACACCCACGTAACGTTGGTTTGCAGACTCCAGGGATTCCACATTGCGAGCTCGAATTTTTCCATCTCTGAGGTAAGAAACACACACCAGTTAACACAATGAACATATAGGTCATATTTCATGCGAACAAAGTAAGTAAATTAAAAAGTCCTGCAAGAATCAAAATGAAAAGAGTGATTGAAAAATATACAAAATATTCTACTCAAGTATTTTGAACAATATTTATATGTGACAATGTTCACCTGTGTGTTGCCGAGGCTCGGAAGGGAGCAAAGAATAGTAACACTGCGACCTACAAGGCATGTCGTAAGAGGCGACTGATGTAGACCTAGGAAGCTACCTAGTAAATAAAAAGCGTCGCAGAAATCGGATGTGCTGGCCTACTTGTAGGCCATAACTGGCATAGTGTACATCACTCTTAGGCTCAAATGACATACAAATCACAAAGAGTGGTTAACAAGTGGTCGATATGGAGCGTTCAAAGAAAAATATGACAATGTTGAAAAACATAGTGTGGTGCTACTGTGAAGGTAAGTAGACCATACAAGGGAAGGAAATATTAAATGAAGATGGAACAATATAGGAGAATGCACTACCATAAGAAAAGAGAAACATTAGAGAGATTCATTACAGATGCCATTTCTATGTGAAGATATCTCTTGATATGAATAATAACAATCTTTTTCTTCTTTCCTGTCAGCAATCACTAGATTAGTATAACCGAGACCTATATGAAAGTTGTGGTGTCACATGTTCTCTGCACAACCGTCGAGTGTGATTCCTTCTGAAGTGTGGGATGATCATACTTTGGTTCCTCAAGGCTATATAATAAGGACATAACTTCTTCATCGAACGCTCCATATCGACCATTTGTTAACCACTCTTTGTGACTTGTATGTGATATGAGCAATTGTACGTTGCACCAGTTATGCGACTACAAGTAGGAAGGCACATCCAATTTCTGCTACACTTTTATTTACTAGAGTAGCTTCCCTAGGTCCCTACCTCAGTCACCTCTTATGACATGTATTGTAGGTTGTAGTGTTACTACTTTTGCTCTCCTGCGAGCCCCGACAACACGTGCAGTGTTTGACCACAACAGTAAGATCTTTGTCATCGATCTTGAATTTTCTGTATATGCGAATCCGGAACCTGTTGTGACCAGCCCAAATATTGAGGTCTATTGCTTTCATGGGACAGTTTAATGAGTCACCTGAGTTATTGTTGGGGTGACTTTCCTGTAACAATCTCACTTCCAGCATTTAAAAAAAAAAGGAACCTTTTTTGTACCTCATGGTATATTGGGCAATAGTGTTAGACCCGTGTTTTTCATTCCTTCCTTTCATTCGCTTGAAATTTGTTTATATATTCAATGTTGTTTCTTGTATTCTTCCTTCCTTTCGTTCGCTTGAAATATTGTCTAATATATTCAATGTTGTCTCTTGTATGAACTTCACTGTCTTTTGTAGCTCACACAGAGGTCCGTGTAGTTTTTTGTCGTTGTTTCGTTAGGCCAGTGAGCTTGCCTCAGTGTATCATATTCAGGGCAGTCTTGAAGTATGTGCTCTGCAGTCTGGTGTGCCTTCCACATGTACACATGGCTGAATTGCCAATCTTGTATTTAGTATACATGTGGCTGCGGAGTTGATTGTGTCTTGTTCTAAGGCGCAGAATGACAACTTGTTCCAATCTACTCATATTATAATAATCATCTTGTGGTATTTTTCCTTGACCGTCAGCACTTGATGGGTGCTGTGGTCAACACCCTGCCAGCCACCTTTATTTATTAGTGCCTTTTCTGGTATCTAATTGAGGTTGGGTCAACTTGACAAACTGTTCAGTCAATATTAAAGCATGCTAGCCTCTTATTCATATTCTGGATTCTTTTCAGTAGACACTCGCATAGAGTTGCTCTTATAAGATCTTTCTAGTTCTTCTGTTACTTATACTATTTGTTATTCTGTTAGTGTCAGTTTACTTCAATTATATATATATATATTTATTTATTGATATAGTTATCGATTTACTTCCTGTAACTGTTAAATTGAGAAATAAATCGGAAGATTAACAACTTCTGTATGCTCTAACAAAGATCTGCTAACTTTTTGTTTATACAAATCTTACCATAAATGGTTGTTATTGGTTTATGAGAAAAGTAAATTTAGAGCACACTGGGACAACCAACAAAAAATAAATGCCAGATGAGACATAGGATGACACAGACAGAGAGAGAGAGACATTTCTGGATAGCATAACTCATGGTAAAGAAAATGGCGAAACATGTGCAAACAAAGTACTATAGTTTTACAAAATACAGAAACAGTGACGATAAACAGCAACGTATCGACCAACAAGGCCTTTATCAAGCAAGCGAACAACAGGAGTGACAAATTTTTAAAAAACAAATGGACGACCAAAAACAAACATTTCTAATGAAAATCTGGAAATAAAAACGAAAATCTGGGAATAAAAACGAATAACAAAATAATTGTAACACAAAAAACACACATAAAAACTAGAAATAGAACGGAAGAGAAACAATGAAAAATCTAGTAAATATATAACTTGAATACAAGCAACATATACCCATATAGATTACAAGGCATGAGATGAGAAAGTACTAAGAAGCATAGGAATGTAATGCGTTGAGTCCAAGAGGCCGCAAGGTACCATATAACGAAATAAAAAGGTTCTCCAGAGCAAATCGACTACGATCATCAGAGGAACATGATCGGATGGCTGTGACCTGGACATCGCAAGCTCCTGAATGGCCAGTATCATTGAAATGGGTAGCTACAGGGGTCACATAGCATAGGCGTATATCGCGCAAGTGTTGGGCGAATCGATCACTGAGTCTCTTGCCGGTTTCTCCAATATAGGCCTTCTTGCACCGCTTGCAGATAATGGCATAGATAATATTCGGGACTCGCCGTGAAACTGTCTTCAATTACGAACGTGGCTTTTGGAAAAGACAGTGTGTGTCTGTATTACATAAGCACATGTGTTGCAGCGCCGACAGCCACACTGGATGGTGCCAAAATGACTCTGGATATTAGGCTTGAGGCGGGGACTGCTCTAGAGTAGTTGATAGTAGCTCGGTACTGCTGGTGATGATGTCTCATGCTGGTTAACCTACTGTCCGGCATTTGTTCGAGTCCCTGGTCTTACTCAGGACGATAACGTGAGTACCTCTGAAGTCGGAGAAAATCTGCCTGTATGGCGAAGGAATACTAATTACGAGTACATTGAGCACACGGCTGCCAGTGTAAGTAATTTACAATGTGCACGCTGCTGCCATTGTTAGAAATTGGAAAAACAGATTTTCATGCAAAAATCAGTTACAGAGATGGAACTTCGTCTGAGTTGAAAGCGGACGAAAGAAAAAAAAAGAAAAAAAAAAAAACAACATATCCTTAAGACTTCTGTCCCGTCTGTAAGCCCACCAAAGGATAGTGTTGGAAGATTGATCGTGTCTCAGGATCAGACTGAAGAATGGAGAGATGACGGAATAAGACTTTCTTCACAAGGGAACTATGAGGGTGGAAAGTTAAGACAAGTTTCACCCTGTCAGAATTGGAAGTTCTATGCTGGTTAGAGAGAGCCTCCTGGCGAGAAATTTGCTGAATGCGCCGCATAGCAGATGCAAGTACATTCTCCGGGTATAAGCGCTTACGGAAGAAATCAAGCATCTCGTGAGCTCTATCGAGAAAATCATCGTCCTCGCTACAGAGGCGACGAAGCGCAAGAGTTGAGAGAATGGTAAAGAGTCACGACAAGCCTGGGAATGGGAAGAGGTATAAAGAAGAAAACTATGTGCATCAGTAGGCTTGTAGTATACTGATGTAATGATGGTGGATAGGCTGATGGTGATAGTGATGTCAAGAAAGTTGACACAAGAGGTAGAGATGTGAGATGTAAACCGAATAGCAGGATTGAAGACATTAATGAAATTAATGAAGCGTTTTCGATAAAGAAAATGGAAAACATCTAAAATGATAGTACTCATGATGATGATGATCTAGTAATTGAAACTCATGAACAAAACTGATTTGTTTTGATATTCTGACCTTACCGTTTATCTGTAGCAATTTGAAACAAAACATCATCTCCAGCTTTAGGGGTGGTGGATGTTCCCACTAAATCATCTAACCCGTATGGCAAGAAGAAGCATTCTCCATTATGAACGTATGTCACACGCCCCAAACCATCCTGGGCACCCGGTACAGTGCCCTGGTGAGAAAATAAAATCACTAATATTATTTTTGCAAAATAATTCCTGATGGCAATCTGTACAGTGCTCTGTGAGAAAATTGCAAGCACTAATATCATTTCTCAACAAAATGTATTCCTGCTTCTAAATAAATAAAGAGAAAATTTAAAGGTGAAACAGATGGGCGTCTGTGATGAGATACAACTTGAGAATGTGAATGTGTCACATGCTTGCAGGATATTCTTCTTCTGTCTTCACACTTTACCAAGTTGTTGCCTAGCGTCCTGTTTTTGTCTTGCGCTGCTCTAGTGGTTTTTGTGATAGTTATTTTTCTTTTCAAAGGATTCTGCTATGCCATCTATTTCATGGTCTTTCTCTCACCTCCTTTCCTGATGTTCTGTTGTAGAAGATTCTGTATACAGTGAAGTTTAGTTGCATTCTTATTAAGTGGCGAACCACTTCATTCTTTGTTTCTCAATGTAATTCAAGCAAGGTCCTGTCCCAATTTTCTCTCTTATGCTGATGACTGCCTTTTCTGGTCTTGTTGGTAACTGTTCATAGGCATCGCGCTTCCTGTGTCGTTACTTTTTTGTGACTGTGCTGTGCTCATTGTCCATATTTGGCTCTGGTAACACAAAGTAGACATGAAAATGCTGATGATCATTTGTTGTTCAACTGTCAGTAAGATATTTGGATGCATTAACAATAGGGCTAGCTGGTAGGTTACATACAGGATCAAGTCATAATAAATGAAAACAACACTAAAATAAACTCACATTTTTCTGTTTGATCTGTTTGGCTTCTTGTACAATGGTACCCTGGACTTTCTCATCACTGAGGATCTCTGCTGACACAATAGTGGGGTCAACCTTCACTACACCAACAGCTACTGGCTTACCTGTCCGCCGGTCAAATGACATTTGAAACTCCACTGCCTCTGTAGATGTAATTCCAAATCTTTATTTATTTGACTGACCAAAGCATATTAATTAGCTCACAATACAAACAAGATGATAGAATACACTAGTCTTAGAATAAATAAACAAGATATTACTAATCAGATCTGACAATAAGCTGCAACTCAGCAAATGTGGTACTAGAAAGAAGGGTTTTATTTTCCTAAAATCTTACCAGGAACCCTATCTGTACAAATATGTGTTTGAATGGACAATATTTCCCTCCTATTATTTGAGGTTAGACTAGGGCTAACAAGCTATGACAAATTACAAGTATAACTCAACAAATTTGTTACTAGAAAGAAGAGTTCTTTTTAGCTTAGGTTAGGATTAACAACCCAAATAAATAGTCTCTGTGGCTAAGTGATTTAGCAGTTTGTTGTGTGTTCTGAAGGCTGTGAGTTCGAATCCAGACCCTGTTGTTTGATTCACGTTTGCATTTTATGACATGCCTCTAGTGATCTGCCTTGTAGGTTGTGGTGTTACTATTCTTTGTTCCCTTCGGAGCCCGAACACACGGACGTAAACAAAGAATGAAATGGTTCAGTCAATAAGAATGCAACCAAACTCCAATGTATACAGTCTTTTATAACAGAACATCAGGAAAGAAGATCACAAAAAAGATGGTTAGATGGCATAGGAAAATCCTGTCAAAAAAGCAAAAATAATTATCACCCAAGCTACTAGAGCTGTGCAAGACAAAAACGGAAACAAAAATGACACTGGGCAATAACCTGGTAACTGTGATGACAAAAGAAGAAAAATCTGATATCTACAATAAACCAACCTCCAATTTTCAGTGTTTCCACATCGCCGTTATACTCCGAGTAGTGGAAAAACAGTCTGGCATCTCTGTCACAACACTGGATAAAACCGTAGGAATGCTGAAGACAAGAGAATAGATTACCTACCACACAGTATCAAATGATGTTAAACTTGATCGCTGTCTTTCTTTCAGCAGCACAGTATTTACATAGTTCATTATAAAACTATATAGTTCATTATAAAACAAGTCCTAATGTCCCTCAACTCAGAAAATTTGGGTCCCAATTTTCAGCTGTGTAGAATAGGGAATTGTAGGTACAGGGAACTGAACACAACAGGGCCTGTCTTGTGATACTATCAGGAGGTCTCCTCAATGTGTGTGTCCTATCCATCGCTATCTTCTGTCCCTTATCTCTTGTTCCACTTGCCATTGTCCCGCTCTATCCCACAGTTCCCTGTTTGACATCATTGATACACATAACAAAACATGAAACCCAAGTGAGCAAGATCATCATAAGAATTCTTCCTCGAATGCTCCATATTGACCACTTCTTAACCACTCCGTGTGATTTGTATGTAATCTGAGCCTAGGATCAATTGTACGCTGTGCCAGTTATGCGCCTACTAGTCCAAACATCCGATTTTTGGGATGCTTTTTATTTACTAGGGTAGCTTCCCTAGGTCTTACATGAGTCGCCTCTTACAATATACCTTGCTGGTCGCAGTGATACCATTCTTTGCTTCCCTTGCGTGTCCCGGCACCACAATAACAAAAAAGATCTCAAATGACAAAATTCAACACAATATACCTGCTTCTTATCAATAAGGCCAGTCTCTCTGCCTCGAGGAAACCCTGGCGCCATCTGCTGCATTTCAGCATTAATGTTCATGTTAACAACACCGGGATTTTGGTGGATAGGTATAATGGCTGGATCCTGACCAGGCGGCTGGAATTTCTGAAAGGTGAACATAATTTTGTATTTGTGTTCACCAAAATTGTACATGTGTCAAATCTTCATGTATACAAACAAAACAATGAAAGTGAAGATAAAGAATGCTCAAAAAGATTTTGTACAAATGAAGGTTTTATAATTGAAGATTCAGTTTTTATATTGTTGTTTGTTTGTATTCATTCTTATCAACCAGTTTGATCACTCTTTATGATATGTTAGGTTTTTGTGCCAAGAGCAACTATATGCTTGGTTCATAGAATCCTACACATGTAGGACAGGGGCAAATGAGAATTTTGGTCTAGTTTTTATATTGATCATGATTCCTTTGGAAAACACTTAATGATGGTGAAGACAGCACAAAAAGCAACCCTCTTTTCTTCTATCTGGCTGAGAATAAGAGGTAACAGTCCTCTGGGAATACGTAGAGATGAAATACAAGAAAGTGAGCCTTATGTCCATGACTACATATCAACATATTGAGGTCTCTATTGTGTTGAGATACGGTTCTCATATCACGTTCCAAAAGTACTTGGTTCCATCCCATGTGGCAAGAAAGGGCTTAATTCCAGTAATCCCTGATCTCAGAGCAGGTGAGATTGAGTGCCTAGTCCTATCGTAGAATGGCTACAAACTGCAGGTCCAATGTGCAAGCTGAGAACGCAAAAGAACCCTTGCCAGTTGAAAACAGCAGACTGTAAAGACGATACTTGGCACAAAATTTGATATCTAAAAAAAGCTAATAGTAATTCCTATTAAATCAACAATCATAAAACAACTGGGAGTGTCAGCCTCTGCCAAAAGGTGTAGATATTACACAGTTCTGCTGCAAACATAGCATACAGTACTTAGTCTCAAATCACACAAAAAGCATCACAAAACTTGTTTCTTCTGTGATCACTTTGCTATGAACACAGAAGTCTAAACAACGAGATTAGTTTCTTTGATTAATCTAGCTGTCAGCAGGAGGTCCTCGTGAATGTCCTAACATTTTTCTTTCAAATTAGTCTCAGATTATCAAGTTTCAGAGTACCATGGAGTCCATCCCCTTATGAGAGCCAGAGCCATGTTAGCCTTCGACCTTGCTGTCAAAGTTTATGAGTCTACACTCCTGGGAAGTTGAGTTGGATTGTGTGTTTTATGAGTTATCAGCAAGCTACTAATTTTACTTTTAGCCCTTCCTAAGAAAGACTTGCCAACTGCAACTCTGCTGGATGCAAAGCCAGGCAAAGAACACATTTGTGGACCAGATAGAGGAACAAACTCAGTTTAATAAAGTCAGATCTTCTTCTTTGTGGTTAGGTTTCATATAATCAATCTAGACTATGATTGAAAATGTTTAAAGAAAGCAATGGTCATAAGATCTTCAAAAAACCCATCTCAACTACAAATCTTCACCAACAGATGTCACTATCATACACTTCACATCAGGTGACCATAAATCTGTTGTTTAAAATAGAAAGGAACAAAGAAACAATCAAAGAGACAACCAAACAACATAACCAGACATACAATTCATTGAAAATAACTGATAAAGAGAAAACTAGGGCGGCGGATGAACATTTTGCAAAGAACAGGAAGTCAAAGCAGCCTCAGCTTCTTTGAAGAAGTTCAAGAACTTGAACTTAGTCAATCCTCTTCTTCCACTTATCCCTCTTTAACCTTTATAACACAAATCCGGCCGATTGTCGGCCATTGATTGTATAGCCAAAAATATGGGAAGGACGATCATTGGCTCCATCTTTGTTCCCACAACACCGTAACAACTTTCCCGCCTCGAAACACTGCTAATGCTCTCCCCTTATTCACTGCTCTATTACGTTTACAAATGGCCACTTGCTAGTGAAATTGGACCATCGTGTGATTTTTGGTAAATTTTTTTGACAATGTCCTAAACTGTCTAAAAAAATGTCTGATTTTGATGATTCCACCTGTGATTTAGATGTTTAGGAAACATTTGAATTAAGTGATTCTAGCCAGGAGACATATAATAGACTTAGTAATGTGATAGAACAGATAGAGACAATGAAATAACAACAGCTCAAACGTGGTTCAGAGCAGGGTATACCTTCCTGAAGATGATTGGAGTGTGTTACATCAATTCTGTGAACTGACTGGCCCAAAACACATGAAGAGACTCCATGACTGACTGTTATTTGTACCTGTTTCTAACTCTTTTATTGATATCGTTTGTACAAGAAACCAATAGATATGCCACTCAGTTCATTGAGAACAATGGCAATATCCTCAAGAGGAGATCTATTGTTCAAAATTGGAAGTCCACCAATATTCCTAACTGAAAAAAACTATTTAGTTTGTAGTGGCCGCTCTCAAAGAGGAGGAAGGAACCGAAGCAGAAACATGTATTCTGCATGTAAAAGAGGTGTACACCACTAGTGTTTTGACAAATATCATTGTAAAAAGGTCAAGGCACAATAAAAAGATATGAAATAACATATTTAACTGTATTTGGTTATATGTATCTTACCTTGAAGTTGTAATTACATGTATTGTCTTTTCTATTTTTAGATATACAAATGAGCTAATTTGCATATGTGTCAATTTTTAACATTTTTGTTGTCAGTAATGTACCTCAATATATACCCTTCCTATAAATATATATATTACATGGTGTCAGAACAACAGAAAGGTGTCTAAAACAAATAACAAAAACACACCGACATTGACTGAAATAATGATCCATGTTTTTGGCTAAATGGCCAAAATTCATCCCGTGCTAAAACGGTTAAACACATCGCCATCCCAAAAATTGTCTAACAAGTCGCTATTTTCCGTCTAAGGACTCAGCATATGCTCCTGAATTATCATCTACATCGCATTCAACCAAAGATTGCCCCACAATCCCATCTGTGTGACTGCACACACGATACCGTCAAACATCATCTCTCTTTCAGTGCCTTGCACTCAGCGACCTATGCCGCACTGCAAGTACCTTAAAATTGGTCGTAAAGAACGAACGCAAAGAAGAAGACACTGTCTGGCATGTCCAAACTTAACTCCTAATTCTCACCCAGTGTCTGAGACTCGCCCATATCACATAAATGAGCGATGCAGTATACAGCCCTCTTCATTTTCTTCCCTATTTATCTTTTACTGAGCAATCCTCGATTTATGGCATGGAAAAGTCTCCCAGCTGCTGCTATTCAATTAGCCAACACTATTATAATGCCTCCCTTTCTGTCTATTACAGTGCTAGTTATTCTATTCTAATTAGACGTTTCTACTCCTGTCTTGAGATCACCATATAATGCCAGAGTGGTTACCGGGCCCAAATTTGGGGCGTAAAGAATAGAACCACTGTTACCTGCCACACATGTCATAAGAGCTACTAAGGAGGTTGGGCATGAGGCTAGCTACCCCACACTGCAAAAAACACTAAATGGCTACAAAACGGAGAGCGAACCGAATAAACGCTGGCTGAAACCGGACACATCGCAGAAGGATAAGCACCAGAACTTCAAATGTTGCTGAAGATGTGTGATGTAAAACACACCAATGCTAAGGCTGCATGAGTCAGATTTCCACATGAATAGAATTTATGGGGAGGTCTGGTACATTGGTCTGGGCGTGATCGAGAGAGAGAGAGAGAGAGAGAGAGATCACCATATTTCTAGGAGTACTAATGGTCATTCTTCTCTACCTCTTTCTTTCAAACTTGTAGGTTATAAACTGAAGTTCAGCCTCTGATTTAGCAATTAGTTTAAAAGTTTCTGTTGCAGTTCTAAGTTCTACAGTGAGGAAATAATATCAAAATCAAGCTATTCAAAACTAGAACAAAAGTCACTCAAGACAAATAATTAAATCAAACTGTTTAAAACTGACAACTGTGTGTTGCCGAGGCCCGCAAGGGAAGCAAAGATTAGTAACACTGCCATAAGAGGTGAATAAGGAGGTTTGGCTGAAATCGGATGCATGTGTCCCAAGTGTGTAGAAGTCTATACGTTTATGGGCCTACCAAACCAATGTGCAACGTATACACACTCTTGGCAAAGATCAAACCCATCACAGAGTGATTAAAATTGGTCGTAAAGAATTAAGGCAAAGAAGAAGAGGGAGTAACACTGCAACCTAAAATGCATGTCGCAAGAGACGTCTAAGACAGGAACCCGCCCTGTGCTGCCGGGTCCAAAATGAGAGGAGAGAATTAGGCAGCAAGGTGTACCTGCCAAGCATGTCATTAGAGGCTAATAATGATGGTTGGGGCTTGCTACCTCACCCGTAGAAAAGATGAGCTACAAAAACTTCAACAAACATGGAAAGTACAACTAAAAGAAAACCTAACTCAACATCCGAACCAGAGGAAGGTGACTGGTATTTAATGGAAAGGCAAGACATGGGAGGGATGGCAAGAGAGAGGAAGGGGAAGGGATGGCAAGAGAGAGGAAGGGATGGCAAGAGAGAGGAAGGGCTGGAAGACGTTTGTTGAAGACCTGTGCTCTGCTGCAAGTTGAAAGATAAAAGACAAATTTAAATTGAGGATATATATATGTATAAGACAGTATACTGCATTAACATAAATTCTGTGTGGAAATGATTATTCTATAAGTTTCTACATTCTTACCTTCCACTGAGGACTTGGTTTCTTCACCGACATTGAAGATAGCAAACTCTGTATTAAAATATGAATCCACAATAAAGATGCTTAAACAAATTAACCTTTTGACCTCAAACTAGAGATCAGTTATGTGGGCACTAAAATTTAAAATTTTGGTGCTAAATCTTTCCAATAAACTTAATTGTTCAATTCTTTGTTAGTTTTTTTTTCTACTTTTAATCTAGTCCTCAGATATGCAGTGAGTGTGAAGCTTTTGTTGAATGGGCACTGGCGTCATTGGTTAACTTTATCCCTTGAAGTTTAGCTTTTCTATCCTGTTACTACTTGTGCAGTTAAATACTTGAACCGAAAGTCTGGAAGAATTTGAAAAAGTGCTGAAAAAATACAATCATAGATGATTTATAGTGATTTTCAATTGATAACAGACAGTGAATTATGTGACTAGACTGACAAAAATAAGACATTTTTTTTTCCTTCACCCACTATGAATTCAGGCATATTCAGGGCCTCAAATATGGCACCTTTGACTTATTATTTGCATGAAGGCTTGTTTTTCTTATCATCAGTGTCTCTCACCATTCAGGCATGCCTCACTCCAGCTTCGAGGACACTTGTAATTTAGATCCCCAAGTAAACAATCAGAAAACCTGTAGTCAAACCACATACATACCGCATTGTTTTTGGCCTCGAACCCCAGAATTAGCACTGCACATGGTTACTAGCGACGTGTTATCAACTTTGTTATCGGCACTCCTACCAGTCATAAAGAGTGGGATCTTTCAAGGAGTCCAGCACTACATCAACCCGGGATTGGTGTTGAGGGGGTACGTACTCGCTTGTTTCCGGTGATGAAATGCAATATTGTTTGGATATCTTCTGACCGACAATTGTTTGTTTGCATTTGTTCTTATCAACAAATTTAAACATTCTTTGTGATCCATCTGGTTTGCACTGAGAACATGCACACATTCTGCACTAGTTATGTCCCTATGGCAAGGACTGGCATATTCTAATTTAGATGTACACATTGCCAAAATGCCAATCATGAATTTTATAAACGTGCGCCCGAGTGATTACCAGGGCCCAAATTTGGAGTGTAAAGAATAGAACCACTGTTACCTGTCACGCATGTAGTAAGAGGCACTAAGGAGGTTTGGCTGAAATGGATGTACGTGTCCTAAACATCTAGAAGTATATGGTTTAGGGGCCTACCAAACCAATGTGCAACGTATACATGTTCTTGACAAAGATCAAACATATCACAAAGAGTGATTAAAATTGATCGTAAAGAACGCAAAGAAGAAGATAAACATGTGGCTGTGCAGTATATTATGTCCTGTTCTGAGACACACAATGACAACTTGTTCTAATCTGCTCATATTTTTGTAGTTGTTTGTTAGTATTGGTGGTTGTTCTGTGTTAGTATTGGTTGTGTTAGTTTTGGCTTTCTGATTGATTTAATCATTCCTTTCTTCTGATGACATGTAAGTGGTACATCCAGGCTGCTCATCTGCAACATCTTCCTTGACCAGTAAGTCTGCTGTTAGACAGTAGAGCTTTTAGAACTGGCAATTTTCTGTACTTAAGTATATAGAGGGCTGATCTTGAATCTGTCAAGAATAGCGCAGTTTATGAAACATTGGTGTTGAACAGTTTCTCAGTTGCCACCTTGACTTCCTAGATTTCTGCATCACAGTTTTGACAGGATTTTCCCATTGGTACTCTCATTACATATTTTGATACTCTATGTACACGCCTACTCCTCATTTTCTACTGTGTTTTCTGCTGACACATGTGTCTAGACCCAAATTCACAGATCTTCAGGGTATTCTTCATTCAGGAAGTAATAGTAAATGTCCTAAATTGCACACTGCTGTGTTCATCCTAGTTAATATCCCTTTTACTCCTGTTTGGATAAAAAATGGTGATCCAGTCTTCTCTATAAAATGTTTGTTCTAGCACAGACTTTGGGGGATGTCAACTTTAGGTAGGTTTGACTAAGATGAAGTTCTTTAACCAGATGAAATCTGCTTATTTTCAGATTATATTATCTAACCTCTTATACATAGATCTTCCATTATACTGAGATCTTCCTGTTAAGAAAAGATTGGAGTACACATGGCTATTCACCGAAGTACAATGATGGGGGTACTATCAATCAACAGATTGTATATAGTAGATAACAGAACTACTTCTACTATGAGGATGGAGGTCGAGGCCATTACTGCTGCCCTCCATTGCCTCTTTGGGACTCTGTTAACTGGGGCCGTTGTATCTGACTCTCAGTTGCTGCTTCGGAAAATTCAAAATAGCAGGTTGCGGTATGGGTGGATGTAGTCTATTGAAGCTTCTAACCTACAGAGGCATACGTGGGTCTACTGTTCTGGGTCGGGCATGCAGGTGTTTGCAACAATGAGAGAACAGACAGGCCTTCAACATCATGGATTGTCTGGGAGTTGAAGTGGGATAAGGGGGATATTCTTCGGTCTATTCATGACTGTCTGTTGCATGAAGAAACTAAAATAGGCGTTGAATCAATCCTGTGATTTAAGGAGGTACCTGCTGTACAGGTACAAGTAGAACTAAATTCCTGAGGGGCAGAGTCAAGAAGTGTGTTCAACTAGCGAGCCACAGGAATCATCAATATGCATACCTTTCATCAACATCTGTTGCTGGAGACTGAGCACCTATGGGTCTGCCAGGAGTGCAATAACGTTCGGTTCAGTAAGTTACCAAGTAACTAATATATAGATGTAGATACATATGACACTGACAGAGTTATGGAGATACTATAACCGTGAAGGATTGACATCCATACTCTTTGTTCTTATTTGTACCCTATTATTATTTATTATATGTATATCAACACAAGTCATTACTAATTACTTAATTACTAGTCACTGTCAAGTATTATATACTTAGTATTAATTATACTTAATATTCTTAATATACTAGTGACTAGTCCGTGTTTATGTCTATTACTCTTTAACTTTATTTTATTAAGTATAATTTATAAATTAAATGTAAAATACTCCACATTAATTTGTCTAATTGGAGAATCATAATGAATAAGAATGTCACGTTTAGCGAGCCTACCATTACAACTTTCAATCTTTCATTGAAATAATACCCGTAGTCTATTATATACCGTCACACTACAGTTTAAAACGTATTTGTGCTAATTTTATATTATGAACGGTAACACAAGGCTATATTCTAGATTTTACGACGGTACGGGGTTTCGTACGATGATTCCATGCAGCGTTGTCGACAAACACATGAGTTTGAATTTACTTCCAATCAGATTCATACTAATTACTTCATATAAATGTGTAAATGGTTTCATATGAGATTGCACACGTTATTAGAAAGAACGTTCAACGATTTTGTTTCTACGAATAGTCTTCTTACCCCACACTGCACTTCACTGCAGGGATGCCGCCATCTTAGATATCGATTGAAGTTGCCAGATTTTATATGTTACATCTATCATATAAAAATATTATTCTTGTGATCATGACTTCATGCTGTTCATCCCCCATCTGTTAACAAGCTTCTTACCATTTATTATAATATCACATGTGTGTATATCATGTACGTTTTATGTGTTGTTTTAATGTAAAATCAACAATGATTATAAAATAGTAACTATTGACTTATGTCAATTAATCATCATCATGAGTCTACATAGTAGCGATGTTGATATTTCCCTACAACAGTCATCTATCTATTCGATTGACTTCTAACTTTGTAGCATTTCCAAAACTATTTCATAAAATATCTCGCATTCCAAGTAGTATTGACTATGTCTTTGTGTAGTCTTTTAGACGTTCTTGCTGCCACAAAGTTTACCGTGTTCTTAAAGACCTTGTATATGTGTATAAGTCATGATTTCGGATCTCTGTGGCTCTGAGATCGGTGCTGAACTTACTCTTAAAATTACTGGGTTCGGGTCGCATGTGGACCGATCGAGCTATTTTCCAGGGATTCCTGTTCTTAGAATATGCGAGATCGAGTGCCTAGACATATAATAGAAGAAAGTAGGACCTTATTCAAGTTGAGCACATATTCGATGAAACTGTTGAGTAGGGTAAACTTAAAAAGCGGTTGCTGGTACAACAATCGCACGTGTGTTGCCGAAGCGAAGAAAATTAACATTGCTACCTCGGGATCGTCGATAGCGAAGTTAATAACGCTCTGCACTAGTAAAAAGTGACCTCGTGCCTTAGAAATTCCGGGGTTCGAGAAATTGTGCAGATTCGTGTGCCACGCAAACGTCTTCGATACTAAATTACAAGTACCTCTGACGTCAGATTAAGGCTCTCCTGAATGGCGAGGGACACTGGTGATAAGGAAAGCATGTCTTCTCTCAAAAATCAGCTAGATTTGTCAAATTAGGCACCATCACTACGCCTGAATTCATAGCTGGTTAACTAAAAAAATGAGAAATAAAAACACTTTAAGTCGAGGCAGGGTCTTGTCTACACAAGAAAGTGTTTTACTTTTATTATATCAATAGTGAAAGCCGCAGCAGCGTAGTGTTAGTGAACTCTCTTCTTAGGCGCGTGGTCCGGGTTTAATTTCCCAGTGGACGTGGAATATATTTTTTCTATCGTACCGGCTCTCATGTCGATCCAGCCTCAATTGAGTGTCAGTAACAGCACTGGAATATCACATGAAGGGTCCTTGCCTGGAACCTTCAGGGACAGCGAAAGAAGGGAGGCCGAGAAATACATGGAGACGAGATTTGGAGGCGGAGATCAACAATATAAAGAAGAGCTGGAGGAGCTGCAGGAGATAGCTAGAGATAGGAAGACTTGGCATGAGTTGGTTCAGGGCCTATGCCCCAATCCGGGGTAAAAATGCAAAGATAGAGAGAGAGAACAGCACTGGGAAATAAAGGCGGTCAGCATGATGTTGACCACATCGTCTATCATGGGCCGACGGTCACAAAAAAAGTACGGACCTAACATCGAATTCACTAATATACCACGAGATATGAAGGTTCAGTTTTTATATCAATTGTAACAAATAGAATGTCAGAGATTACCGTCTTAAACTGAAAGCTATAGCCTATTATAAACAGTCATCCACCGTTTGTAACACTGTCAGTTTTTTAAATAGTATTACAGTCTCTGAGAGCCGCGGTAGCGTAGTTGTTAGTGAATTCGCTTCTCAAGACTGGTGGTCTGGGTTCAACTCCCGCAGTGTGCGTGGAATTTTTCCCGACCGCGACGGTTTCAGGTCGACCCAGCCTCAACTGGGTACCAGACATGCTTGGGAAAGTAAAGGCGGCCGGCGTGATGCTGACCACATCACCCATCGTGTGCCGACGGGCAATGAATAATACAGACCTAACACTGTATTGCCCTATATACCACAAGGTAGGAAAGGGTTCACCAAAAAAAATTACAGTCTCTCTTTAGTTTTCTTCTTTCTCTAATCATGTTTTGCCTCACAGCCTCATGAGAAAAATAATGTATGTTTCACTCTGTTGTTTCTTGGCCTACCTTTTGCGTGCTCGATTTGTTGCCTTGTATCTCTCCAGTGGCGGTTCGTCATTAAGGGCCAGTGGGGTCGGACCCCTAACAAAAATAATGTGTAACGTGTATTTATTATTTTATAAATTAAAATATAACTTAACCCAAACCCATGATTTTTCCGAAAATTTATGTCTGGCCCCACCAACAAAAATGAGCACGAGTCGCCACTGTTCTCTCTCTCCCTCTCGAATCTCTTTCTCTCGTTCTTTTTCGGCCATTTTGATCATTCTTATTGTGATATATAAACAGCCTTTACCAAAACGTTTTTGTTACGTCAATCTTCAGTACCATTTAGAGCTCTGGTGCTTATCCTTCGAGATGTGTCCGATTTCAACCAGCGTTTACTGGGTTCGCTCTCCGTCAGCCTTTGACTGTCCCCAGCCGAACTGCAAGGCAGCAGGTTGCCTTGTATCTAAGTAGGTGATGTACGGAACATAAATCTGAGGTGGTCAGAGGGATCAGATCAGATCTCGCCAGTGGTTACCGGAGCCCTAATTTGGGGTGTCAAGAATAGAACTACTGTTACCTGCCACATGTCGAAGAAGCGACTAAGGAGGTTTGACTGAAATCGGATGCACGTGTCCTAAATGTTTAGAAGTCAAACTTGCTCCTTGCAGGACGCTGGGGACAGCCAAAGGCTAACGGAGAGCGAGCCCAGTAAACGCTGGTTGAATCCGGACACATCGCCGAAGGATAAGCACCAAAAGCTCCATATGGCGCTGAAGATGTGAAGAAACCCACCCATGCTAAGGCTGCATGAATCAGATTTCCTGAATTTATTAAGAGATCTGGTACATCAGTCTTTTAGGTGATCGCGAGATCAGATCTGGAGAAACCCGAGAGGAAACTGCGCTGATACTGAATAAATTGGCGTTTTATGACAAAGATGGTATCACATAAGTAAACAAAATGAATAATCAAATCATAAAACTAACAAAATCAATGTTTCGATTATAAGTCTTTTTCAAGGACACACACACAATGAATGCTAAATAAACTAAATCATGGATCTAAATAGGATGGATGACTAAAGATGGATACGAGTTCATACTTACCTGTTCCCATGGCAAAATTAGGACACACTAAGAGCGGAAGTTATGTGTCTGGTCAACTACCGATATGGGTAGACGGTAGAGCAATGGTACGGCGGGTAAAAATGATATATGAACTCGTATACATTTTTAGTCATCTATCCTAGTTAAATACATGATTTAGTTCATTTATTATTCATTGTGAGTGTGTATGTGTCCTTGAAAAAGACGTAGAGTCGAAACGTTGGATTAAAAAAAAATCTAAGTAGCATTGTCCTCTGTGGCATACTGTCTATTAGTAATCTGCTTATGTGGTTGAACCATTTAATTTGTTATTTCGTGATAAAGTTCAGTATTGATGCTGTACCCACTGTTTTCCTTGTGTCTTTATTTTTAAGTTGGTCTACAGGCGCGATAAATTAAAGTGACAACGGATAACGCCGGCACAGGGTCAGTTAGAGCTGACTAAGACCTTGCTCCGCCTCCACGTGGTAGCCCTGGAAATTGACTGCTGCTTTGCAGTCTGGTTCAGTAGATGAGGATCGATGAAAATCTGCTGTGCCGTAAGGTAGTAGCGTGGACACAATCACGAATGCTATGAGATCTGTTCACGAGCGAACATAATCCCAGAGTGAATGCGTACACACGTGTCTCCCGGCCGACGTCTAGAGGGAAGTAACAAGTACAAGTGCAGTACAAATGAACGTAAAACGGCGTGCGAAAAGGTACAATCGTTATAGGGGGAACTGCAGTAAAACTATGTAAAATGGCAACAAATAGCCAGAAAACTGTACAACAAACTGTTCAAAAGTGTAGACTTTGATCGTCTCGATTCAATAGTCACAATATATAGACGCTGTTGCAAGATTGTAAAAGGCCAATGCAATCTGTCCGTCCTATGTTGACGCAAGGGAAGAATGTAATAAACTCCATACCAGAGGCGGAACGCAGAAGGTTGGTAGGATAGAGTAGGACGTTCGCTTCTTCTTCTTCTAACGTTCCATATTGACCACTTGTTAACCACTCTGTGGGATTTGTATGCTATCTGAGCCTAAGAGCGATTGTACATTGTGCCAGTTATGCGCCTACAAGTAGGCCAGAGCATCCGATTTCTGCATTGCTTTTTATTTACTAGGGTAACTTCCCTAGGTCCTACACCAGTCGCCTCTTACGACATGCCTTATAGGTTGCAGTGGTACTATTCTTTGCTTCCTACGGGCACCACACCACATGATCGAGGACGTTTGCAAAACTCAAAGTTGCTTTCTATCCTATGAAACTACCTCTCTGAGAGAAAATAAGCCGATCACCAAAACGAAAGTTAAGAGTTTGAGTTTAATGAATCTGCCCTTCTTGATTTACTTATGTTGAGTCTCAGCATTGGAAATACAGAATTGGCATTTCAAATTGTCTTGTAATGACAAAACGATAAGCGATCAAAGGTGGTTGAGAATGGTCCTAATCCGGAACGACCTGAACAAGTCAGAAATGTGCAAAGTATATAAATACTCTTCGGCGCAGATCACACACAAGCCCAAAATAAACGGCATTAAAAAATGATCAATAAAAAATGTTGAACATACTGTGCAAAAAAAGACCGATAATGTAAGTGATTGTCAAGCTCAGACAAATCCAGACATTTTCATAGGCTGAAATATTTTGACGCGCCTGTTCTATATATGTTTATGAACATATGAACTGAGGCACAACGTACTTTTGTTCTCGACTAAAGTCAAACATATTACACAGAGCAATTAATTAACCTTGCTGATAAGAACGAACGTAAACAAACAAACAAATTCATAAATCGATAGGCCCTACTTTTTTGTACATTCACAACACTCTGTAGTAAAGTAAGTAAAGGAACCCTTTCATACCTCGTGGTATATAGGTCAATACAGTGTTAGGCCTGTATTTTTCATTGACCGTCGGCACACGATGGGTGATGTGTCAGCATCACGCCGGCCGCCTTTACTTTCCCAGAGCATGTCTGGTACCCAGTTGAGGCTGGGTCGACCTGAGAGCCGTCGCGGTCGGGAAAAATTCCACGCGCATTGCGGGAGCTGAACCCAGACCACCAGCCTTGAGAAGCGAGTTCACTAACAACTACGCTACAGCGGCTCTCACAACACTCTGTGTCTCTACTTCATCTCTGTTGTAATAAGTTTTCTTGTCGTTTGATGTCCTCTTCTTCAAACGCTCCATATCGACCACATGTTAAACCACTCTTTGTGATTTGTACGTGATCTGAGCCTAAGAACGATTGTACATTGTGCCAGTTGTGCGACTACAAGTAGGCCAGAACTTCCTATTTCTGCGGCTCTTTTTAATTTACTTGGTAGTTTCCTAGGCCCCTACCACAGTCGCCTCTTACGACATGCCTTGTTGGTCGTAGTGTTACTATTCTTCACTCACCTTTCCAGCCCCTGCAACACACAGGCGGTGGGTTGATGTCAGCGTTCAGCTCAGGTTGCATAATGTGGGAGAAAGATCAGGTTGTACAGTGCTCTTTTTTTAATGGCTATTTCATGAAAAATGCTCCCAGATATTAATTTCTCCTCTTCGACATCTTCTTCTTTTTGCGTTCGTTCTTTGACGCAATTTTAATCATCTTTGTGATGTGTTTGATCTTGCCAAGAACGTGTAACGTTGCACATTGGTTTAGGCCCAAATGCATAGACTTCTACACGCTTAGGACACATGCATCCGATTTCACAAACTCGCACAGTTATACGTTACTTTTACCTCAAACAATTTCTCATACCTCTCTATCTTGGGAAATCATTACATTTCTTCTATTATATATATATATATATATATATATATATATATATATAAGGAATATATATTCAAGTATCTAGGAACATTCCTAACATCAGATGGAAGATGTACAGCAGAGATTAGGAGTAGAATAGCTCAAACGAAAGCAGCTTTTATGAAAATGAAGAACACACTATGCGTGAACTCACTACCAATGACATTACGAAAACAGAGTACTCAATGCTATATTGAACCAGTACTTCTGTATGGCAGCGAATCATGGACACTGAACAAACAATCAATACGATCATTGGAAGCCACAGAGATGTGGTTTTACAGAAGAATGTTGAGAATTCCATGGACAGCAAAGAAAACAAACGTGGAGGTTTTAAATCAGGTCTGCACACAAAGAAACCTTATCAAAAGAATAAGAATCCGACAATCAAGGTTCTTCGGGCATATAATGAGAAGAGGTTTAGAACATTTGGTGACTACAGGTAAAATTCAGGAAGGAGAGATCGTGGAAGACAGAGGGAGAAGATGTTGGATGGCCTGACATCATGGTTCGACAAAATATCGACGTCAGAACTGATTACATGCACCAAGCAAAGAGAGTTGTGGAGAGACATGATCGCCTACGCCGGCAGGCACGGCACTTGATTGATTGATAAGGAATGACTGCAGTAAAACTATGTAGCAAAGGCGAAACAAGTAAAAACAAAGTAATATAGTTTTACAAAGTACAAAAACAATACATAGGCCTACCGACGTTTCGACCAAAAGGCATTTTTTTTCAAGAAAAGGAAATAAGATTTAGTAGTTACATTTGTAGTCTTCTTCTTCTTCTTTGTGTTCGTTCTTTACGACCAATTGTAATCACTCTTTGTGATATGTTTGATCTTTGCCAAGAACGTGTATACGTTGCACATTGGTTTAGTAGACCCCTAAACGCATAGATTTCTACAAGTTTAGGACATGTGCATCCGATTTCAGCTAAACCTCCTCAGTCGCTTCTTACGACATGCATGGCAGGTAACATTGGTTCTATTCTTTACACCCCAAATTTGGGCCCCGGTAACCACTCGGGCACATTTGTATGTATTTATATTTCACATGACTACCCTTTTATATTATGTCTGGCATATAGGAAATCTGAATTTTCTTCACTTCTTTTCTATCATTTACTTAATAAAGGCTCTTTGGTCGAAACGTTGCTGTATTTCGTTTTTGTACTTTGCAAAACTATATTACTTTCTTTTCACGTGTTTCGTCTAAATTTCTTCTATGGAATTGAGCCCGATGTTTCTCTCAGCAAAAGCATTTATGCCCAGGTATGTCAAGTCTTTAACTTGTTTTTAGCTAGGTTAGTCCATGGGTTCCCAAAGTGGACGCTACCGCAGCCCAGTCAGCGCTGAAGTCTTCCAGGGAGGGGGCGATAGTGGGTGGGTTCAGAAGCATTTGGGGAGTTTTTTCCGTGATTGTACGATTTAATAATCATTAAACATTTGAATTCTGCATTTTAATTCATCTTATGCCCATCTTACACGATCTATTTTTTCATCAATTTTCTATTTCGTGTAAATAATCATTTGAAAATTGACCATGTATGACAGAAATGTATATCAATTTTAGATGTCAAAGTGAAAATAAAGCATATATACAGTGGAGGCTCGTCATTAAGGGCCAGTGGGGCCGGGCCCCACCAAAAAATAAGGTGTAACGTATTTATTATTTTATACATAAAAATATAACGTAACCGAAACCATGATTTTTCCGAAAATTTCTGTCTAGCCCACCAGCAAAAATGATCACGAGCCGCCACTGCATATATATATATATATATATATATATATATATATATATATATATATATATATTATATGGGGGGGGGGTGTTATAATGGGGAGTGGGAGGGGCGTTGCAAAGTTTATGTCATGCAAAGTGGGCGGTGGCCGAAAAAGTTTGAAAATATATGAGTTAGCCGATGAATGGAGATATTGGTAGCGCTTTCCTCTCTAGCGAACGAATGTCATTACTTCGGTTTTGTCTATGTTGATTTTCATATTGTAGTCATTATATGTTAACTGGAGTCTGTTGATGTGTTGTAGTAGCTGTTCTTCTGCTGATATGATTGCCTGATAGTAAACAAACAGCAATTAACTTTGTTCCCAATGGTAACAGCAGCAGCAGGCACAGTCTGCTGCAGTAGCACTAGTAGCAGTAGTAGTAGTAGTAAACATAGTACATTATTACTTATACATTCGTTCGCGTGTCCATATCATTTAAAATATTGTTGTTTTTCTTGAATCGTATTCTCAAGTACTAATAATACTCCTAGATATATTTTTACTAATTTTTCAACAAATCTTGCTCAATAATGGTTAGTTAAAAGACTATATTTCTTCAATACGTGACGTCGTCTGCAACGGAAGTCAACAAAATTGGGCCTGGTTTGGCTAAACATAGATTTTTACGGAACTGAAGTTGATTATTTTTACAAAGTGTGTCATCGTTCATAAATACGGTGAGTAATAGTTTCCTTTTCTTGATTTCCCAACACCTAAGACTAAGATATATTCAGTATTATCAGTATCTCAGAGTTAATAGACAGTGGTGCTGTGTTTGTGCAAGTGATTTGCTATTTAGGCTATTGCAAGTGAGTCTGTCTGTATTTTGTGACTTATAATTAACGTCAACGATGCCAGACTAGACTGAGACTGATGAAGACTGACTGCTGGACGTCTAGTAATAATATTAGTAGTACTACTGACTACTGCTACTAAAAGTATTAGTACTAGTCATCTCTCGATCTGAGGATCATTAGTTTGTTTTTTACTCATCTCAATCAACTGTGTTAGTTAATTTTAATATTACTTAATATATATTAAGAAATATTGTGATTAATAATAATATCATATGACGGTGTCAGTCAGTTGAGTATCATCATACTATGCTGTCACTGCCTCTGCTTTTGACACTTTTGTAATAAAATATGTTATATACATTACTGTGATTACATCTTTCTTTTCTCCAATCCTGTTTTGCCTCACTCACAGCATCAGGATAAGAAGAGATTTCTAGAACGAGCCCTTATGTGATCTTCATAATACACAGTATTATTTATTATACAGTTAATATAGACAGCTGAGACGAAAATTGACTATTAAATTATGAAACGAGGTACAAATCATGAATTTAATGATGAATTGAATAATACGAGTTCTTAGTCTTTGCGGGTCAGAATTAGCGATTACCATTTACATTACAACTGAGTCTAATGTACTTTGTACGTACTCTTAATATAACAAGTGAATAATTAGTTTAAAGAACCCCAGGGCAACACCTGAGCCAATGAATATGGTCAAGAAATAGACTGTAAACAAGTACGTTTTGTAAGTATTATTTAATTAAGGGTCTCCGGAAAAAAATAATTTACTAAAACCTCAGGATTCGAACCACAAATCTTTATTTCTTATGGCACACATTGTCTAGCCCTGCAGACAAGCACTTTTCAGAGCACCACAAGTTAGCTTGATCCAAAAAAAGAGATTTGCTTTGTTGTGTCTTTTAAACAGTGTCAACTACAGAACACGGAACAAATCTGGGGTTTTTAAAACTCTTTATTCACTGGTTAAAAATATGCTTGAAGCTACTATGAATGAACGCCGAGTGGTTACCGGGGCCAAAATTTGGGGTGTAAAGAATAGAACTACTGTTACCCACCATGCATGTCGTAAGAGGTGACTAAGTAGGTGTGGCTGAAATCGGATGCACATGTCCTAAACATGTAGAAATCTATGCGTTTATGGACCTACCAAACCAATGTGCAACGTATACACGTTCTTGGCAAAGATCAAACATATCTCAAAGAGTGATTAAAATTGGTTGTAAAGAACGAACGCAAAGAAGAAGAAAACTATGAATGATGTGTTCATGTATGTTATAGTTGTGTGTATATATGCTGGTGTTTCATCTCATATATACAAACACAAACATTTCATCGCTGTGTTTGTGCAAGCACTGTTCCTTCGACTCTGACCTAATTTTTCAGTGTCAAATCAAATGAGAAGCTCTTATCATCTACACCTATCATTTGATGCTTGTTATTGGTTACTAAACTGACGTCATTGCACTCCAGGCAGACCCATAGGTGCTCAGTCTCCCCAACAGATATCGAAGAGTATGCATACTGATGGTTCCTGTGGCTCGCTGATTAAACACACCTCTCACTCTGCCTATCAGGCATCCAGTTCGACTTGAACAACGGGTAACTCCAAACTGCCTAAATCGCTTGATCGATTCAACATCGATTTTAGTGTCCTCATCCAACAGACAGTCGCGAAGAAACCGTAGAATATCCCCCTTATCCATCTTCGATTCCCCAACAATCGATGCTGTTGATGCAAGCCTTGCCGCTCTCTCATTACTGTAAACACCCACATGCCCAGGACAGTATATCCACGTAAGCCGCTGGAGGTTAGAAACTTCTATAGACGACATCCACTCATACCGAAACCTGCCCTTCTGGATCTTGTGAAGCATCGACCTAGAGTCAGATACAACAACTGCCCCAGTAAATGAAGTCCCAGAGATCCAATGGAGGGAAGCAGTAACGGCCTCAACCTCCATCCTCATACTAGAAGTAGTTGTCCTGTATGCCCCACTTCGCTCTACAACAACCCTACCATGCGCATTAGCCAAGAAACCCCAGCCGGACTCTCACCACATTGAACCGATCCATCGGTATATACAACAACATCATCATCCCTTGCATTATCTTCTATCAGCTGTTTAACTGCGAGATCAGCCTTCATGTTGCCCCAATCTCTACATCCTGTTTCTGTGTGCTTTTTTTGTTTGGGTTTGCCTTCCTACAAAGGACAAAAAATACTGACCTGGGGGTGCTCATTTCTCTAGGCAAGCCAGAGCTGTTAGCCTTTGACCTTGTGGTAAAGTTTCCTAGTCTACATCACTAGGAGTTAAGGGGGTTATGGCTCGTGTGTTCTATGGATCATCAGCAGGCTAGTTTTCACTTTTCTCTCTTCCTAAGAAAGATTAGCCAACATCAGCTCTCTGGGTGTGCAGAACACACATTGTAGCCTAAAATATATTGCTACATCTTTCTATTTCTTTTTCATTTCTTTGTTATCCATTGATCATCATATCACATTCTGGTCATTGCATTGAAAACTGATTTTCTTTTTTTTTTTTGTGCAGCGCTCATAATTTCTTCAACTAAACCTTGTTCCTGACTGCTGGTTCTAGCCAGTTTAATCCTACATCATCATGGAGTTTCTATTTGGTCGTAAAAAGACGCCTGAGGAAATGCTGCGTCAGAATCAAAGGGCACTAAATAAAGCTATGCGAGACCTAGATCGTGAGAGACAGAAAATGGAGCAACAAGAAAAGAAAGTTATAGCAGACATAAAAAAAATGGCAAAACAGGGACAAATGGTGAGTGTGCTGATATTTAGTGCATGCTATCACACAGTTTATATAATGTTTGTACTTGTACTTAGTCCTTTGTTATCACACAGTTTATATAATGTTTGTACTTGTACTTAGTCCTTTGTTATCACACAGTTTATATAATGTTTATACTTGTACTTAGTCCTTTGTTATCACACAGTTCATATACTGTTTATACTTGTATGTCCTTTGATCACACTTCATATACGTTATCTTACTTAGTCCTTTGTTATCACACAGTTTATATAATGTTTGTACTTGTACTTAGTCCTTTGTTATCACACAGTTTATATAATGTTTATACTTGTACTTAGTCCTTTGTTATCACACAGTTTATATAATATTTGTACTTGTACTTAGTCCTTTGTTATCACACAGTTTATATAATGTTTGTACTTGTACTTAGTCCTTTGTTATCACACAGTTTATATAATGTTTATACTTGTACTTAGTCCTTTGTTATCACACAGTTCTATATATGTTTTACTTGTACTTAGTCCTTTGTTATCACACAGTTCATATAATGTTTGTACTTGTACTTAGTCCTTTGTTATCACACAGTTTATATAATGTTTGTACTTGTACTTAGTCCTTTGTTATCACACAGTTTATATAATGTTTATACTTGTACTTAGTCCTTTGTTATCACACAGTTTATATAATATTTGTACTTGTACTTAGTCCTTTGTTATCACACAGTTTATATAATGTTTATACTTGTACTTAGTCCTTTGTTATCACACAGTTCATAAAACTGTTTATACTTGTACTTAGTCCTTTGTTATCACACAGTTTATATAATGTCTGTACTTGTACTTAGTCCTTTGTTATCACACAGTTTATATAATGTTTGTACTTGTACTTAGTCCTTTGTTATCACACAGTTTATATAATGTTTGTACTTGTACTTAGTTATCACACAGTTTATATAATGTTTGTACTTGTACTTAGTCCTTTGCTATCACACAGTTCATGTTAGGTGTGTTCTGGTATTTAGTTATTTCATTCTTTCAGTTGGGAGTTTGACCTGTAATTAGTTTGTGTAGCACAGCCACAGTGAGGCCTTCTTTGTGATTGGTTTCATATGCTCAGTATAGACCATGAGATGAGTTGCCTCTATGAAACTGCATATCAGTTGAAGTTCCTCAAGGGTTTTCCATAGTTTACTCTGTTAGCTTCATTCATGAGGCCTTGTTTCATTTTGCTGATGTAGTTAAATGGACAGGACAGTAGTCTTCAGACTTAAAATGGGACACTGCAGTTTCAGAGCACACCTCCACAGATTGGGTCTCAGGGACTCGGCAGCCTGCACCTGTGGAGCACCAAAGCAGTCCCCAAAGCACATCCTGCAATACTGCCCTAGTCTGAGTAGTGAGAGAATGGAGATCTGGCCAACAGAAACAACACTACAAGACAAACTATGGGGAACCGGTGAAGACCTCAAGCGCACCGCCCTGTTTATGACACATACCGGAGTAGTCGCATAGCAAAGTTGATCGCAGAAGAAGGACAGGACAGTGAAGGGCCACTAAGCAATTGAGCTATCCACTGAATGATTTAGTAACCCACTATGGGAATCAGCAACTCACTGAATGATTTAGTAACCCACTATGGGAATCAGCAACTCACTGAATGATTTAGTAACCCACTATGGGAATCAGCAACTCACTGAACGAATAACCATTGTACCTCTGAGGTCGGAGAAGACATGCCTGTATGGCGAGGACATGGTTAATAAGAAATGCAAGCCTTCACGCAACATCAGTAAGATAGTATATACGAGGCGGCCTGACTACACCTGAATTCATAGTGGTCGAACACAGAAGAAGAAGAATTAACAGTTGTGTTCACATTTAAAAAAAATAACACATGTTATAATCACATTTTTTTTAAAAATAACACATTAAAAAAAATAACACATGTTATAATCACATTTTAAAAAATAACATATTATATTCTTGCTTTCAGGATGCAGTGAAAATCATGGCCAAAGATTTAGTGAGGACAAGACGATATGTGAAAAGTTTATTTCCTTCGTGCCAACATTCAAGCAGTTGCTCTCAAGATACAGACACTCAAGGCTAACAATACCATGGCTCAGGCTATGAAAGGTGTTACTAAAGCTATGGCAACAATGAACAAACAGGTGAGACCATACTTTGATTTTGTGTGTGTGTGTGTGTACAAATAGATGTAGTCACACCTTGGTTGTGTGTGTGTACAAATAGGTGAGCTCGATTGTGTTAGGTAGATTAACCCCTTGTTTACCAAAGGTTATAGGTCGAACCGCACAGAGCATCCCAAGCATTTTTCTGCATTTCTACCAACTTATTTGAAAATGTAATAACTCTGTTATTTTTGGAATATTTGTTTGAAATATCGTATTTTGAAATAAAATATGTATGTGTATGTTTTGATAATAAAAATTTGTGTTTGTACTGCTCTATGTACTTGTAGTACTTGATATTTGCTCAGTACTAGTACTTGCGACAGGGTCAGTTCTAGAACGCTTGCTTGGACGTAAATCACATTCTCGTCAGTATCACTATTTTCGTCATCAGTGTCTCTCACCTGTACAGAATTTTCAGAATCAGAGTGAACAGATTCACTTAATGAGAATATATCATCATCTCCGCTATCTTCATCGTTAAATATGTCGTCAGCACCATATGACAACAACGCCAAAGCTTTTTCTGTTGGTGTAATCGTTCTGGAAGATTTTCTACACGCCATTTTGCTTGAACAATTTTTGATAAAGAGAAACACTCTTTCAAAGTTATAAATAACCTTCATACGGCGCTAAAAATTGACCAATGACAATGTTTTATATAAGGGAAGATGTCCCCAATGCTATAGATAGTCTATTGTAGAGGTGGTTCCCGTTTACTACACATATATTGCTGATGAGTTTACTACGTGAATGTCTCGTAGTGGGATACAGCAGACGCCCACCTACTACGTCACCCTCACGTAGTTGGTAAACAAGCGTTAAGGGGGACTCTGGTCTTGAAACTTTTTCGTTGCTTTGGTATTAATGTAGAATTTGTATAACAATTTTGAAAGATTATGACTTAGAATAGTAGAAAAAATTAGTTAAAAAAAAAAAAAATCACAGCGTTGCCATGGAAACAATACAAAATGGCAGCCAAGCACAAATTTCAAATCCTAACGCTCTGAAGTTAATGAATATAAATGAATTCTGTTTTCACTCTAAGGTGAGCAATTGTAATATCTACAAAATTACGCATTCTTTTTAGAATATATTAAATATTACATTTTTATGAATTTTTGTGTAAACACACCCTCCAAAAACAGCTTTTTTTTGACCAAATTTTGAGGGAATTTTTACCAAAAATTTATAAAAATTAAATATTTAATATATCCTAAAAATCATGTGTAATATTTTAGATATTACAACTGCTCACCTTAGAGTGAAAACAGAATTCATTTACATTAATTAGATTCAGAGCCTTAGGGATTTGAAATTTTGTTTTTGGCGCCATTTTGTATTGTTTCCATGGCAACACTTTGACATTTTTTTTTTTACTAATTTTTTCTACTATTCTAAGTCATACTCTTTCAAAATGCTTATACAAATTTTATATTAATATGAAAACAACGAAAATAGATTCTTGATTTTCAAGACCCGAATCCCCCCTTAAGTAGTCACAGATCCAACTTCACAGCAATAGTTTGCCCTATAATTGCTCCAGTCCTTCTTCTTCTAACGCTCCATATCCACCACTTGTTAACCACTCTTTCTGATTTGTATGTGACCAGAGCCTAAGAGCGGTTGTACGTTGTATCAGTTATGTGCCTACAAGTAGGCCAGCACATCTGATTTCTGTGACGCTTTTTATTTACTAGGGTACCTTCCCTAGGCCCCTACCTAGGGTAGTTTCCCTCTACCCCTACCTTAGACACCTCTTACAACATGCCTTGTAGTTCACATTGTTACTATTCTTTGCTCCCCATGTGCACCATGCATGTGCGTCATTCCTATACCAGGGAACACCAATCAAATTGCTCATCATTGTCATATGTGAATTCTTGAAGGAAACAGAATTTCCCACACAAACTGGCAGTTTGCACACTCATTAAATTCATGAGGCAGCTGCCAGAGTGCCAGCATCAAATGTCTGTGTGAAAACGAGCTGCGTGAAAAGACAGGACACACAACACCGACATGTCTAACCTTGATCATGTATGCCCCACCTGTGGTAGGGGATTGTGTTCTAGGATTGGACTCTACAGTCACCTCCGCACACACCAGAGAGGTGTAGCAGCACACGTCTGAGACTGTTGTCATCATCACTTGTGATGGACGGCTATTATCAAATGTCTGCCACTTGAATTTGTAATTAACGTAGAAGGAAACAGCACTCAAAACAACAAAAACAGCAGTCCGCACAAGCATTATTTCATAACGCAGCCGTTAGTTCGCAGGCGACTAGCTGTCCGCCATTTTATAAACATACAGTTTACAACACAACCACCATGGACTCAAACAAACAGAATTCCATATGAAATTCACAACTCACATTGTCGCTCCAATCACTCAAATCAGTAGCTGACCCGCCTGAGTGGTTCCCGGGCCCAAATTTGGGGTGTAAAGAATAGAACCACTGTTACCTGCCATGCATGACGTAAGAGGCGACTAAGGAGGTTTGGCTGAAATCGGATGCACATGTCCTAAACGTGTAGAAGTTTATGCGTTTAGGGGCCTACCAAACCAATGTGCAACGTATACACGTTCTTGGCAAAGATCAAACATATCACAAAGAGTGATTAAAATTGGTCGTAAAGAACGAACGCAAAGAAGAAGAAGAAGTAGCTGACCATTAAACCGGACCTTACAATTCTAAACATTAGGAAAAATGCACTTACAATTGCATTCTCCAGAAATAAACAAGACTTCTAGATTATAAAAGCTTTTCTTTCATGTTGACCAGGTGTTTATCTTAATTGTATATGTCACCCACATGCAGGGAGCAAAGAATAGTAACACTGCAACCTACAAGGCATGTGGTAAGAGGCGACTGAGATAGGGGCCTATGGAAGCTACGCTAGTAAATAAAAAGTGTCGCAGGTATTGGTTGTGCTGGCCTACTTGTAGGTGCATAACTGGCACAACGTACAATCTCTCTTAGGCTCAGATCACATATAAATCACACAGCGTGGTTAACAAGTGGTCGATATGGAGCGTTCGCAAAAGAAGAATATTGTATTTTTCAACTCAAACTTATCTTGAATTCATATTGTACTTCTCAACTTCCTTCGCTGGAAATATTGTATATATATTTAACGTGGTCTCTTGTATAAACTTCAGTACTTTTCAACTGAAACTTATCTTGTTCACATATTGTACTTTTCAACTTCCTTCGCTGGAAATATTGTCTATATATTCAATGTGGTCTCTTGTATAAACTTCAGTTCTTTTCAACTGAAACTTATCTTGTTCACATATTGTACTTTTCAGTTGAAACTGCCTCAGATACAAAAGATCATGATGGAATTTGAGAAGCAGTCTGAGATCATGGACATGAAGGAGGAGATGATGAGTGATGCAATTGATGATGCTCTGGGTGATGAGGATGACGAAGAGGAGAGGTAAGAAACTATCATATCACATGACACAAAATGACTAAAATCTAACAGGAAACACAGACGACTTAATTATCAAAGAAGACAGATTACCACATTATATTTTTGTGAATTTTTCAAGAGACTCCTAGGATTGTTATCGGAGCTACAGAGTTTGTGCTTTGTGCCGCACTCTTAGCGAGTGGCGTACCATTTCTGTGGAGAGGGGCCGAGCATATAGAGTAAAAACCGGCGCAATGAAGTCAATCCTTCAGTTTTAGACACACACCCCGCTCCCCTTAGTAAGTAAAAACCTATTTTCATACCATGGGGGTATCTGAGAATGAAGTGTTAGACCTGTATTTTTAAAAAAGTTATGTACTGCTTAGATCTTCCTGTATAAGAAAAAGAGACAAGAATACACATGGTTAATCTCCAAAGTGAAATGATGATGGTTTAATCAATCAGATCTCATTGTATTACATTATTCTTGTTTGATTTTATTTGACAGTGATGCTATTGTGTCCCAGGTATTGGATGAGCTAGGCTTACAGTTGGCAGATGAGATATCTGGTAATGTTTTGTTGTTGTATTTCTATGTGTTTGCATGTATCATCATCACCTTGTTCTGCCCGTGTGGTGCCAGGGTTCACAAGGGGAGCAAAGAATAGTACCACTGTGACTTGCAAAGCATGTCGTAAGAGGCGACTGATGTAAGACCTAGGGAAGCTACCTAGTAAATAAAAAGCATTGCAGAAATAGGATGTGCTGGCCTACTTGTAGGCGCATAACTAGCACAGGATACAATTGCTCTTAGACTCAAATCACATACAAATCACACAAAGTGGTTAATAAGTGGTCGATATGGAGCGTTCGAAGAAGAATTACTTTGTCCACTGGCATCAGTCGAATTATATATTCAGTGTCTCATCACACTCTGACAACCCAAATCACATACAGATCACCACGAATGGTTTAACAAGTGATTGATGTAGAGACAAATAAGACTTCCGCTTATAATCAGTGTTGCGAGTTTTCAATCTTGAGAAGCCCATGCCAAATTGTAGAATCTGTGTGTGTTCTGTAATTGTGATAGACTAGTATAAAGGGTATTGTGAACAGATTGGTGTGGTGGGAGTAGTCCAGGGCATTCAAGCAAGATATGCTGTACTGTCTCACAAGAATGACTGCACTTTCTACAGTGTGGTAGGTAGGGTTTATTCTGTTTCAGTTCAACATATTCTGTTCTCAACTAGTAGATTTATATTGTCCTTAGGGTTTGGTCTATTCATCTTTGCATACAAGACCTGACCAGTCGTCCCCATGGCCCATCAGTTCAGCCAATCTTCTCTGGAGTTAGGTGAAGAAGACGAAGAATGGTTAACTTTGTTGATAAGAACAAACACAAACAAACAAACCTACCAAGGAAGAGATATTTTATCGCCCATGTGTTACCGGTGCCCACAAGGGGAGCAAAGAATAGTAATACTTGACCTACAAGGCATGTCATAGGAGGTGACTAAGGTAGGGACCTCGGGAAACTACACTAGTAAATAAAGTCGCAAAAATCGGATATGCTGGCCTACTTGTAGGCGCATAACTGTCACAGCATACAATTGCTCTTAGGTTCATATCAAAATAGGGGGAAGAACGTGTTTCGCTAGGTTCATATCACAAAGAGTGGTTGATATGGAGCATTCAGAGAAGTAGAAGATATTTTATAGATAAATATCATGGACCTCATGTGCATTTGTCTGTTTTTGATTGTCTGTTGTTGTGTGTAAAAATAATACCAGCCATGTTCTAATCCAGCAAAATATTTCATATCATTTATTTACTCTAGGACTCCCAAGTACTGGCAAGAGTTTGACATCAGAAGCCAGCAAAGCTCCCCAGCCTGCAGCTGTGGCAGACGCTGATGCAGACCTAGAAGCAAGGCTGGATAACTTGAGAAGACAATAGTAGCCATGTTGTCTGCACACAGAGGGTCAACCAAGTAGAAAGACAGGATTAAGTCAAGACAGATTTGAAATTGCTTTGAAGATTATTAACAACACATGTCAATGTTGGTGGGCAGTAAAGACCTAACTTGTCCCTGTAGTTATTTCTCCAGTATATGACTTCAATTTCTGCCTTGATTACACAGTTTGTTATGTCCCTTGAAAATGAGAATTGCAAAAAGTCTGCTGAAGCTTCAAGGCTAATGAAAATAGCAAAACAAATATTAGACAGGTATGTGAAACTCTCTTAAAACATAGACACCAAACAGCATAAAAGAAAAATTAGAAAAAACAACCCAGAATATCGAACCACTAATCTGCCCTAACAATAGGAACTACATTACCTGTCTGGACAACGGTAGCAACATGAAATAGAATGTTCTATTTTTGCATGAAGGCCTGCTTTCCTTTTTATCAGTGTCCCCTGCCATACAGGCATGCCTTCTCCGACTTCAGAGGTAAAAGCACTACTGAGTGTGAACACAACAGTGCTGTGATTCCACGTTTCCTTGTTGAAATGTTTCTTCTCTGTTGTTTGGTGTCTATGTTTCCTGACAGCTTCACATATATTTATCTCAAATTTGTTTTGCTATTTGTAATTATAATACTCCTAGATTATTATATGAACAACTTTGATTACTTTCTATACATCTCACAACTAATTACTCTTTCAGCAATTCTCAATAGTTGCAGACGGAGATGATGATTAAATTGTGTTCCCTAATTTAACGTAGGCATCTGTGGCTTAAGGGATAGTGACTCGGTCTATTAACCCCAGCGTTCTGAGTTTGAATCAAGCTGCGGACAGTTTGGTTGCAAATTGTTTGATTGCGCATGGATTTTTACAAAAGGACGATAGCATCACCCGTTAGAAAGCAATGGCAAACTACTGAATGTAATAATACCTAGAAAAATCACTAACAGCGTTAACAAAGCTGGGTTGATTCGCAAAGTCCTGTAAAGGATATGCAATTAACTAACTTTAATTTAACCGTAGACATCTGTTGCCTAGCGATAGTGAGCTTGATCACAACCCAAAAGTACCTGGTCCAAACTCTGCGACGGGCAATTTGGATACAAATTTGTTCCCTGAGATTTTTACTAACGGTAGAAATAGACCTCAACATTCAGAAATGATTGCAAACCACTGAATGTATAAGTGGTGCTTAGAAAATCAGCGACTGTTGTACTGTGGTTGATGGCAATGTGCTGCAAAGGATATGCCATGATTTTCATTTTTGAATTTAACTAGAAAGACTCATGTCTGGGTGGAGTATTCATTCTCACAAGAGAATAGTTTCATCCTCTGCAGTCATTTTTCCATGCAGATATATCTAAACAATGTATCCAGTCATCAACCCAAGGTTCTCACTGATGCCTCTTAATTTCTCCTTCAGTCTTTCTCTGGCAGATATCCTAGAGCAGTGGTCTTTAGAATGGAACAATCATCAACAATGATCATCGTGCCCAAGAACACATACGGCAGTGAACAAATTATTTGCTTAATTCGATCCTACCACTATGACATATGGATCTACAATGTCTGTTTGATTTCTTCTTCTTTGCTTCGTTCTTACGACCAATTTTAATCACTTTGTGATATGTTTGATCTTTACCAAGAACGTGTATACGTTGTACATTGGTTTGGTAGGCCCCTAAACGCATAGACTTCTACACATTTAGGACATGTGCATCCGATTTCAGCCAAACCTCCTTAGTCGTCTCTTACGACATGCGTGGCAGGTAACATTGGTTCTATTTTTTACACCCCATTTTGGGCCCCAGTAACCACTCGGGCGACTGTTTGATTTTATATAGTATGGGGTTTGCTGACTCTACAATCCCCCCGCTTTTACTGCCCCATCATAGTCACTTTTTATGACATGCAAGAGTAAACAGTGGTTTCATTCTATGCTACCCCAGGAAGTGGCATATGTTCATACCCAACTGTTAGTGATGCCCATGAAAATCTATTTGAGATGATGTAGTAAGGAAGATTACAAATTTGGGTTAATAATTATAACTGTTTACCTAATGTTATGATTTGTTTGTTGATCTCTTGAAGGAAATACTGTTTTGCACATATTAAGTTTGAGATATCAATTTACGGTACACTAATTTTTGTTGTTTATGTATATACTTATATGTAATCATAACTTGTATATATATTGTGAGTGGATGTTATTGATATTGATAGATGCTGGAGTGTGTCATCACAAGAATTTTTCCATTGAATTACTTGTTAAACCACTCTTTGTGATTTGTATGTGATCTGAACCTTCGAGCGCTAGTACATTGTGCAGGTTATGATTTCCGTACCCCACTTCTCAGTCCCTTGCGCTGCATTTGTGCCTGATATTTCTTTTTAAACGTTGTGCAGGAGACTCGTGTAGACTCATGTATTGTGAACAGATCTCATATAATTCGTTACTGCACTCACACTACTACTACCTAATTACAGGATAACTCACTGATCCTGGTGCAACCTTGTCACTTTATTTTATTGTGAATGTCCCACGTGTCTATGTGTAAAGATAAGTCTATGTTGACCGGAGATCATAACAGTTTATATGGAGATAAAAGTACTGTACTGTATGTTTGCTTGAGAGTAGCTGATTTGAATGCATGCACCCCTGTGCTGCCAGGACTCACAAGGGGAGTAAATAATAGTAACACTGCGACCTACAAAGCATGTCGTAAAAGACAAATAAGGTAAGGGCCTAGAGAAGCTACCCTAGTAAATAAAAAGCATGGCAGACATCGGATATGCTGACCTACTTGTAGGCTCATAACTAGCACAACGTACAAGCACTCTTAGGCTTAGATCACATAGAAATCACACAGAGTGGTTCACAAGTGGTTGATATGGAGCGTTGAAAGAAGAATGCAGGAAGATAGAAAATGTATATCTAAACATGTCAAGACTGGACAAACTATCCTAAGGAAACATCTAGTTTGTTCAGTGGATAGAAATGCAACTACTAGATGGTAGTGTGGATTACTGAGAGCACATCAAGACACTCAGTATGCACTTCTTCTTGTCATTGCTATTTTGATTATACTGTCAGTTGTGTTCTTATGATGATGTCAACTATTGTCTGGAGCTCATCTCTGGTACTATGTAGTTTTCAATGTAGTGTTGTCCTGTTGACCAGCATCCCTTTCTAGTAAGGATGTACAGTGAACAGTCTTAAAGGACATTTGCTTTCATTTCTGCTCTGAAATTATTTGAAAACGTTCTGTGACTATAGCTAGGGTTAACTCTTTTTTAAGTCTTAGAGTTACTCCCCCTCAGTCATTGCAAATGGCATTTGTAGCTGAGCTTTTGTATATAAGCTTAGAGATATGTACCTTTCTGTAAAATACCTTCTTTCCATGTCTGTCTGAGGTCCATTTCATGATTCCAGTGACGATATGTGGGACTTGGTTTTGTGTTTTGCTTATTTGGAATGCTGTGGTAAGGACTATAATTCCATACTCTAGTACTAGCCTGCCTCTTCCTGTAGATACTTACTTATTCCTCTATGGTTGTCATCGAGCATAGGACCTCAACAGTTCTTCGTCACTTGTCCTGGTCTGTAGCTGTTTTCTTTATGGCCTCCCAATATAGTCTATCACCCCTCAGTTCCTCAAGATGACTCATTCTATGAGCTTCCTTGTGGATTTGGCTGCTTCACGTCATGTGTTTCCGGCATGGAGCCCTAGTCTGTCCTAGACTTGAGTTATTAGTTTTAAACAATTTGTGTTTGCTTTCTGTAACTGCATTCTTAAATGGATGGGTAGTTAACCCATCGCACAACCCCCAACCTGGAGGACATTTAGTCTGACCTCTCTCCATTGACATGTCCAGCTTGGGTAACCCTGCCGGCATAGCTATCCAGGTCATTAAGGTACGCAAGCCGCCTCCCACCACCACTACACGGTTATTGGTTACTAAACTGATGTCATTGCACTCCGGGCAGACCCATAGGTGCTCAGTCTCCCCAACAGATATCGAAGAGTATGCATACTGATGATTCCGTGGCTGCAGATTAAACACACCTCTCACTCTGCCTCTCAGGCATTCAGTTCGACTTGTACCACGGATCCACCACCACTATAAATAGTCTTTTAAAAATGCTTCTGTTTGGACTCGGATTGGTGCCTACCAGCTTTGTCATCATTCCTTTTCTGTGTATAACTATTTTCTCAGTCTTTGCCCATATAAGTCTGTTCTCATAGTCCAGTAGTGCCATTGAAAATGTGGTGTTAGAGAATATGTGGACTTTGGTTTGTGCCATGTGTGAGATTTACTATTATGTCAAGACAGTTTCTTAGACTTGCTTGAATTTGACATGGATTCTTTTACATAATTTGTGGACAGGAACAAATGAATAAATGTATTTCTATCTCTCATTTTATGTTATATACTTCTACTTTGATCCTTGAAGGCGCCAGAGTGGTTACCGGGGCCCAAATTGCTACGGCTGCATGAATCAGATTTCCACATGAATAGAATTTATGAGGAGGTCTGGTACATCGGTCTGGGCGGTGATCACACGAGAGAGAGAGAGAGATTCTTGAAGGGACGTTTGTTGCATTCTACAATAAACCATGGATAAAGTATACGCAGAGAACAGCAGATCTTAGAAAAGTCAGAGAAACAATTGAACATTTATTTACCTTCCATAATATTTGAACCATAGATAAAGTATACACAGAGAACAGCAGATCTTAGAAAAGTCAGAGAAACAATTGAACATTTATTTACCTTCCATAATATTTGAACCATAGATAAAGTATACACAGAGAACAGCAGATCTTAGAAAAGTCAGAGAAACAATTGAACATTTATTTACCTTCCATAATATTTGAACCATAGATAAAGTATACACAGAGAACAGCAGATCTTAGAAAAGTCAGAGAAACAATTGAACATTTATTTACCTTCCATAATATTTGAACCATAGATAAAGTATACACAGAGAACAGCAGATCTTAGAAAAGTCAGAGAAACAATTGAACATTTATTTACCTTCCATAATATTTGAACCATAGATAAAGTATACACAGAGAACAGCAGATCTTAGAAAAGTCAGAGAAACAATTGAACATTTATTTACCTTCCATAATATTTGAACCATAGATAAAGTATACACAGAGAACAGCAGATCTTAGAAAAGTCAGAGAAACAATTGAACATTTATTTACCTTCCATAATATTTGAACCATAGATAAAGTATACACAGAGAACAGCAGATCTTAGAAAAGTCAGAGAAACAATTGAACATTTATTTACCTTCCATAATATTTGAACCATAGATAAAGTATACGCAGAGAACAGCAGATCTTAGAAAAGTCAGAGAAACAATTGAACATTTATTTACCTTCCATAATATTTGAACCATAGATAAAGTATACGCAGAGAACAGCAGATCTTAGAAAAGTCAGAGAAACAATTGAACATTTATTTACCTTCCATAATATTTGAACCATAGATAAAGTATACGCAGAGAACAGCAGATCTTAGAAAAGTCAGAGAAACAATTGAACATTTATTTACCTTCCATAATATTTGAACCATAGATAAAGTATACGCAGAGAACAGCAGATCTTAGAAAAGTCAGAGAAACAATTGAACATTTATTTACCTTCCATAATATTTGAACCATAGATAAAGTATACGCAGAGAACAGCAGATCTTAGAAAAGTCAGAGAAACAATTGAACATTTATTTACCTTCCATAATATTTGAACCATAGATAAAGTATACGCAGAGAACAGCAGATCTTAGAAAAGTCAGAGAAACAATTGAACATTTATTTACCTTCCATAATATTTGAACCATAGATAAAGTATACGCAGAGAACAGCAGATCTTAGAAAAGTCAGAGAAACAATTGAACATTTATTTACCTTCCATAATATTTGAACCATAGATAAAGTATACGCAGAGAACAGCAGATCTTAGAAAAGTCAGAGAAACAATTGAACATTTATTTACCTTCCATAATATTTGAACCATAGATAAAGTATACGCAGAGAACAGCAGATCTTAGAAAAGTCAGAGAAACAATTGAACATTTATTTACCTTCCATAATATTTGAACCATAGATAAAGTATACGCAGAGAACAGCAGATCTTAGAAAAGTCAGAGAAACAATTGAACATTTATTTACCTTCCATAATATTTGAACCATAGATAAAGTATACGCAGAGAACAGCAGATCTTAGAAAAGTCAGAGAAACAATTGAACATTTATTTACCTTCCATAATATTTGAACCATAGATAAAGTATACGCAGAGAACAGCAGATCTTAGAAAAGTCAGAGAAACAATTGAACATTTATTTACCTTCCATAATATTTGAACCATAGATAAAGTATACACAGAGAACAGCAGATCTTAGAAAAGTCAGAGAAACAATTGAACATTTATTTACCTTCCATAATATTTGAACCATAGATAAAGTATACGCAGAGAACAGCAGATCTTAGAAAAGTCAGAGAAACAATTGAACATTTATTTACCTTCCATAATATTTGAACCATAGATAAAGTATACGCAGAGAACAGCAGATCTTAGAAAAGTCAGAGAAACAATTGAACATTTATTTACCTTCCATAATATTTGAACCATAGATAAAGTATACGCAGAGAACAGCAGATCTTAGAAAAGTCAGAGAAACAATTGAACATTTATTTACCTTCCATAATATTTGAACCATAGATAAAGTATACGCAGAGAACAGCAGATCTTAGAAAAGTCAGAGAAACAATTGAACATTTATTTACCTTCCATAATATTTGAACCATAGATAAAGTATACGCAGAGAACAGCAGATCTTAGAAAAGTCAGAGAAACAATTGAACATTTATTTACCTTCCATAATATTTGAACCATAGATAAAGTATACGCAGAGAACAGCAGATCTTAGAAAAGTAAGAGAAACAATTGAACATTTATTTACCTTCCATAATATTTGAACCATAGATAAAGTATACGCAGAGAACAGCAGATCTTAGAAAAGTCAGAGAAACAATTGAACATTTATTTACCTTCCATAATATTTGAACCATAGATAAAGTATACGCAGAGAACAGCAGATCTTAGAAAAGTCAGAGAAACAATTGAACATTTATTTACCTTCCATAATATTTGAACCATAGATAAAGTATACGCAGAGAACAGCAGATCTTAGAAAAGTCAGAGAAACAATTGAACATTTATTTACCTTCCATAATATTTGAACCATAGATAAAGTATACGCAGAGAACAGCAGATCTTAGAAAAGTCAGAGAAACAATTGAACATTTATTTACCTTCCATAATATTTGAACCATAGATAAAGTATACGCAGAGAACAGCAGATCTTAGAAAAGTCAGAGAAACAATTGAACATTTATTTACCTTCCATAATATTTGAACCATAGATAAAGTATACGCAGAGAACAGCAGATCTTAGAAAAGTCAGAGAAACAATTGAACATTTATTTACCTTCCATAATATTTGAACCATAGATAAAGTATACATGAGAACAGCAGATCTTAGAAAAGTCAGAGAAACAATTGAACATTTATTTACCTTCCATAATATTTGAACCATAGATAAAGTATACACAGAGAACAGCAGATCTTAGAAAAGTCAGAGAAACAATTGAACATTTATTTACCTTCCATAATATTTGAACCATAGATAAAGTATACGCAGAGAACAGCAGATCTTAGAAAAGTCAGAGAAACAATTGAACATTTATTTACCTTCCATAATATTTGAACCATAGATAAAGTATACGCAGAGAACAGCAGATCTTAGAAAAGTCAGAGAAACAATTGAACATTTATTTACCTTCCATAATATTTGAACCATAGATAAAGTATACGCAGAGAACAGCAGATCTTAGAAAAGTCAGAGAAACAATTGAACATTTATTTACCTTCCATAATATTTGAACCATAGATAAAGTATACGCAGAGAACAGCAGATCTTAGAAAAGTCAGAGAAACAATTGAACATTTATTTACCTTCCATAATATTTGAACCATAGATAAAGTATACGCAGAGAACAGCAGATCTTAGAAAAGTAAGAGAAACAATTGAACATTTATTTACCTTCCATAATATTTGAACCATAGATAAAGTATACGCAGAGAACAGCAGATCTTAGAAAAGTCAGAGAAACAATTGAACATTTATTTACCTTCCATAATATTTGAACCATAGATAAAGTATACGCAGAGAACAGCAGATCTTAGAAAAGTAAGAGAAACAATTGAACATTTATTTACCTTCCATAATATTTGAACCATAGATAAAGTATACGCAGAGAACAGCAGATCTTAGAAAAGTCAGAGAAACAATTGAACATTTATTTACCTTCCATAATATTTTCACCTGTGTATTGCCGGGGCTCACAAGGGAGCAAAGAATTGTAACACTGTGACCTACAAGACATGTCGTAAGAAGCGACCCATGTAGAAGCCTAGGGATGCTACCCTAGTAAATAAAAGAGTCGCAGAAATTGGATGTGCTGGCCTACTTGTAGGCGCATAACTGGCACAATGTACAATCGCTCTTAGGCTCAGATCACATACAAATCAAAAAGAGTGGTTTAACAAGTGGTCAATGTGGAGTGTTCGAAGAAGAAGTAACAATGTCATGACTTGATTAATTAGCTTTTCCTGAGCAGAACTTAAGCAGGAAGGAAAGCAATGGCAGACTATCTTCCAAGAAAATGTCTAGAAAACCATCATAATAATGTGGAATAGTTAGTTAGTTTGTTGCTTTCGTGCCAAAGGCGGCACATAGGGCAGAGGTTTTAGATCTCCATGTGATGCGGTTCTTTGCTAGCAGTTGGAAATCTTGTATGGTTTTACATTCCAATAGTTTACTTTCTTGTTGGATGGTTCTTTGAAGAGTGGTCTTTGGTCTTCCACGTTTTCTTTTCCCAACTGGTGACCACATAAGGACTTGTCGATTTTGTGGAATACAAAACATTAAACAACTAAAAGCAGTATGGAACGGAACTGATAAGAAAACAAAGATCAGAATACTAAGAGCATGTATATTCTCAGTGGCAGTAAAAGCACAGACCACAGTCTTCAGACTTAGAATGGGACACTGCAGTCTCAGAGCACACCTCCACAGAATGGGTCTCAGGGACTCGGCAGCCTGCACCTGTGGAGCACCTAAGCAGTTCCCAGAGCACATCCTGCAAGACTGCCCCAGTCTGAGCAGTGTGAGAATGGAGATCTGGCCAACAGAAACAACCCTACAAAACAAACTATGGGGGACTGGTGAAGACCTCAAGCGCACCGCCCTGTTTATGACGCATACCGGAGAGTAGCATAGAAGAAATTGATCGCAGAAGAAGAGAAGACAAAGAAGATAGATTCAGGATGTAACTGATGATTTGAGCATGACGGCTACAGAGGCAGAACACCTGGCCTATGAGAGAGAGAAATTCAGAAGGACTGTTGGGGTGGCAAAGTTCTGCTCAGGGCAAGCTATTTGATGATGATGTAGAACTTTAACCAGCCTAAAGTCCTTCGAATTTTTCTCTCTCAAAGGCCAAATATCCTACCTCTGCAACCTTTGACGAATTTAATGATGGTTGAAAAAATGTTTCCTTATATTGAAGGCATCGGTATCCATTCTTCCCCATAATCGATATTTGTGAGGCCACATATCAGCTGAACAGTGTCCCCATAATCGATATTTGTGAGGTCACATATCAGCTGAACAGTGTCCCCATAATCGATATTTGTGAGGTCACATATCAGCTGAACGTCTCCATAATCGATATTTGTGAGGCCACATATCAGCTGAACAGTGTCTCCATAATCGATATTTGTGAGGACACATATCAACTGAACAATGTCTCCATAATCGATATTTGTGAGGTCACATATCAGCTGAACAATGTCCCCATAATCGATATTTGTGAGGCCACATATCAGCTGAACAGTGTCTCCATAATCGATATTTGTGAGGACACATATCAACTGAACAATGTCTCCATAATCGATATTTGTGAGGCCACATATCAGCTGAACAGTGTCTCCATAATCGATATTTGTGAGGACACATATCAACTGAACAATGTCTCCATAATCGATATTTGTGAGGTCACATATCAGCTGAACAGTGTCTCCATAATCGATATTTGTGAGGTCACCTATCAGCTGAACAGTGTCTCCATAATCGATATTTGTGAGGCCACATATCAGCTGAACAATGTCTCCATAATCGATATTTGTGAGGTCACATATCAGCTGAACAATGTCTCCATAATCGATATTTGTGAGGTCACATATCAACTGAACAATGTCTCCATAATCGATATTTGTGAGGTCACATATCAGCTGAACAATGTCTCCATAATCGATATTTGTGAGGTCACATATCAGCTGAACAATGTCCCCATAATCGATATTTGTGAGGCCACATATCAGCTGAACAATGTCCCCATAATCGATATTTGTGAGGTCACATATCAGCTGAACAGTGTCTCCATAATCGATATTTGTGAGGTCACATATCAGCTGAACAGTGTCTCCATAATCGATATTTGTGAGGCCACATATCAGCTGAACAATGTCCCCATAATCGATATTTGTGAGGCCACATATCAGCTGAACAGTGTCTCCATAATCGATATTTGTGAGGTCACATATCAGCTGAACAATGTCTCCATAATCGATATTTGTGAGGTCACATATCAGCTGAACAATGTCTCCATAATCGATATTTGTGAGGTCACATATCAGCTGAACAGTGTTTGCTGCGCTACCAACCCACGACTTGACCCGCTGTAACCGTTTTCCCTCCACTTGTGTTGAGCAGCTCGTGCTCCTTTGGGTAATCCTTTTTAGAACTTATTTTGAGATACGCACGTGCTCTAGCTATCTTGTCTATACTCCATGGTCGGGAAATCCAGGAGAAATCTCATCGCCACGCAGGGTGTATCCCTTGTGCAACCGAGCATGATACGCATAGCTTCATTCTGTATTCTCTCCAGTGTTTCAATTTGCATTTTACTAACAGTGAGGATAGCCATTGCATATTCGATTTGTTGAAAGAACCAGCGCTTGATCCAAGATTGAGAAGACGTTGTTCTATATTATCAGCCGCCATAACTCATTGCCGCCAGACATTTAATTACGTGCCTTGACAATGACATACTCAACATGTTTCCTGAAAAACAGACATCGGTCAAATTTCCCACCAACAAATGTTATCGATTTAGCTCTGGATAAACCAACACCGCAAAGTTTCACAATAGGCGTACATGCGTTGAGTGTAATTCTTTAGTGAGAACCATGTTACTGCTGCTTTTGTAGGGTTAACTAGTGCACCAGAGACATCACACCAGTTTGTGATGCAGTAAAGTTCCCTCTGTATCTCACCGGCAATTTCGTTTCTGTCTTTCCCTTGTCTATACATTAGAATGTAATCAGCAGATGACAATGATCTGTCTCTTTCATCAAGTTGTTGTTCTGTGATCGACACCGTGCATATGTTGAATACGACTGGTGAAAGAGCCTGAATATACAGTCACCGTCTCAGATAACCAACCACCACATCGCAGTACAACTTTCCTTTTAAACAGCACAGCAGCTATCCATCTTATGAGTAGAGGGTGCATGAGATAGTCGTAGGACACTTTGTTGTATGCGTCTTCCAAGTCCACCATCGCTGCACATGTTTCAAAACCTACATGGAAACACCGAAAGACATCATAGGCGAAGATAGTAGAGTTACACTAAGTTTCCTTCCCAGATCTGTAACCTCCGAGAGTGGGTGGGAAGATATGACGACTTAGGAGGTCCCACAGCAGTGGCAGTGCTACAATTTTCTCAAGAAGCTTGCCTGTCGTATTTTGCATTGCAGTAATTATATAGCCTGCTATCTGGGCGTGCTCTTTATTAGGCTTTTTTGGCAATGGTTGTAGGTAGCTGTGGAGCTACTCCTCCTTGATCTCACCGTTTTGGGTGCTGATGTTGAATGTTTTGACCAGGACCTCCATGTCATCATTCAATAAATCTCTATATCGTTATATCGAGTGTCATCAGGACCTGGAGCAGTGTTTCCATGTGGTGCTCTTAGCAAGATTTGTACATGCTTTAAAGGACACAGTTTTCTTGTCCATGTCCTTTTTCAGTTCCTTGGTAGATTCTGGTTGTGTGCTGGTGGCCCTTCTATCCCAATTTGACATCTCGCCTCTTGACCAGTCAGGCTTAAGTTACCTTTTTTATTCCACCATGGAGGCGGTGTCAAGTTCCTCTGTTTATTTCAAGGAGCTCTCATTTTGCGCCTAATCTTGCTGATAGTGTCACAACCCTCTGTGTCATAAGCGCGTTCTCTTCGCCCCATGTTCTGCTTAGTTTGGTTGCCCTACCATCGTTGATGCAGACTAGATCTGATTTCACCAGCGCGTCTTCTAGTTTCTCACCCTGTTTATTATAGGTCATTTCCCACTGTCTACCCCTGGCGTTGAAGTCCACAAACGATTATCTCATCCCAGTCAAAAAAAACTTTGCCACTGCAGTGTATCCACATGCATACACATTGACTGTGACGAAGAAGAAGAAGAAGACTATGACGAAGGAAAAAAAATCACACAAACAACGTGTTTACCGATTTCTATGCGAATAGCGGTGACCCTGAACCACCCTCCATGTGCGTAGCTTTAAAAAGTGATGCAAGTTTCGGTAGTTACTTTAAATATTTGTAACTGTTTGTTACTTTTTTCAACACGTACTCGTTACTTATTACTTGTTATTGGTCATTGTAGTAAATTGATAACAATACTCAACGAGATAGCCCTAAAATAAGATAGTAATATAGTAAGAATTCAATCAATCAATCAAGTGTCATGCCTGCCGCGGCGTAGGCGATCATGTCTCTCCACAACTCTCTCTGCTTGGTGCAGTTCTGACGTCGATCTTGTGTCGAACCATGTCAGGCCATCCAACATCTTTTCCATTTGTCTTCCACGATCTCTCCTGCCCTGAATGTTACCTGTAGTCACTAAATGTTCTAAACCTTCTCTTCGCATTATATGCCCGAAGAACCTTGATTGTCGGATTCTTATTTTTTTATAAGGTTTCTTTGTGTTAGTTAGTTTATTCCTTTCAAGCCAAAGGCGGCACATAGGGTAGATGTTTTAGATCTCCATGTGATACGGTTCTTTGCTAGCAGTTGGAGATCTTGTATGGTTTTACATCCCAATAGTTTACTTTCTTGTTGGATGGTTCTTCGAAGAGTGGTCTTTGGTCTTCCACGTTTTCTTTTCCCAACTGGTGACCACATAAGGACTTGTCGATTTTGTGGAATACAAAACATTAAACAACTAAAAGCAGTATGGAACGGAACTGATAAGGAAACAAAGATCAGAATACTAAGAGCATGTATATTCTCAGTGGCAGTTTTTTTTTTTATTTCCTTTTTTTTCCTTCCTTTCGTCCGCTTTCAACTCAGACGAAGTTTCATCTCTGAAACTGATTTTTGCGTGAAAATCCGTTTTTCCAATTTCTTACAATGGCAGCAGCGTGCACATTGTAAATTACTTACACTGGCAGCCGTGTGCTCAATGTACTCGTAATTAGTATTCCCTCGCCATACAGGCAGATTTTCTCCGACTTCAGAGGTACTCACGTTATCGTCCTGAGTAAGACCAGGGACTCGAACAAATGCCGGACAGTAGGTTCGAACCCGAGCTATGAGGCGTCTCACAGCTAGCAGGCCGAGCTACTATCAACTACTCTAGGCAGTCCCCCTCAGTGGCAGTAAAGCACAGACCACAGTCTTCAGACTTAGAATGGGACACTGCAGTCTCAGAGCACACCTCCACAGAATGGGTCTCAGGGACTCGGCAGCCTGCACCTGTGGAGCACCTAAGCAGTTCCCAGAGCACATCCTGCAAGACTGCCCCAGTCTGAACAGTGTGAGAATGGAGATCTGGCCAACAGAAACAACCCTACAAGACAAACTATGGGGGCCGGTGAAGATCTCAAGCGCACCGCTCTGTTTATGACACATACCGGAGAGTAGCATAGAAGAAATTGATCGCAGAAGAAGAGAAAACAAAGAAGATAGATTCAGGATGTAACTGATGATTTGAGCATGACGGCTACAGAGGCAGAACACCTGGCCTATGAGAGAGAGAAATTCAGAAGGACTGTTGGGGTGGTAAAGTTTTGCTCAGGGCAAGCTATTTGATGATGATGTAGAACTTTAACCAGCCTAAAAGTCCTTCGGAATTTCTCTCTCTCAAAGGCCAAATATCCTACCTCTGCAACCTTTGACGAATTTAATGATGGTTGAAAAAATGTTTCCTTATATTGAAGGCATCGGTATCCATTCTTCCCCATAATCGATATTTGTGAGGTCACATATCAGCTGAACAATGTCTCCATAATCGATATTTGTGAGGCCACATATCAGCTGAACAGTGTCTCCATAATCGATATTTGTGAGGTCACATATCAGCTGAACAGTGTCTCCATAATCGATATTTGTGAGGTCACATATCAGCTGAACAGTGTCTCCATAATCGATATTTGTGAGGTCACATATCAGCTGAACAGTGTCTCCATAATCGATATTTGTGAGGTCACATATCAGCTGAACAATGTCTCCATAATCGATATTTGTGAGGACACATATCAGCTGAACAGTGTCCCCATAATCGGTATTTGTGAGGTCACATATCAGCTGAACAATGTCTCCATAATCGATATTTGTGAGGCCACATATCAGCTGAACAATGTCTCCATAATCGATATTTGTGAGGTCACATATCAGCTGAACAGTGTTTGCTGCGCTACCAACCCACGACTTGACCCGCTGTAACCGATTTCCTCCACTTGTGTTGAGCAGCTCGTGCTCCTTTGGGTAATCCTTTTTAGAACTTATTTTGAGATACGCACGTGCTCTAGCTATCTTGTCTATACTCCATGGTCGGGAAATCCAGGAGAAATCTTATCGCCACGCAGGGTGTATCCCTTGTGCAACCGAGCATGATACGCATAGCTTCATTCTGTATTCTCTCCAGTGTTTCAATTTGCATTTTACTAACAGTGAGGATAGCCATTGCATATTCGATTTGTTGAAAGAACCAGCGCTTGATCCAAGATTGAGAAGACGTTGTTCTATATTATCAGCCGCCATAACTCATTGCCGCCAGACATTTAATTACGTGCTTTGACAATGACATACTCAACATGTTTCCTGAAAAACAGACATCGGTCAAATTTCCCACCAACAAATGTTATCGATTTAGCTCTGGATAAACCAACACCGCAAAGTTTCACAATAGGCGTACATGCGTTGAGTGTGATTCTTTAGTGAGAACCATGTTACTGCTGCTTTTGTAGGGTTAACTAGTGCACCAGAGACATCACACCAGTTTGTGATGCAGTAAAGTTCCCTCTGTATCTCACCGGCAATTTCGTTTCTGTCTTTCCCTTGTCTATACATTAGAATGTAATCAGCAGATGACAATGATCTGTCTCTTTCATCAAGTTGTTGTTCTGTGATCGACACCGTGCATATGTTGAATACGACTGGTGAAAGAGCCTGAATATATAGTCACCGTCTCAGATAACCAACCACCACATCGCAGTACAACTTTCCTTTTAAACAGCACAGCAGCTATCCATCTTATGAGTAGAGGGTGCATGAGATAGTCGTAGGACACTTTGTTGTATGCGTCTTCCAAGTCCACCATCGCTGCACATGTTTCAAAACTTACATGGAAACACCGAAAGACATCATAGGCGAAGATAGTAGAGTTACACTAAGTTTCCTTCCCAGATCTGTAACCTCCGAGAGTGGGTGGGAAGATATGACGACTTAGGAGGTCCCACAGCAGTGGCAGTGCTACAATTTTCTCAAGAAGCTTGCCTGTCGTATTTTGCATTGCAGTAATTATATAGCCTGCTATCTGGCAGTGATCTTTATTATGCTTTTTTGGCAATGGTTGTAGGTAGCTGTGGAGCTACTCCTCCTTGATCTCACCGTTTTGGGTGCTGATGTTGAATGTTTTGACCAGGACCTCCATGTCATCATTCAATAAATCTCTATATCGTTATATCGAGTGTCATCAGGACCTGGAGCAGTGTTTCCATGTGGTGCTCTTAGCAAGATTTGTACATGCTTTAAAGGACACAGTTTTCTTGTCCATGTCCTTTTTCAGTTCCTTGGTATATTCTGGTTGTGTGCTGGTGGCCTTTCTATCCCAATTTGACATCTCGCCTCTTGACCAGTCAGGCTTAAGTTACCTTTTTTATTCCACCATGGAGGCGGTGTCAAGTTCCTCTGTTTATTTCAAGGAGCTCTCATTTTGCGCCTAATCTTGCTGATAGTGTCACAACCTTCTGTGTCATAAGCGCGTTCTCTTCGCCCCATGTTCTGCTTAGTTTGGTTGCCCTACCATCGTTGATGCAGACTAGATCTGATTTCACCAGCGCGTCTTCTAGTTTCTCACCATGTTTATTATAGGGTCATTTCTCCACTGTCTACCCCTGGCGTTGAAGTCCACAAACGATTATCTCATCCCAGTCAAAAAAAACTTTGCCACTGCAGTGTATCCACATGCATACACATTGACTGTGACGAAGAAGAAGAAGAAGACTATGACGAAGGAAAAAAAATCACACAAACAACGTGTTTACCGATTTCTATGCGAATAGCGGTGACCCCTGAACCACCCCTCCATGTGCGTAGCTTTAAAAAGTGATGCACGTTTCGGTAGTTACTTTAAATATTTGTAACTGTTTGTTACTTTTTTCAACACGTACTCGTTACTTATTACTTGTTATTGGTCATTGTAGTAAATTGATAACAATACTCAACGAGATAGCCCTAAAATAAGATAGTAATATAGTAAGAATTCAATCAATCAATCAAGTGTCATGCCTGCCGCGGCGTAGGCGATCATGTCTCTCCACAACTCTCTCTCTGCTTGGTGCAGTTCTGACGTCGATCTTGTGTCGAACCATGTCAGGCCATCCAACATCTTTTCCATTTGTCTTTCACGATCTCTCCTGCCCTGAATTTTACCTGTAGTCACCAAATGTTCTAAACCTTCTATTCGCATTATATGCCCGAAGAACCTTGATTGTCGGATTCTTATTTTTTTATAAGGTTTCTTTGTGTTAGTTAGTTTATTCCTTTCGAGCCAAAGGCGGCACATAGGGTAGAGGTTTTAGATCTCCATGTGATACGGTTCTTTGCTAGCAGTTGGAGATCTTGTATGGTTTTACATCCCAATAGTTTACTTTCTTGTTGGATGGTTCTTCGAAGAGTGGTCTTTGGTCTTCCACGTTTCTTTTCCCAACTGGTGACCACATAAGGACTTGTCGATTTAGTCTCTTTTCGTCTGATCTAAGACATGACCTAAATATTTCCACCTTCGTTTCCTTATAATATTTGATACGGGTTGTTGGTGTGTTCTATCTCTCACTGTGTTGTTAGAAACGAAATTACTCCATTTGACTTTTAATAATTTTCGTAGACATTTATTCTCAAAGCTGTCCAGTTTCTTATCAATTTTCTTTGTTGATTTCCAACTTTCACAACCGTAGGTCAGTACAGGAATCACACATGACCTAAATAATGTAACTTTTGTGCATATACTAAGGTCTTGAGATTGCCAGATATTCGTTAATTTAGTGAAGGCACTAGCTGCTATAGCAATACGAGAGTTTATTTCTTTCATCATGTCTCCGTTGTTTGACACTTTACTACCCAAATATGTAAAATGTTCAACTTTCTCCAGTGTTTGGCCATTCTTTGTGTGCAGACCTGATTTAAAACCTCCTCATTTGTTTTCTTCGCTGTCCATGGAATTTTCACATTCTTCTGTAAAACCACATCTCTGTGACTTCCAATGATGGTATTGATTGTTTGTTCATTGTCCATGATTCGCTGCCATACAGAAGTATTGGATCAATACAGCACTGGAGTATTCGTTTTCGCAGTGTCATTAGTAGTGAATTCACTCATAGTGTGTTTTTCATTTTCATAAAAGATGCTTTCTCTTGAGCTATTCTACTTCTAATCTCTGTTTTACACCTGCCATCTGATGTCAGGAGTGTTCCCATGTACTTGAATCGATAGACTTGTTTCAGTGTTGTTTTATTTATGTTGATATTACAGATTGGTGTTTCCTGTTAGTAAGAATTACAATGACAAAAATAACAATACACTAGTAGGTAATTTAATATAATGTAAAATGAGATAGAAAACGGCGCTGTCTCAGGCGAATACACAACATCAGATGTCAAGACCACATCTCCAATATGGAAGTCATAGACAGTATTGGTATCATAAGCATGTACACCTTGCTGAGTCAGCAACGTCTGAGATGGGTGGGACACATGTGCCACATGAGCGATGATAGAATTCCTAAGTACATCTTATATGGCCAACTCGCAACTGGTACTAGACAGCATTGGTACCCATTACTACGCGTCATTGACACCTACAAGCGTAATGTAAGATCATGCGGTACAGACAAAGTACATTGAGAGCAGTCGGCCAGAGATATAACGATGGTGGCGGTGAGAGATGCATAAAAAAGGAGAGAAGAATTTATATCATCGCATTTCGAGGCAAAAGAGAGTGCCGAGGGCAGAGAGGCCATCTTCTACATCAGCTTCAGTCACCAGTAACTGTGACAAGGATTGCAACAACCAAGAATGTGACTAAGCACACAACACATTCTTCTACCAAGAATGTGACTAAGCACACAACACATTCTTCTTTTCTTCTTCATCTTTCAACTCCAAACGGAGCACAGGTCTTCAACAAACTTCTTCCAACTCTTCCTCTCACTTGCCATCCCTTTCAATTCTCTCCATGTTTTACCTATCTTGTTAATATCAGTTTCCATCTCTCTTCTCCATATATGTCTAGGCCTTCCGCTCTTTCCTACTCCTCTTTCCCTGTGGGTTCAAAAACAGTACCTGTCTTGCAATGCTTCCAGTCGGTCTTCTCAATGTATGTCCTAAACATCGCCCGAGTGGTTACCGGGGCCTAAATTTGGGGTGTAAAGAATAGAACCACTGTTACCTGCCACGCATGTCGTAAGAGGCGACTAAGGAGGTTTGGCTGAAATCGGATGCACATGTCCTAAACGTGTAGAAGTCTATGCGTTTAGGGGCCTGCCAAACCAATGTGCAACGTATACACATTCTTGGCAAAGATCAAACATATCACAAAGAGTGATTAAAATTGGTTGTAAAGAACGAACGCAAAGAAGAAGAAGAAGAAGATCGCCCTCGTCTCTTGCTTAGCTCTTTCTCCACTGGTACCTGCTTAGTTCTTTCTCTGAGTTCCTCGTTTGTAATCTTATCATACCATCTCAGTCTCTCTATTCTACGTTAACATCTATTTATGAAGATCTGTAGTTTTCTGGTGGTTTCTTTTGTTATCTTCCATGTTTCCGAGCCATAGAACAGCACTGACTTCACAATAGAACACACTACGTTACGTAAATTACATTGTAAAGTAAAGTAAAGGAACCCTTTCATACCTCGTGGTATATAAGTCAATACAGTGTTAGGCCTGTATTTTTCATTGACCGTCGGCACACAATGGGTGATGTGGTCAGCATCACGCCGGCCGCCTTTACTTCCCAGAGCATGTCTGGTACCCATTTTAGGCTGGGTCGACCTGAGAGCCGTCGTGGTCGGGAAAAATTCCACGCACAGTGCGGGAGCTGAACCCAAACCACCAGCCTTGCCAAGCAGTTCACAACAACTGCGCTACAGCGGCTCTCAAATTACATTGCTTCATGAGAAAAAAGAATTCCATGATAATGTAAAATATAAATATATAATTTAACTATTATAAAACAACTACAAATATATAATTTAACATTATGTAGAGCTAATAGAACTAATGAAACTAATAGAACAATAGAAATAATGAAATATGAACAATAGAAATAGAAACTAATGAACAATGAAACTAATGAACTAATGAAACTATAGAATAAGAACAATGAAATATGAAATATGAAGTAATGAAACAAGAAACTATGAAAAGCTAATAGAAACTAATGAAACTAAGAAACTAATAGAAAACTAATAGAAAACTAATAGAAAAGCTAATAGAACAATGAAACTAAGCAAAGCTAATAGAATACTAATGAAACTAATAGAAAACTTAATAGAACAACTAATAGAAACTAATAGAAGATAATGAAAAACTAAAAGAAAACTAATAGAAAAGCTAATAGAAAATAATAGAAAAACTAATAGAAACTAATAGAAAAGCTAATAGAAGAAGACCAGCAAGAGATATAGTTTACATGTACGGTTACAACTTCACTGCAACGGGTCACCCATAAATGCTCCGTTTCTATGCCAACGAAAATCACACAAATGATAAAACTGTCTCCTGTGTGAACTAATTCCAGAATGAAACAGCTGTATCACAACAAAAAGAAACATGCACCGCATAAATACATATGGCCGTCGCTAAAGTGTCAACACAAAATTGTTCATCACTTGAATTGCAATTCGTGTCTAAGGGAACATCAATCATGACAAAATCTAGCTTTCTGCAAGCGCAATATCCCTGCATGAGTTGGTTCGTCATATCCGCTGTCCGCCATTTTCTGAATACACACAACAAACGCATGGTTGACACAGCAAAAGCATTCCATGTAACATTTGTAGCTTACAGCGTTGCTCAAGCACTAACTCAGTAGCTCGGCAAACGAAATCGGAAAATACCCGACCAAACATGTTGGAAATGCGCTAGCAAAGTCGTGTCCAGAATCAAACAGTCCTGACTCTGAATGGCCCTCCCGCATTCCACCATTGCTGGCCAGATTTTTACAAGAGAGAATGAACACTATCTAGATCATGGGTTCCCAAAGTGGGCGGTACTGCCCCTGTGGGCGCTGAGGCCTTCGGGGAGGGGGGGGATAGTGGGTTCAGAAGCATTTGGGGAGTTTCTTTCGTGATTTTGCGATTAAATAATCATTAAAAATTTGAATTCTGCATTTTAATTCATCTTATGCCCATCTTACACGATCCATTTTTTCATCAATTTTCTATTTCATGGCAAACTGATATAATCATTTGAAAACTGACCATGTATGACAGAAATATATATCATTTTATATGTCAAATGAAAATAGAGCTATATATATATATGGGGTGGTGGGCATTAGCAAACTGTTATAATGGGGATGTGGCGTTGGCAACTGTTGTAAGGGGGCGTTGGTAAACTGTTATAAGGGGGTGGGGGCGTTGGTAAACTGTTATAATGGGGAGGGAAGCGTTACAAAGTTTAGTTTATGTCGTGCAAAGTAGGACGAAAAAGTTTGGGAATCTATGATCTAGATAGAGCAAGATATGTGCTATTGTTTCGACTCAGAACTGGACACAACAGACACACAGGCTAAAACTAGTTCCATCACCCACATGTGCATGTGTACAGACAACCGAACACATCCTGCAAGACTGTCAACTGCAAAAAGAACACTGACCAACAGAGACAGACATAAATACAAAACTGTTTGGAAGCCTTGAAGTCTGCCCGGTGTGCTATAACGTCGGTTCAGTAATTGATTTCCAAGGAAGCATAGAGCTATGACGCTGAATAGACAGATATATTACAGCTTCGAGATTTGTATCCTGTTTGTCTTTTATTAGCAATTATCCATTTATCTTAAGAACGTCAGCTTTTGGTTCAAAAGAGGAAATGAAATGTGCACTGCTGAACAAAAGATATTTTTATCAACGTAGATACGTCTGTGTTGTACTGGGGCCCACAAGAGAAGCATAGAATAGTACCACTGCGACCTACAATGCTTGTCGAAAGAGGCGACTGATGTAGGCCCTAGGAATGCTACCCTAGTAAATGGCCATGGCTATTGAGTTGTTCGTATGTGTCGATTCCTCTCCGCCAATAATGGCTGACACATTCCGTTTCTGAAGACATCTTTTATTTGAGGTTGTTCTCTAGACAGTTGCAGTCCCCTGCTGACGAGATCTGTCGTCCAGGGTTTGTCTGGAGTCGTCCTACTCTAGATGACTTCAGCCTTCTGTTGCCGGGCTCACCATTCCAGGCTTTTATGTAGGTTGTGCTCCCTGGACACTACCGTTTAATCCCATATATACTTAAGGGAAAGTGTCATAGAAGTAGAAGACGAGACAAGAAAAAGGATGTGCTCCTCAAGGAAGAGGGAGAGAGAGGACAAGTGCTATTTGTCCCATAGCTGGGGGATGGGTTGGTTACAGTCAGAGCATTTACCACTCGCCGGTGGGTTCTGCGCTTTCACCTTATGAGGCCCCATCCTGCTCCCCGCCTTTTGGTCTGGCCCTTCACCTTCAGTCTGTTCGGCTTGGTTAGACCTGCCAGGAGTTAGACTCCGCCGACATAGCCTGAAGGATCCTAAAGACACACAAACCCTCCAACCGCGATAAGTTAGGCTAATATGGAGGGCTACCCTAGTAAATAAAAAGCAGCGCAGAAAATCGGATGTGCTGACCTACTTGTAGGCGCATAACTGGCACAACGTAAAATCGTTCTTAGTCTCAGATCACATACTAATCACAAAGAGTGGCACTTGAGCTTTCAACTCTTCTACTCGGTACCGTGGACATCGTAACCCTTCGATTCGTTGCCACCGTAAATCTGGAGAACCTGTGGCTTTTTCTGACAGCCCGCGGAATTGAACCCGCGATCAAAGCACCTTATTTCCACTGCAGCCATCGTAAGCCGTGTTTCCACGTTACAGAGAATAGTAGGTATTCGAGTAACAAAGTTACTATTCGCATGTCACTGGTGGCTAGAAAACGCGGCTCATTTTGTTTCAGCTTTATCAGAATAAGGCGGGCACATGTATTAATTACAACGTTCATCTTTGATATATGAGTAAGACTTTTCTTGTGCCTTAAGTTGAGAGTTAATGACTGTATATATTTTACAAGTGTATAATCGTGGGTAGACATATATGGAAAATGTGCATGTCCTAGATTAATTTGCAATCTAAATGTGGAAAGTGCCAACTTGATTTGATGATTATTGTGACACCTGCACCATGACCATATGGCACACACTAATTGACTAAAGTATGATGATACACTGACAGTCAGTGACCGATATATTTCAATATATATTCAATGAGTATAAGGAACTTTACGATTACTATCAAAAATAAGTAATAGCAGAACATGTTAACATTCATAAGGATACTATTTTGTATTAATTATGACATGATGGTCAAATAATGATTGTTCTCGTTTGGTTCACTTCAACTTTGACTTTACTGAGTACTCATCTCATAACTTCATTATCATTAAATAAATGCTGACCTCTGTCCTCTTTATTTCACTCTTGTGATGATTTTGTGTGATTTCACGTTGGTTATTGTGTGCAGTGATGTGGATAGTTGTTAGTAAGAGGCGACTGTATAGTAAGAGACGACTATCATGGACAGTTGTTTTAATGTTAGTAAGTCCATTGGATGTTAGTTAGAATTAAGAGTCGACAATCATGGATCAGGATTATGGATAGTTAATAGTTGTTGTTAGTAAGAGGTGACTGGATAGTTGACACTGACAGTAAGTTCTTAATAAGTTGTGTAAGACTCCTAAGTTAATTAAGAGAAGACTTTCTCAGTCGTCAACCTGAATGTTTAAAGCAAGCAGTGGTCCTCCTTCGGTTGTTCGAAAACGAAGGCAAATGCTTATCATTGTTGTACAATGGCACGGGTGGTAGTGACATCCATATCTCTCGAGTATTTCTCCGCTCCCGTATTATATAGTATATAATACATTGAACAGCTGCTATGTGAAAGGTGTTCAAAATTTCATTTATCAGTCAAATCAGTGTCACAGTCACACTTAGAAGTTTCAGTCTTTAGTAGTTTGTTGAGAAGATGGCATCTCAGAGTATGTCTGTTGTGGCATGTGCAGAGTCTGAATATCATGACTTTCTTCTTTGCGATCGCTATTTTGATGGTTAGACACGTTCTTATGATAAAGTTGACTTGTCTGAAGCTCATCTCTGGTGCCATGTAGTTTTGAATGTAGTGTTGAGTTGTAGGGCCAGTATTCCTTTTAGGAGGACATGGGATAGTCATGATTTGCTCTTTTCTGCTGAGTTTGTAATATGGATCATTTGTCTGGTGTCCCAGGTATTGTTTCCCACTTCATCATGTATTTTCTTGTGACAAATCTCTGCTTTTTTATAGTTTATGCCGATATCAGGTTGTCCCTGATTTTGGTAATTTTAAAACAAGTTACAGTAGTAGTGTAATCCTTTATTGTTTAATGTCTGGTTAGCTTCCATAGTTTGTGTCTTTCTCTGTCCAAGTTGAGATAGAAATTTCTTTCCTTCCAGCAGTCCCATTTCTAGTTGACGATTTTCCTGTATTTGGTAGTGGTAGCTTTGAGTGACTTCAGAAAGCGATGACAAACTACTGAACGTATAAGTGGTGCCTAGAAAATCGAGGACTTGTTTACTGTTGTTGATGGTGACATCCTGTAAAAGGATATGAAATGAAAATCGTGGCATATCCTTTACAGGACGGAGCCATCAACCACAGTAAACGAGTCGTTGATTTTTCTAGGCACCACTTATACGTTCAGTAGTTTGCCATTGCTTTTCTGAACGGTGAGGTCTATTTTTACCTATTGTAAAATCCACGGAAACAAATTTGCTTCCAAACTTGCCCACCGTGGGGTTTGAACCAGGTACACTTGGGTTGTGATCGAGCTCACTACCGCTTGAGCTACAGACATGCCATGTTTAAAAAAAAAAGCTTTGAGTGAGATGTTTGCTTCTGTTCTGTTTGGCACAACTTACTTATTCTTCAAGTTTATGCCAAATATCGACTATGGCTTTTTTGTTTTGGTCTTACTTTTCAGATGATATTTTTTGCTGTTGTTTGTAGTGTTGCTTTATTTAGACAGTCTACCACGTTTATATTTTTGTTATATATGTTTGCCTGTGTGTCGCCGTGGCCCGCAGGGGAGCAAATAATAGTAACACTGCAATTGTCCAAGCATCGCAGGGTCGCTCTTGCAGTGGATACCCTCTCACTGTGGAATACCAGGAAATGAAACAGCAGACCGATTGGCCAAGGAAGGTGCTGCAGGAGAGCAGCCGGATGTGCCAGTTACCTACCACCAAAAGAAAAGGATGATTAAATCAATAAGAAAGCCACAAATACCAACACAAGACGATTACTATAGTATGAGCAGATTGGAACAAGTTGTTATTCTGCGCCTTAGAACAGGACACAATCGGCTCCGCAGCCACATGTATACAAAATTCAAGATTGGCAATTCAGCCATGTGTACATGTGGACAGGCACATCAGACTGCAGAGCACATACTTCAAGACTGCCCCGAATATGATACACTGAGGCAAACTCACTGGCCTAACGAAACAACACTGACAGAAAACTACATGGACCTCTGTGTGAGCTACAAAAGACAGTGAAGTTCATACAAGAGACAACATTGAATATATAGACATATTTCAAGCGAACGAAAGGAAGGAAGGAAGGAAGCAACACTGCAGCCTACAAACAAAAGCATGTCGTAAGAGGCGACTGAGGTAGTGGCCTAGAGAAGCTACCCTAGTAAAGAAAAAGCATCGCAGAAATCAGATGTGCTGGCCTACTTGTAGGCGCATAACTGGCACAATGTACAATCACTATTAGGCTCAGATCACATACAAATCACAAAGAGTGGTGAACAAGTGGTCGGTATGGAGCATTTGAAGATGAAGTTACATGAATTGGTCATTTTGCAGTATCTACCAGTTAATATTGTAAATCTATCCCAGTGAGCTTGCTTGTAGTTCCAGCAAGGACATAGTTTTAGCTACTGTCAGGCATACTTCATCATCATGCCTATTAGCTTTATTGACCTGTGGTCACTACCTGCTAGTTGGTCAAGTACCATGTGGTCACTATCTGCTAGTTGGTCAAGTATATGGTCACCACCTGCTAGTTGGTCAAGTACCATGTGGTCACTAACTGCTAGTTGGTCAAGTACCCTGTGGTCACTACCTGCTAGTTGGTCAAGTACCATGTGGTCACTAACTGCTAATTGGTCAAGTATGTGGTCACCACCTGCTAGTTGGTCAAGTACCCTGTGGTCACTACCTGCTAGTTGGTCAAGTACCCTGTGGTCACTACCTGCTAGTTGGTCAAGTATGTGGTCGCTAACTGCTAATTGGTCAAGTACCTTGTGGTCACTAACTGCTAGTTGGTCAAATGTTTGTCAGTAAATTTTGTGAAAAACGTTCCCTGCACAGAATACCAGAACTGGGGTGGTAGAGGTATACCCTCTTCTTGAGATTTTTGTGTTTGTTTGCCTGCTATGAATTTAGGCATCGTCATGGCACCTATGACTGAATTTTTGTGCATGCTTTTCTTATCACCATTGTCCTTCATTCAGCAGAACCTTACTTCAACTTTATAGGTACTTATTTAGATCCTCCAAGTACGGTATCAGGATTTCCTGTAGTCCAACCACAGACTAACAAATATCTGGGTCACATATCGTGTGTCAGATGTTCAGACAAAATGACTCATGGAAGAGAGTTCGGTAACACAGTACAACTGAAAATTAAAGAGAATAAAAAATACAGACTGGGGAAAGAGACAGCACTCATTATATCTGGAGATTAAAGGGGGAAAGTGTAGAAGGATTGGACACAGTCTCAGGAAACAGCATAAAAATATAACCATACTTATGCTTGACTGAAAGAAATAGTAGGGAAACAAATGAAAAGGAGGTTGCTGAACGACACCTGGTGGAAAATATTTAAATAAAGTGAAACTGATAAGCGAACTTCAAGCTAATTTTCACATGAATGGCTAAGTTTTTTTATTGATAAAGTTTTGCAAGCTGTTTCTAATGGCCTAGACTAATTGTTATACACATTATTGACTCTTTGCAGAATTATTTGTTCCCATTTGTCGTCAAATCATGAAGTATGTGTTGGTAACTGGTGGTGTGATAAGTGGAGTGGGAAAAGGTATCATTGCCAGCAGCATTGGAACAATCCTCAAGTCACATGGCATACGAGTGACCAGCATCAAAATCGACCCTTACATTAACATTGACGCAGGAACATTTTCACCTTATGAACATGGTGAGAATAATTGCTCTGACCGGAGTTTGTTTTACTTATTTCTTTTTAAAATAATCATGATACACTGGTGGGTCGTAACATTTTTTTCTACAGTGTGTATTCCTTGTTCGAGCTGAAAAATTCTTTAAAAAAAAACTGCAACCTAGTTTTCATCAAGGCTGAGTCGCCCATGTTGTGCCGGTGCCCGCAAGGGAAGCAAAGAATAGTACCACTGCAACCTACAATGCATGTTGTAAGAGGCGATCGATGTAGGCCCTAGGGATGCTACCCTAGTAAATAAAAAGCAGCGCAGAAATTGGATGTGCTGGATTACTTATAGGCGCATAACTGGCACAACGTACAATCGCTCTTAGGCTTAGATCGCATACAAATCACACTGTGGTTGACAAGTGGTTGATATGGAGCGTTCGAAGAAGATCAAGGCTGAGCTATGTGCTCTTGTGACTAGATACATCCAGTTATATACATTTGCTCATGCTCACTTACTCCATTGTCATTCACTATGAGTTGGTCTTGCTCCAGATGTGGTACTTTCAAGTGGGTTTCATCTGATTGTCAAATCTTACAGTGCACTCATGTCGCCCGAGTGGTTACCGGGCCCAAATTTGGGGTGTAAAGAATAGAGCCACTGTTACCTGCCACGCATGTCGTAAGAGGCGACTAAGGAGGTTTGGCTGAAATCGGATGCATGTGTCCTAAACATGTAGAAGTCTATGCGTTTAGGGCCTACCAAACCAATGGGCAACGTATACATGTTCTTGGCAAAGATCAAACATATCACATAGAGTGATTAATATTGGTCGTAAAGAACGAACGAAGAAGAAGAGTGCACTCCTGTACAAACCTGTAACCTTTTGGATAATATGCATACACTTTAATCATGGCATAATGGATTAGAGCGAGGCTCCCATGTGGGAGAACCGTATTCAATTCACGGTTAAGGCCACTTTTTTTTCTTTTGTGGGCATAGATGAAAAATCATAACCTGAACAGCTTCGTGGCAACTGCACTAGCTATGTGGTCATTACATTTCTCAGGCTCTCATCCCACCTGTCCTACACTGCCCTAAAAGCGGTACTACTGGCAGTAATGAGTTTGCTACTGGTATCTTTCACTGGCAGTAATGAGTTTTGTACTACTGGCAGTAATGAGTTTTTACACTGGCGTTGGTTACTACTGACAGTAATGAGTTGGACTACTGCAGTAATGAGTTTTGGTACTACGTAGTTGACTACTGGCATGAGTTTTGGTACTACTGGCAGTAACGAGTTTTGGTACTACGGGACGAGTTTGTACTACTGCAGTAATGAGTGTTTTTTGTGTGTTTGAAATTCAGAAGTGCCTGTTCTACATTCCATAGGGGTCTAATGGTGGGGCAACATACTCACATTATCAGTGTAAATCACAGGTAACAGTGGATACAACACAGAACAGGACAAAAAATACTTTAAACAGAAAAGCGCAGACCAGTCTTTAGACATAGAACGGAACACTGCGGTCTCATAGCACACCTTCATAGACTGTGTCTTAGGTCTCTGCTACCTGCACCTGTGGAGCACCAAAGCTATCTCTAGAGCACATCTTGCAAGACTGTCCCAGCATGAGCAGCGTAAGAATAGAAATCTGAACACTCACCAACCTGCTGCCTTGTGGGTTTTTCCTGGGGACAGCAAAAGGCTAACGGCGAGCGAATCCAGTAAACGCTGGTTGAAATCGGACACTTCACAGAAGGATAAGCACTAGAGCTCCAATTGGTACTGAACGATGTGACGCAAAATTGCGTTCTTGGGAAAGGCTGTGTATATATCACAACTAGAATGATAAACACGGCCCAAAAAGAATGATCGCAAGAGAGAGCACTCACTTAAGTGATAGATGATTTAGATTATGCTGATGATATTAGTGTTCAACCCATACTAGGATACTCAAATGAAAATAGAAACACTTTCCAGAGCAGCTCAAACAATATAACTTAACATAGAAGTTAATATAGAATCCTGCATATTTTCTAAACAATGAGGAATGTTTAGTATGAACAAACTGCATCATTGAAGACCATCATTAGAAGATGGAGATGAAATGAGCATGGATTCCTTATGCCAGCATGTACTTTGGCTAGGACATCTCTCTGATTGACATCTGATAAGAAAGAGACCTAGGCGGCTAAATGGAAAATGAGAAAAACTGATAAGAAAACTGAAAAATTATGATTTACTTTGGAAACGAATGGTAAAAAAAGTAGAACATCATCACACTCGAGTAGTTACCTGGGCCCAAATTTGGGGTGTAAAGAATAGAACCACTGTAACCTGCCACGCATGTCGTAAGGGGCGACTAAGGAGGTTTGGCTAAAATCGGATGCACATGTCCTAAACGTGTAAAAGTCTATGCGTTTAGGGCCTACCAGACCAATGTGCAACGTATACACGTTCTTGGCAAAGATCAAACATCACAAAGTGTGATTAAAAGTGGTCGTAAAGAACGCACACGAAGAAGAAGAAGAACATCATCAACAGTGGAAATATTATGCCAAATTGGATATGGAGAGGATGTAATATAGATAGATAAGAAAAACACAAACATGGGTGGATACGGTTAACATCATGCCAACCCTCTTTACTGTCCAGAGTAGTTCTGTTACTTGAGGCTATGTCAACATGAGAGCTGCTTGTGATCGAAAATAATCCTATCATGTGACATCAAATCACCAATCTAGACAGTTCACTTATCACTAAACTACCATGGCTTACTTAAGGGAATAGCTACATTTGACTTGGTTAACATATTGTTGGGCATCTTGCCGAATGGATTAATGTGCAGGCTCCCATTCGGGATATCTGGATTCAATCCTGGTGTCTGCGCAAAATAGAGGGACTGAGATGGTATGATAGGGTCACAAATGAGGAAATTATGGAAAGAACAAGACAGATTCTAGTGAACCAAGAGGTTAAAAAAGACGCTGGCGCTGGATAGGACACACTTTAGGAAACCTGAGGGGAATATAACAAGAAGGGTCCTTACCTGACATCCGCAGGGACAGCGAAAGAAGGGAAGGCTGAGAAATACATGGAGGCAGAGATCAACAATATAAAGAAGAACTGGAGGGAGCTGCAGGAGATAGCTAGAGATAGGAAGACTGGCATGTTGTTTATGGCCTATGCCCCAATCCAGGTTAAAAAGACAGAGAGAGTTCAATCCACAGTAAGGCCAAGGAGTTTCTTCTGTTGAGGGCATAAATAAAAAATCCTAACCTGAACAATTTCACGGTGACTGTACTAGCCATGAGGCCATTAAATTCCGCAGACTCATATCCCCCATCCTACACTGCTCTGAAAAGCGGTAACACATGCGATAAATAAAGTTTAACACTTTCACTGCCAGCCATTTTTCCTGGCCCACTGCCACGCTATTTTTCGGCATGATCAGTTTTCACAGTGACACTTTTTTTAAATCGTAAAAAATAAACTATGGAATAGTGTTCATATATTAATGAGCTATTAACCTGTCTATATGTGGAATATATTCTGTATAATCCACAAACTATTGTAGTAACTGATATCCCATACCTATCCACAGTACGATATGCTGTCGTTTTCGCTGGTGTCTGTCACCTACTCCTGTACCCCTGGGAATGTCTGCTATCGATCTATAAACATCGTCACGCAAATCACAGTTCAAATTCATATCACATTCAGAGTTCGTTTTAACACTATCACTGGCTAAAAAGTCAGAAAAGAGTCATTTTGGACATCACTATTCATCAGCTACATCGTCCATTTTGAAAATGTTTGTTTACTTACGAAAAATCGGACTTATACCGACGTTTACGCGCTGTGTTAGATCCGTCATTTTGGAGAGCTCGTCGGAACAATACGGAAGTAGTACGTCACGGATCCCCATTTTCGCAAGCGATACTCCCGCTTAAAAAAGACATCGTCGACGGCAGTCCGCGACAAAAGTCGGCGGCAGTAAAGGGAGTTGGTACTTCGCCGACTTTTGTCGTCGGTGGCAGAGAAAGTGTTAATTAACATAGAAGACATACTGTTAATTAACATAGGCTTTACTCACAATTGTTCTCCTTGTTTCTACTGTCTTTACGTTCCATTCTTCTGAAACCTCCAAGACAAAAGTTTTATTTTTCTGTAAATATTATTTTAACAGGTGAAGTGTTTGTCCTTGATGATGGTGGAGAAGTTGACCTTGATCTAGGAAATTATGAGCGTTTCTTAGATGTGACACTAACACGAGACAACAACATCACTACAGGAAAGATCTACCAACAGGTTATCAACAGGGAAAGGAATGGGGATTACTTAGGCAAAACTGTACAAGGTAAATATTCTACTTGTGTGTTGTCATTTATTAGAAATTTATGTGCAAATCTTCTGAAAAATTGGCATTTGTGTGAACTAAATAACGTTCGGATTTCTTCTTCTTCTATGATCTCACTAGATTGGGATTTGGATTCTCTAATAAAGGCAGCCGTCTGTCTCAGATTATCAGCCACGCCATACAGTTTGTCTTGGACACTAGTGTAAGTGGTCCACCTCTTTCTTCTCAAGTCTGCATACTGGGGCAGTTCTGTAGGATATAATTCCTATGATTTCTGCTTCCCCGTTTGCTGACCTCTTCCTGCAGTAAGTTTTGGCCACCCTCGTGATGATGGGTCTGACATTCTTACCGCGTGGCTAAATCTCAGAGGCAGATTGGTGACCGTAGAATCCGTTATCCCATTCCGCATTGTGAGGGGTCGTTATACCATGTTATGCGCCTTACGGCCTGGTGCATCCGTTTCTGCAAGCATTTGTTTCGGTTAGCATTCCCTAGCGGACACATGCATCCGATTTCAACCAAACCTCCTTAGTCGCCTCTTACGACATTCGTGGCAGGTAACAGTGGTTCTATTCTTTACGTCCCAAATTTGGGCCCCGGTAACCAATCGGGCGACGTTCGGATTTGAACCCCTACCTTCAGAAAGCAATACAAACTGTTTATCCACTTAGAACTGCTGTCTGGGCAAAATAACAGGGGCAGTGAAAAACATTATTTATGAATCACACAGGAAAGCTTTTGCTATAAATCTCTTCTTGTCCTGATGCTTGAGGAAAAATCAAGGTGAGCAAAAGCTGTCTAGCACATTTAATTATATAAATGATAAATTTAAAATTTCATCGCCATAAGAATTACATCAGAACCCTATTAGTGTTGTCATGTAAGCCTGTATTGCTAGGCAAGGAGAGCAAAGAACAGTATCACTGCCACCTACACGGCATTCGACTAAGGTAGGGACCTAGGGAGGCTACCCTAATAAATAAAAGAGTCGCAGGAATCGGGTGTGCTGACCTGGAATGTGTAGGCGCCTAACTGGCACAATATACAATCTCTCTTAAGCTCAGATCACATACCGCCTGAGTGGTTACCAGGACCCAAATTTGGGGTGGTAAGAATAGAACCACTGTTACCTGCCACACATGTCGTAGAGGCGACTAAGGAGGTTTGGCTGAAATCGGATGGATGTGTCCACTAGGGAATGCTAACCCGAAACAAATTCTTGCAGAAAATGGATGCACCAGGCTGTAAGGCGCATAACATGTTGCAACGTCACACTTCTTCTAATAGTTTCCTTTTTGTTGACAGTTATTATTTTCCCTTGTTTTTAAAATCTTCTATCGCTCCATATCGACCACTTGTTAACCACTCATTGTGATTGGTATGTGATCCAAGCTTAAGACGTATTGTACACTGTGTCAGTTATGCGCTTACAAGTAGGCCAGCACATCTGATTTCTGCGCTGCTTTTTATTTACTAGGTTGTTTCCTAGGACCCTACCACAGTCGCCTCTCACGGCATAGTGGACGAATGCAAGAAGAGAAAAAATCTATAATAACAAATTATAGTGTGAGGAAAGTAAACAAGTTTCTTTACAATTGTTGACAAGATTGTCTTTTTTCTGGCTAATTATAACACAAGAAAAAGTCTTGCTTCTGAGCTAACTATAACACAAAAAGAAAGTCTTTGCTTCCTGAGCTAACTATAACACAAAAAGAAAGTCTTTGCTTCCTGAGCTAACTATAACACAAGAAGAAAGTCTTTGCTTCCTGAGCTAACTATAACACAAAAAGAAAGTCTTGCTTCCTGAGCTAACTATAACACAAGAAGTAGTATATGGGTCTCCAGCACAAATTGTCTGTATATACTTAGGCTCCTGCAAGATTGTCATCTGATGAATCAACTTCAGAAAGAACGCTGGATAACAGACAGACATCCACACAAAGTTGTTTGGAACCCTTGATGAACTAACAAACACAACACACATCCAGAGAACCGGACTCATTGTATAGACATTGAACATCAGCGAACGAGAAGAAGAGATACTTAAATGATTGTGACTAGCAGCTCCAGCATGTATGATCACTATGTTCTTTTCTATTGATACCTTCATTTTTCTACAGTTGTTCCTCACATCACCAACGCTATCCAAGACTGGGTCACTAGGGTTGCAGAAATACCAATTGAAGGGGATAAAGTTGCTGATGTCTGTATTATAGAGGTGAGGGCGTGTCTGTATTATAGAAGCTGTTATTTGCATTTGTTCTTATCAACCAAGTTAACCAGTCTTTGTGATCTGTGTGGTTTGCTCAGAGAATGTACGTTACGCTCCCATTAGGTTCCTGCGGCATGTAAGACAGGCACATCTGAATTTCAGCCAAAGTGTATGCATATTATCTAACAAGATGTAAATTTGTGCAGACGGGTAAATATATTTTGCAAACAGAAAAACTTCACTTTAAAGTACCACTTTTGGAGTTATACTGTAGCGTGTTATCAGGATCTGATTGGTTACAGGGATGCCGTCAGAGTTCTCTCATGCTAACTCTTGGTGTCAGATCTGATCAAGAGTGCAGAGCAGATACGGCTGCTTGAACCAGGAAAATATTGCAGACTTTGCCCTGGAAGCAGTCTTGAATGTAGAAGAAGAACTGATCAGTAAAAACTAAACTTGGCCATCGTGGACATATTTTTTTATGATAGAATAATATTTTTATCACCATTAGTAGTTCTGGGTACCTGAGAATGAGGAATAAATATAAACAATGAGCCTCTTAAAAATCAGAATATATGCTCTTCAAAATGTGCTTGGGAAGACTGGGTACCTATGAATCCTCCCAAACTTGTATGATGTTGGTTCAATAACCAATGTAATTTATTCGGTTGGAAGGGTGGTTGATATGTTCTAATATTTTTTTTATGACTCGTAATATTTCAATTTTTTTTCCACATATATTTTCAGTTGGGTGGCACCATCGGAGACATAGAGGGTATGCCTTTTGTGGAAGCTTTCAGACAGTTTCAGTTTAGAGTCAAACGAGAGAATATATGCTGTGTACATGTCAGTCTGATACCGCAGGTATGTACATGTTAGTCTCAAACTGTCTCTCTAATCTCTTTCTCTCTCTCTTGCCTTTTTTGCCCCAGTTGATCACATGCACAGAATAAAGTCTGCTAACGCAAGTGTGCATGTCAGACAGAAACACAGACTCCAGAGTACATCCTGCAGTCATGTCCATCATACATACACCAACGAAATGAAACATGGCCTCATGAACAAGTTTACAGAGCAAGCTTATGGGAATCTCGAGAACTCCAACCGACATGCAGCTTCATAGAGGCAACCCAACTCATGGTTTAGACGAGCATACAAAACGAATGCAAAAAGAAGAAGAACCTCCCCAGTTGAGGCATTAACTACTGACTATGTACTTCCACAATATACTCGATGCTATGAAAACAAGTTCTTTATCTCTTTTATTTACTTACATCACATTGTTGACTACCAAGTTAACAAATTTGCAGCAATAATTTTATTTTATATGTTTTCACCTTGCATGTATAAATGAAACTGCATTGCCCGTGTCATGCCGCGACTCGCAAGGGGAGCAATGAATAGTAACACTGAGACCTTCAAGGCGACTAAGGCAGGGGCCTAGGGATGCTACCCCAGTAAATAAAAAGCATTGCAGAAATCGGATGTGCTGGCCTACTTGTAGGCACATAACCGGCACAACGTACAATCATCTTAGACTCAGATCACATACAAATCACAAGATATTGACAAGTTCATATGGAGGTCAAGAGAGAATATTTTCTACTTGAAGTTTTTAATAAATTACTCTTTTGCTAGATCACATAAATTTGCACAGAGTAGTTAAATGTGTTGATATGTATATCGAAGTAACCATCTTTCGCAGATGATTTTCATGAGAAATCTATGTTCATCTGGCGTTTGTGAATACTTTATCAACAAAGACAATCACATCCAGATCACTACATAGTATTTGATTCAACTGATCATAAGAAGAAGAAGAGTTTAACTATATAATTTCTTTTTCTTTGCATCATGACACCAAGAACCAAACTAAGCCATCAATCAGTGTGAGGAATTCAGGGCTGAATCCCAGATATTGAAGAATTAGCACTGCAGCTACAAATGCTAGAGCACACTTAGTAAGAATCAGAATTACTTTACGTAACTATAAAGAGTTGCAGTCAGGTCCTGAATGGCGCCTGATTTTAGGTGAAAATACACTGAACAACGTGATATCCACTGGTTACGGCTCAATTCACAAAAACATATCACAAAGAGTGATTAAAAGTGATCGAATGGAGCGTCGAAGTAAGAAGAGTGATATGTAGCAACACTGGGGAAGAAACGACAGTTGATTACGTCACTTCTTCTTGATTCTCACAATATCCATTTCAACAGATGTTAATCAGAGTGGTGGATGGTGAGATTTGTTTCGAACCCTCTTTATATATCAGTTTCAACATGAGTATGATTCACCGGGCTTTTTCCTAAACATGTCATAGCGACAGTCACTGATTTCTAGCCCTTAATACCTTATGTGATGAAGATTACTCATTTGAATAATCTTTTAATCACTTTTCTTATTTGGTTAAGCCAAGACAACAAGGCGAACAAAACAAAAATAAATCAGTGTAGAGAATTAAGAGGACTTGGAATCTCACCAGATATTGTAAGATTACATTTCTCTGATATTAGCAAGTGATATATAGCAACACTTAGTAAGAAATCAGAATTATTCTTCCCGTCGCCCGCTATAAATTGAGTCATAGTCAGGGCGCCTGGAATAGCGCTTCTAATTTTTACGTGAAAATAAATCGGACAATTATATTTCTCTGATATTAGCAAGTGATATCGCCCGCGTGGTTACCGGGGCTCATATTTGGCAAAGATCAAACATATCACAAAGAGTGATTAAAATGGTCGTAAAGAATGAACGCAAAGAAGAAGAAGAAGCAAGGATATGTAGCAACACTGAGTAAGAAATCAGACAGTTTGATTACTGTATTACTTTCTTTCTTTGCATTTTCTCTACAATAGTCCCTTTTCAACCATATTTTAAAATCATGAGTTTAGTGCCAACAGCATGTGTTTTTGAGCATTTGTTTCTGTAAGCCTCTTTAGTCCATAACAGTCTTCACAATGACTACATGACTCCACCTGCTGTTCTTCTCTTTAGAAGATGTCTATAGCTGTATCCAGACACTGATTGTCTTTGCCCTTAATCAACCACTCTTTGTGATTGCGTAAAATTCTTCATTTGTTCTATAATAACTACTTGTTAATCACTCTTTCTTATTTTTACGTGATTAGAGCCACAGAACGTAGAGCAACTTGTGCTGTAATTTACCATGAATACTAAAAATAAACTGGCAGGACAAAATTCCAGACAAAGTCCTCACAAGAGCAAAGATCCCAAGCGCCAACACCCTGTTGCAGAAGGCCCAACTGAGATGGGTCGGTCACGTTGCTCGAATGCCTGATAAATGCATCCCAAAACAGTTGATGTATGGCGAGCTTGAAGGGGCAGACGTTTAGCTGGTGGACAGAAAACGCTTTAAAGACACTCTTAAAGTGTCTCTGAAATGCTTCGATATAGACAATACGTGCTGGGAACCCTTGCGCAAGATCGCAAATGTGGCGCTGTAACAACAAAAGAGGAACCCGAATAGCTGAGAATCATCGTATTGTTGAGTCACAGAGAAAACGAGCAGCGAAAAGACAGAGCACACAACACGCACATGTCTAACCTGATCATGTATGCCCCACCTGTGGTCGGGGATTCTGTTCTAGGATTGACTCTACAGTCACCCCGCAACACCAGAGAGGTGCAACAGTACACCTCTGAGATTGTTGTCATCATCGCTTGCGATGGACGGCTATTATCAATTTACCATGAATAGATCGTTTAGTTAAAGTACAATAATACAGAAGTGAGCGTGTGTAGCTTAAGCAGTAGTGATCTCAATCGCAACCAAAGTGTAATTGGTTCAAACTCAGCTGCAGGCAAGTTTGGAAGTAAATTAATTCCTTGCACTTTTATGAATGATAAAATAGACCTCACGTTCAGAAAGCAATGGCAAACTACTGAATGTATAAGTGGTGCCTAGAAAATCGACTCACTCATTTGTTGTTGTTGATGGCAAAGTCCTGTAAAGGATGTGCCACGATTTTCATTTTCGATATGGTAGTTTGGAACATATAGAGGCATCTGCCAAAATCAATGAGGGGTACCAGACTATATTATATTTCTATTCTTTGGTTCTATTCTTTACACGCACCCCAAATTTTGGCCCGTAACCACTTGACGAGTTTGTACTCTAATTACTTAACATTGTATGCACTCAAATTACTTGACATTGTTTGCACTCTAATTACTCGATATTGTTTGTACTTTAATTACTTGACATTGTTTGCACGCTAATTACTTGACATTGTTTGCACTCTAATTACTTGACATTATTTGCACTCTAATTACTCAACATTGTTTGCACTCTAATTACTCCCATTGTTTCACTTCTAATCTATCGAATTGTTTGCACTTAATCACCACATTGTTTGCCTTAATTAGCTCACTTGTTTGCAAATTCTAATTGCTTGCATTGTTTGCACTCATTACTCAACATTGTTTGATTTCATTTCTCAACATTGTTTGCCTCTAATTACTTGACATTGTTTGCACTCTAATTACTCACATTGTTTGCACTTAATTACTTGACATTGTTTGCACTCTAATTATTGATACTCCTTGATCTGATTATCGTTATTTCATGTTCTTGGAATAGCTCTACATTTCTGATGTATTTTTCTCTTCAGATTGCTTTCTGAGTACACTCCAGTGCAGTCGCAAAGATAAAATTTTTGTTTTGTCATGTGATCCTGAACAGGTGAATCTCATTTGTTTGTGCAATAGTGCCACTTTATTCTAAAAGTCAACTTTACCGTGGAGATGTTGTGTCTCACAGAGAATATAAAGAAAAGCTGCCAGATGTATTGCCCAAATTGGTTAAAGAATAGAACCACTGTTACCTCCCACGATGTCGTAAGAGTATTTGAAGGTTTTGCTGAATCTGATACACATGTCCTAAACGGTGAAGTTTCGTTTAGGACCTACAAACAATGTGCAACGTATACACTGCTCTGGCAAAGATCAAACATACACAAGAGTGTTTAAATTGGTGTAGATTACGCAATAGGATGAGATCAAGAAAGACTGACTTAGTATTTATGATAACAAGAAATGTGTTCTATGAAAAGCCATTTTTTTGTATAGATATTTTGTCTTGTGTTACAATTTCTTCAAATGGAATATAGGGCATATTAGTTTTTAATTCAAGAGTTCCATGAGGCAATGTACTGAATTTCCATGTCTATTGTGTGTTGTTCCCTGTTATTTCAGTAGTTAGACCCCCTGAATACAATTCTGACTTTGTAGAAGACCCGCTTATACAAGTCCCTCACCATACAGGCTCTGAATTCAGAGGTCAATTTTCCCTTAAAACTATACCCTTTTTGCATTGTAGTTTCTATAACAAAGCCATTTGTATAGTTTTGAGTTGTTCTTCTGGTGGAGCGTTGGGCAGAATAGATTAGGGCACGGCTCACATGCAGTTCAATCTACAGTAAGGTCAATGAGTATTTTTCTGTCGAGAGTATTACGGGCAGTGACAATAGTTTTAAAAAAAAAATTTTTGAATTATTTATTAGTTCTTCTTTGCGATAAGTTTTGTATGCTCGTCTAAACCATTAGATGCATTGCGTCTTTGAACTGAAGCTGCATGTCAGTTGAAGTTCCTTAGAATCCCTATAGCTTGCTCTGTAACTTCATCAATTCTTGGAAATCGTGACACAAAATATATATTTCCTTCTGCTCATTAAGATGTCCCATATTGTATCATACACGGTTACTATGTATACACATATTTGTATGTATGAGTTAATGATATATTTTAGAAACATGAAACCCAAGTTTATATTATCACATACATTGAAGCTATACTATAGCATGGTATCAGATCTGTTTGCTCATAGTGGAGACAGTCAAAACTGACACGTCCATGATATAGGACGCACTGACTCTTGTCTTTCATCCCCCCAAAATAGATTTGTTTACTATCAATTTCACAGGTGTATTGTGTTCATGATGTGACCTCCATCTACCGAGTACCACTTCTGCTTCAAGCACAAGGGGCAGACACTTTTCTTATACACCGTCTGAACCTGGAAGCTTGTCAAGTCAAGAGCAATACCATCAATCACATGTACAGATGGAAAGAGCTAGCTGACAGGTTAGACAGACATGTAACACTTTACTGTGATTTCTTATTATTCACCCTTCACCTCTAGGGGGACATAGGTCCGCAACTAAGGCCTCCCAAGCTCTCATATCTAAAGCTATTTTTCCCAGATCTCTCCATTCTTTTCCCACTTTCTTGCATTCTTACTCCAACTTCCACCTCCATGTGTTCCTGTGTCTTCCTACCTCTATTATCCTAGAGGTTCCATGGGAGGGCACATCTTGTGATGATGTGATATGTTCTTCTGTTTTCAATATTCCAGCATTTGGGCACTTGCCTTCGCCCAATGCTATATATTATTTATATTTGACAGCGTTGTCAACCAAGTCAACAATACCTGCTATTGGTGCGTCAATATCAGTGTATACTTATTTCTTCTTCGAACGCTCCATTTAAACCACTCTTTGTGATTTGTATGTGATCCAAGCCTAAAAGAGATTGTACACTGTGCTAGTTATGCGCCTACAAGTAGGCCAGTACATCCGATTTCTGTCACACTTTTTATTTACTAGGGTAGTTTATCTAGGCCCCTACCTCAGTCGTCTCTTACGACACACCTTGTAGGTCACGGTGATACTATTCTTTGCTTCTCTTGCGGGCCCCGGCACCATACGGGCAGGACATATATATAACCTAATGATTCTGCTAAAAATATGGTCAAAACTAGAGGAGGTGACATTGTGTGAAATTTAAAAAACAGGAGCCACACATCAAACTGTCGCTGGGAAATGATGTAACAATTCTGAAGCAGAAACTCTGAGACAAGCAGCATACTCCTTTAATAAAACCCAACAGTGGAACATTGTTAGCTTCACAGATTGATTGATTGGAGCATCATCACTGCACTTCTGTAAATAACATAACCATTTGTTCTCCGATCTCTTCCTTATACAGGAAGATCTCATCTGCAGTGCACAAACTCCGTTATGGTCCCCGGTGTAAATTTGAAGATGGTGAAGATGTTTCGTAGGAATTTTATTTTTAATCTTTTCTAATGAATTTGGCCAGTGCAGCGCTTTCCAAATTTGTTCTTCTGAATTCTGAACTGCCAAGGGTTCTTTTCCCGTGCTAAAATTGAACACAAGATCTATATTTTATAGCCGTATGTCTGCATATCTCCTTCACAGATGCACCTCTCAAGTATGCTGCCCCATTTCTCCTATCCTAGTTATCAGTAACATCATACTTTCCTTATATCTGCATATTTCCTTCACAGATGCGCCCCTCCAAGTATGCTGCCCCCATTTCTCCTGTCTTAGTTATCAATAACATCAAACTTTCCTCATGTCTGCATATGTATGTAGAAGCTGGTGAAATGTTAGCCAACTCAGTTTGTTTATCTTCTGACCTGATCCAGGTATGACCGACTGTTGAAGGAAGTTTGTATTGTCTTAGTGGGAAAGTACACAGAACTCTCTGATTCATATGCTTCAGTTATTAAAGCCTTACAACATGCATCATTGGCAGTCAATCACAGACTGGATCTGAAGGTCAGTATTTTCATCTGTAATAGATATATGTTTGTGTGTGTGTGTGTTACGGAGGTCGAAGAGAATACAGTAATCTATATATTATGTCTGTAACTTAACGGTGGTGAGCTCGATCACAACCCTGGTTCAAACTCAGTGGTGGAGAGTTTGTAAGCAAATTTGTTCCCGTGGATTTTTACAAGCGGTAAAAATAGACCTTACTATTCAGAAAGCAATTGCAAACTGCTGAACGTATAAGTGGTGACTAGAAAATCAATGACTCGTTTACTGTGGATGATGGCGATGACATGTAAAGGATATGCCATGATTTTCATTCATATTTGATCTACTTTATGGCACATTCACCAGCCATCACAAAGTCCACTTGTTCACCGTACCCATGAGTTAAGTATATCTTTTCTCTCTACCATGAAGATGACACTTGCCTGGGTTGTCCAAACATAACTCCTAATTCTCACACTTCCAGTGAGACTCGCCTACATCACATAAATGAGAGCCTACCACATTGATGACATTGGCTCTGTCCTTACTTCTGCTGCCCAGATGAGTTGGGGCATTGTTTGCAAGAAAATAATCTATATGATATTGTGTGTGCCAGGGATTCAAGAGAACTAAGTAATTTATAATATATATGTTTGTGTGTTAAGCATCCATTAAAATAAGTCAAAAACTTTACATACCTAGGGAGTATTGTATCCAGCAAATGGAAAAATAACTAACGTAATCCAACATAGATGCAATAGATCTTCTTTGCGTTCGTTCTTACGACCAATTGTAATCACTCTTTGTGATATGTTTGATTTTCCCAAAAAATTGTATACGTTGCACATTGGTTTGGAAGGCCCCTAAACGCATAGATTTCTACATGATTAGGACACATGCATCCGATTTCAGCCAGACCTCCTTAGTCGCCTCTTGCGACATGCATGGCAGGAAACAGTGGTTCTATTCTTTACACCCCAAATTTGTGCCCCGATAACCACTCGGGCGATGCAATAGATAAAATCATAGAACAAATATCGCCACTTTTGAAATGCAGACATGTCACTATGAACACTAAAAGAGCATTGTACAACACAAACTATCTCCCGACATTATGCTATCAGTGCCAAACCTGGATGCTGACAGCAAACAATAGAAGAAAACTAATCGCAACAGAGATGAAGTGTCTACACAGAATGCTGGGAATATCAAGAAGATACCGGTTTAGAAATGAAGACATCAGGAAAAAGTGAGTACAACATCAGTATTGAACATCAAGAAACAACAAATGAAATGGTTTTTCTACACAAGCAGCATTACCAACAGACAGTACGCCTCAAAGAGCAAAGCTACTTTGATACAGTGGGTGGATGCAAAGCAAAAGTCCATCCATGCAAAAGGTAGTCCTCAGAAATAACAGTTGGTGAAAAACACTATTTTGAAGCGCACACAAAAGCCCATTCTAGAAATCTCTTTTTATCCTAAAGCTGTGATGCATTCATTTCTGATGACAAATGTTGTATAATTGTTAATATTTCTATTTGTTTATGCTTTGCAGTGTATAGAAGCTTGTGATTTGGAGCTCGATACACGTCACCAGAACCCACAAAAATATCACGAGGCTTGGAGAGAGTTAACTGGAGCAAAGTAAGTACCACATTTAATTTTGTTTATCCACACAACTAATCTACTTCTGTCTATCTATGAACTGTTTCATTTTGTTTATTCACACAACTAACTATCTATGAACCGTTTCATTTTGTTTATTCACACAACTAAGCTACTTCTGTCTATCTATGAACCGTTTCATTTTGTTTATTCACACAACTAAGCTACTTCTGTCTATCTGTTTCATTTTCAGTTTGGAATATTTTTGGGCATTCGGACATGTCCATAGGTTCACCAATCTCCTTCACAATATCTCCAGCAACTAACAATAGTAGTTCAATATTGATTGATGCGTCTGCTCAGATACCTGTTGTGCTGCACTTTTCTGACAACTTCAATCCAAGCCCTTGCAATCTATTGACGTGGATTATTTTCGATGAAAGTCCTCTTTGCAGCCACTTCGTGAGGGCATTCAGAATGTCAGCTCTATCCATTGGCTGGCATATTTCATATTGTTTATTCATACAACTAATGTAGATCTGTCCTTCTTATACAGTGTAAACTTCAGTCTATAGCAGTGTTTCCCAAACTGGGGTCTGTGAAGGGATCCTCAAGAGGGATCCTCAAGCGCTTGAAGAAATATTATGATCTTTGATATTTTAAACAGAAAAATAAATTTTACGCCTAATGTTTTCTTTGTTTATTAAAATGTTTAATATTGCAGTCATTGTTTACTATAATAACACACAGATAATTCATTCCTGTCCATTTTCATATATAGAAACTTTTGAGTGTACGCAGCAGCAAAATGTATTTCTTCTTCTTCTGCAATCTCACTAGATTGGGATTTCGATTCTCTAAAAAGGCAGCCGTCTGCCTCAGATCATCAGCCACGCCATACAGTTTGTCTTGGGCGCTAGTGTAAGTGGGCCACCTCTTCTCAAGTCTGCATACTGGGGCAGTTCTGTAGGATATAATTCCTATGATTTCTGCTTCCCGCTTGTGCCGACCTCTTCCTGCAGTAAGTTTTGGCCACCCTCGTGATGGTGGGTCTGACATTCTTACCGCGTGGCTAAATCTCAGAGGCAGATTGGCGACTGTAGAATCCGTTATCCCATTCCGCATTGTGAGGGTCGTTGCACCATGTTATGTTATTCGGTTAGCTTTCCCCTGGCAGACATATGCATCCGATTTCAGCCAAACCTCCTTAGTCGCCTCTTCGACATGCGTGGCAGGTAACAGTGGTTCTATTCTTTACACCCCAAATTTGGGCCCCGTAACCACTCGGGCAAGAATGTATTTAAAAGGGGGTCAATAGTAATGTAAAGTTTGGGAACCGTTGGTCTAAAGGATCTAAAAAAAAGGATTGCCTTTTTTTCATCGGGTTTTATCCCATATGGCTCGGCTCCTCTTTGCAGACACTACATGCCACCTGTCAAGATTATTACACAAAGCAAGAGCTCCGTAGCTCCGGCAACAATCATATGAATCTATGGAAAAATACATCTGTCAACAGAACGTGTTCTGAATTCCAACCCAAGACCTTTGGAATGTGAAGCAAAGGCCACAGAGACCAGCTCATACTTAATGCTGATGTCATTAACAATGAGATCAACGATATTCATCTTGTTCATGTTCTGTTCTTGCAGTGGCTTGATTGTTCCTGGAGGTTTTGGTGTGAGAGGAACTGAGGGAATGATCTTAGCATGCAATGGGCCAGGGCCAAGAATATTCCTTTCTTGGGTAAGTAGAAATCTTATTAGAAAATGTTGGTCTGTAGATAATCCATTTCTCGCAGTGACCAATGTGTCGGTCCAATGCAAACACCTTAGCTAAGCAAGCCAAAGATGGAAATATATGGTTTTTTAGTCTACTGGTCACCTCGGACGCATGTCTGTATGACGAGGGACACTGATAAAGAGGAAAGCAGGCTGTCACGCTAAAATCAGATGTGCCATACCAGGGGTCCTGACTATGCCTGAATTCTCTCTCGGTAGTTTTTTTTCAGCCATTTTGATCATTCTTATTGTGATATATAAACAGCCTTTGCCAAGAACGTATTTTTACGTCACATCGTTTAGCGCCATTTGGAGCTCTAGTGCTTATCCTTCGGTGACGTATTCGGTTTCAGCCACTGTTTACTGGGTTTGCTCTCCGTTAGCCTTTGACTGTCCCCAGCCGACCTGCAAGGGCCTGAATTTATAGCGGGTGAACACAAGAAGTCTACTGGTTATTGGCTATCGAACTGACATCAAAGCATTCCGGGCAAATTCATATGTGTTTCACCTTGTCTCATAAATATTGATGGAAATGCACGCTGATGATTCCTGTGCCTTGCTGTTAAATACTTCTCATTCTGCTCCCTAGTCATTTCTTTCTGCTCTTACATTGTGTAATTCTTTAGATGTTCTTTAAATCATTCTCAGTGTCTTCAAATCCAACAGACTGTTGCTGAGCAACCGGGGGCATTGCTGCACACACACACACACGTACGAATAGGACAGTATATCCAAGTAATTTAGTAGAGATTAAAAGTCTGAGATAGCATATACTCATACTGCCTATATGGACAATAATGGCTGTAGTAAACAGTCTCGGAAAGCCATTAGAGGGCAGCAATAACAGGCTTGATCTCCATTCAACCCAGAGCACAATAACATAAATACATTAAACACAGACCACAGTCTTCAGACTTAGAACGTGACACTGTGGTCTCAGAGCACATCTCCATAGAATGTATCTCATGGACTCGACTGCCTGCACTTGTGGAGCACCAAAGCAGTTGCACACCTTCATAGAATGGACTCGACTGCTTGCACTTGTGGAGCACCAAAGCAGTTGCACACCTTCATAGAATGGGCTCGACTGCCTGCACTTGTGGAGCACCAAAGCAGTTGCACACCTTCATAGAATGGACTCGACTGCCTGCACTTGTGGAGCACCAAAGCAGTCACACACCTCCATAGAATGGACTCGACTGCCTGCACTTGTGGAGCACCAAAGCAGTCCGCAAGTACATCTTGCAAGACTGCTTCAGCCTGAGCAGCGTAAGAATGGAAATCTGGTCAGTAGGGACAACCCTTCAGACCAAACTATGGGGGACCGGTGAAACATCTAGCGTACCACCTTATTTATGATACAAACCGCAGTTGCATAACAGAAGTTGATCACAGAAGCAAAAGACCTTCATTCTCATACTGGATATAGTTATACTGTCACCCAAGTGGTTACCGGGGCCCAAGGTTGGGGTGTAAAGAATGGAACCACTGTTACCTGCCATGCATTTCGTAAGAGGCAACTAAGGAGGTTTGGCTGAAATCGGATGCACATGTCCTAAACGTGTAGAAATCTATGCGTTTAGGGGCCTACCAAACCAATGTGCAACGTATACACGTTCTTGGCAAAGTTCAAGCATGTCACAGAGTGATTGAAATTGGTCGTAAAGAACGAACGCAAAGAAGAAGAAGAAGTTATACTGTAAGTTCAATTCTGTTCTCCAATATATTTCTCTAATGTACTAGTATTTATTTTTTCTCCACCAGGTGTATGTTTGGGTCTACAATGTGCTGTCATTGAGTTTTCACGTGATGTTCTGAAATATGAAGATGCTAACTCAACAGAGTTTCAACCAACGACAACACATCCAGTGGTGAGTGTTGCTTAAACTTACTATAGCTAATCTTGTTTGTTTGTTGATCTTATTATGTTGGTCCTATGTTTTTTTGTTTTTTTCTTTCTTCTTTCGTCGCTTTCAACTCAGACGAAGTTTCATCTCTGAAACTGATTTTTGCGTGAAAATCCGTTTTCCAATTTCTTACAATGGCAGCAGCGTGCACATTGTAAATTACTTTACACTGGCAGCCGTGTGCTCAATGTACTCGTAATTAGTATTCCTCGCCATACAGGCAGATTTTCTCCGACTTCAGAGGTACTCACGTTATCGTCCTGAGTAAGACCAGCTGACTCGGGAACAAATGCCGGACAGTAGGTTCGAACCCGAGCTATGAGGCGTCTCACAGCTAGCAGGCCGAGCTACTATCAACTACTCTAGGCAGTCCCCCAGTCCTATGTTTATTTTAATTCTTCGAACTCTGTCTACGTCTTCGAACGTTCCATATCGACCACTTGTTAACCACTCTGTGTGATTTGTATGTCATCTGAACCAAAGAGTGATGGTACGCTGTGCCAGTTATGCGCATGCCAATTATGCGACTACCAGTAGGCCAGCACATCCGATTTCTGTGATGCTTTGTATTTACTAACGTAGCTTCCCTAGGTCCCACATCAGTCACCTTTATGACATGCCTTGTAGGTAGGGAGACTGGAGCACCTATGGGTCTGCCCAGAGTGTTGTGACATCTGTTGAGGGAGACTGAGCACCTATGGGTCTGCCCAGAGTGTTGTGACATCTGTTGAGGGAAACTGAGCACCTATGGGTCTGCCCAGAGTGTTGTGACATCTGTTGAGGGAGACTGAGCACCTATGGGTCTGCTCAAAGTGCTATAACATCGGTTCAGTAACCTATAACCAAGTATCATCTTCCTTGAATCGCATTTCTCTTTCTGCGTGGGACATCTTTACCGAGTATGAAAGTCTCGGTTATGTAAAATTACGATCGACATGTTCCTGCATTCATTGATCAGTTTTACTACAACCATTTATACTGGTACATGTGTATCTGATTGTCTTAAACATTTGGACATCTACTTGTCTCTTGTATGAATTATTTCTAACTATGTAAACATTTGGACATCTACTTGTCTCTTGTATAAATTATTTCTAACTAGAACATATTGTCTATCATCTCCAGGTTATTGATATGCCTGAACATAACACTGGACAGATGGGTGGCACAATGAGACTTGGCAAGCGAAAGACAATCTTTAAAACAGACAAGAGCATTCTGCGTAAGTCATCTTTATATTGTAGTGATGTCTCCTCCGCATATACACCAGGTGCTTGAATGTTAGACTCTAATACCATATGTCGGGAAAACTAGAGATTGCAACTTTTAGTGTTGAGAAAACTAGAGATTGCAACTTTTAGTGTTGAGAAAACTAGAGATTGCAACTTTTAGTGTTCAGCAAACTAGAGATTACAACTTTTAGTGTTCAGCAAACTAGAGATTACAACTTTTAGTGTTGAGAAAACTAGAGATTACAACTTTTAGTGTTCAGCAAACTAGAGATTGCAACTTTTAGTGTTCAGAAATGGAAATAAGTAAATAGGCTATTTCTCACAAACTCACTGTCAGCAATATAAGCCCTGGAGGCTAACTCCGATGACAGCACAGTACAGAACCTAGTAAGAGAACTTGCTTATCTGTCAGTAAAGGTCACTAGCACAACATTGTATCAATTGTGCTATCGCTGACCTCAAGTTAATGTCCTATAATGTCCTAGCTCCAGTTAGTAACTTTGCATTTATCATGTCTTGACTGAAATCTTGTTTTTCATTATTGCAGGAAAGCTCTACCACAATCAGGAGTTTGTAGAAGAGAGACACAGACATAGATATGAGGTAATGTTATGTAGAAGAGAGACACAGACATAGATATGAGGTAATGTTATGTAGAGGAGAGACATAGATATGAGGTAATGTTATGCTTACCTTTATTGCAACTCTTAGATTTAAGGTCGCCTGTGTGGTGCCAGGGCACGCAAGAGAAGCAAAGAATAGTACCACTTTGACCTACAAGGCATGCCGTAAGAGGCGACACGATTTCATATCAATGTAAACCAACCAATTAAATATAAATACAATTCCCTCCTTTCTGAGTCTAGACATGCATGTACTAATGATATATATGTACTATTCAGGTGAATCCTGTCCATGTGGAGGCATTGGAAGAGAAAGGAATGAAATTTGTCGGACGTAGTGAAGATGGAGAGAGAATGGAAATAATGGAGTTGGGGGGTAAGTCAGAATTGTTTTACCAATGATTGCAGATTTTTATTTAACTGATTACGCACAAGCCGTCGCTTTAACACTTTCGCTGCCACCCATTTTTCAACCAACTCTGGCTCACTGCCACGCTATTTTTAGGCATGATCAGTTTTCAAGGTGACAATTTCAAAAAATCATTAAAAATAATAAACTTAGGACTTAAAACTATGGAATAACGTTCATATATTAATGAGCTACTAACTTGTCTATATGTGGAATATATTCTTCATAATCCTCAAGCTATTGCTGTAACTGATATTGTCATCACTCTCCATACTTATCCACAGTGTGATATGCCCCGTTTTTAGTTGGGTGTCCATCACTTACTCCCATACCCTTGGAAATATCTGCTATCAATCTACAAACATCGTTACGTGAATCAAAGTTCAAATTTGTATCACATTCAGAGTTTGTTCTATCACTGGCTAAAAAGTCTGAATAAGTAATTTTGGACATCACTACTCATCGGCTGCATCGCCCGTTTTGAAAGTCTTTGTTTGCTTACAAAAAACGTTAAAAATCAGAATTATATGTTTACCGCATGTACGCTAGATCCACCATTTTAGAGAGCTTTTCAGAACAATACGGAAATATACGGCCCCTGACGATAAGTCGATCAAGGCAGTGAAACTGACTTGGTCTTTAGCCGACTTTTGTCGGCGGCGGCAGCAAAAGTGTTAAGATCCACAAGGCTTATTGCAAGGAAGAATCCTTTTTCTTAAAGATTGGACATATTTCGTTGCTTTTTCCATTACTTTCCATTCTTATTCAACTGTTATATTAACTGAAAACTACTTAAAAGTGAAGTGTAAACGATAATGAAGACATGTCACAGTGGCTTATGCTAGAATTAGAATTGAAACAGTTTACCTTTCAGTTTGTAATATCTTCATTGCATTCCGGACATGTCCATAGGTGCTCCGATCTCCTTCGCAATATCTCCAACAGCGTCCAGCGACTGACCGTACCAGTTCTATTTTGATTGATGAGCCTACTCACGTAACTTATGCTGTTCTTTTCTTGCTACTCCAATCTTCAAACCCAGCTCCTGCAATCTAGTAGTTGACGTGGATTGGTGTAAATGAAAATCTTCTTTGCGGTCACACTCTATGAGGGCGTTCAAAATATCAGCTCTATCCATTGGCTGGCCTTCTGATATGGTGGCAGAACCAGCCAGCCTGTCTGCTTTCTCATTGCCAATGACACCCATGTGCCCCGGAACGAAGATAAGTGTGATTCTGCAAATTGTTGACGCTTGTAGTGATTTAGTCCATTGCTTGCGCACCGAACCAGCCTCTACCTTGCGGATCATACTCAATGAATCACTCAGAATGCATACATGAGTGTAGTTTTGTGACTCCAGCCAACGTCAAGCATTAGTCACCGCCATTCATTCTAGGATACCCTGTTACTCCCCAAAAAAACCATATTTTTCATGAATGATCATGATACTAGTTTGTGAACAGTTAAGCAGCACATGACCAGAGATCGCTGAAGAAGAACAATTAATACATCCATTCACAATTTTCTTCATGTTTATGTATTCATAAATGGATTACCAATATAAAGAGAGCAGTCAGATATTCAACCTATTGTTCAAGACACTTGGTTAGTTGGAATTTTATTCTCCAATTTGTGATGAATGCTAATACGTTTAATGCAACAATAACGCAAATATGGGCATCAAGTGGGTTGATAAAATTTTAGAAGACCTTGATTTTGCCGACGATATAGCCCTTTTGAGTTCATCACATCAAGATATTCAAATGAAAACAAACCTTCTCCAAAATATCTCAGGACAAATTGGTCTCCAAATAAACACCACAAAAACAAAAATTGTTGACCTTACCAGCAGTCCAGAAAATATTCAACTAAAAACTACACTCTTGAAAAAGTCAAAAGTTTTACATACCTAAGGAGTATGATGTCATCTACGGGGGATACAGCGCCAGAAATTCCACACAGAATCGCATTGGCATCAAGTGCTTTTAACAAATTGTCAAATATATGGAAGTCCAATTCACTCAGCAAGCACTTAAAATTAAAGATCTTTAACTCTTTGTGATTCCAGTATTAACCTATGGATGCGAGAGTTGGAAAGCAACAAAAGCTCTAGAAAGAAAATTAGATAACTTTGAGAATAAATGTCTTAGAAGAATACTGAACCTCAAATGGTCAGATTTCAGACCCAATACACAAATAAGACAAGAGACCAAGCAAGAAAATGTATCAAATTTTATAAGAAAGCGCCGCTGGAACTACATCGGCCACACACTTAGAATGGATGAGAGAAGACTCCTTACCAATCCCTCATATGGACACCAGAGGGAAAAAGAAAATGAGGAAGACCAAGAGAGACTCTGCGTAGAACCATCACCAGAGAAGGCTCAACGATGGGCCTAGTAAACATCAAAGACTTAAAACAAATAGCAACGAACCGCGAGACATGGAGAGCTATGACCTATGCGCCGCCCACAGGCCCAAGAGGAAAGACTAACTAACTAATACATTTCCTGCATTATATTTGCTAATTCGTAAATATTTTGTGGAATGACATCCCAACCGTGTGGCACCGGGGCCCACAAGGGAAATAAAGAATAGTACCACTGCAACCTACAAGGCATGTCGTAAGAGGTGACTGATGTAGGACATATGGAAGCTACCCTAGTAAATAAAAAGCATCGCAGAAATCGGATGTGCTGGCCTACTTGTAGGCGCATAACTGGCACAACTGCATACAATCATACTTAGGCTCAGATCACATACAAATCACACAGAGTGGTTAACACGTAGTCGATGTGGAACGTTCGAAGAAGTAGAAACAACATACGTATGTCTTCAATTTGATATATAATGTCATATTGTACATCATGTTTAGAAACAATATTTTAGTTTTGGTAAACTTTTGGAACTATAAAAATAATCCTGTCCGCGGCCCAAAAAACTTGGGAATCGGTTAATCTTATTCTTTTTGTTTGACAAAGAGTTGTTATTTAAACTTGGTTTTTATTCTTGTCACAAAGGTTTACAGTGTGACACAGCTATGTAAGTGAATCACATATCTTGTTGCAGTTCTCACATTTCTTGTCCCATATCTCAAATATCTTGTCTGCGCCCACAAGGGAAGCAAAGAATAATACCACTGTGACCTACAAGGCATGTTGTAAGAGGTGACCGAGGTAGGGAAGCTGCCCTAGTAAATAAAAAGCATTGCGGAAATCGGATGTGCTGGCCTACTTTACGTGTAGGCGCATACCATATCTCGCACAACGTACAATCGCTCTTAGGCTCAGATCACACAGAGTGGTTAACAAGTGGTCGATATGGAACGTTCGGGGAAGAACATATCTTGTCACAAATCTCACATATCTTGTAATGCTAACAGATTTTGTTTTATCCCTGTTTTTTTGTGTAGGACACCAATACTTTGTTGGAGTGCAGTACCACCCAGAGTACATGACCCGACCTATGAAGCCATCACCGCCTTACCTTGGCCTTCTTCTGGCTTCCTGCAAGAAACTGCAAGCATACGCAAGTCGTGGATATCGTCCCACACCTCGAATGTCTTTCTGTGATGAATCAGATGGAGACACTGATCTCAGCCCAGAGGAAGATACGCTTAAGGACAAAGAAGATCATTAGAAGTCCTACATGTCATTGTCTTGTCAACTGAAACACGGAACAGTGTTTCACCATTTTGTAACATATACTGTAGAACAATGAAGGGAATACAACTGCCAGGAATGTGAACATGTTTTTTTTCTGCATTTTTATTTCATCTTTTCAAACAAATTACAAACTGGCAAGAATGATTTATATGATTGTGTAGCGGAACAGTGTTGTTCTAACACGGACTGCATCGCTTGGTTATGTGAAAGTTTATCTGGGAAATGTTGACAAAGTGGTCGACCATGCAGAATAGTAATGTGTTATCTTGCAGTATCAGAGACATTATGCTCAGCAATCAGGTATGTATGCGTCTGTAGCTTAAGCTGTAGTAAGTTTGATCACAACCCAAGTGTACCTGGTTCGAACTCTGCGGCGGAATATTGGAAGCAAATTTGTTCCCATGGATTTTTAAAAGCGTTAAAAATAGATAGCACCATTCAGAGAGCAATGACAAACTACTGAACATATAGTGGTGCTTAGGAAATCGACTTGTTTACTGTGGTTGATGGCTACACCCTGTAAAGGATATGCCACGATTTTCATTCTATTATGTATAGCACTTTCTTCCCTTCACTAGTCTACAGGATCGATAGAGTACCCATTTTGTCATCAAGCAAGGTAAAGTGAAGTCATGGGAGCCTACTGTGTCGACGGTTATGGTTTCAAAACTCACGATGGTAGGCAGATGATCTCGGTTATGGTTTTCAAAACTCACGATGGTAGGCAGATGATCTCTGCAGTAGAGACAACACCCCATTTACATGTTTCCCAGATAAATTAAGCAGACGTGAACAACTGTTCAACTGAAGTAAAGATATCATGACTTTGTTCATATATATTTGGTTGCTAGTGGAGGTCAGAATTAAATATCAATTTCAACGTGTAACCAAATACTACACAATTGTCTGCCAAATTTATGTCTGTACTTTATGATTTGTTTGGTAACATTCAGTGCTTTAATTTCATTTGATGTCAAATTGATTGTTTGTTGCATCAATTTATGTTTTTAATATATCTAACACAGTCTGTAACGACTTGTAATGTCTGTTTGATTATATTATATTTTTTTCTGTTAGCTATGAATTCAGACGTAGTCAAGTCGACTAATATGGCGCTTCTGACTGATTTTTGTAGTACAGCTTGCTTTCGCTAGTCCACCACCATTCAGGCGAGTCTTACTCTAACTACAGATATACATTATAAAGTAAAGAATCAGGGTCTTCAGTAGTCCAGCTGTGCATGGTGTGTACGCAAATAGTTTGTTTTGTGTGGCCAAGCTGGCCTCAATCTCCTGGAGTTTCCGCGGTTCCTGATCAATAGCAATAAGATTCAGACCTTTGTCAACGGATATCGACGGATTCTCAGACTGAGATGGTATGAGAGAGTTGCAAATACAGACACGTGGATAAGAAAAGGACAGGAACCCACGATGAGCCAGGTTATGAGGAGGAAATGGGTAGGGTATACTCTACAAAAGCCACAGTAGAGTGTCACTAGACAAGCACTTGAGTGGAACCCACAAAGAAAAAGGACATCCTAAACAGACCTAGAGACAAAGTTTTCTTGAGAAACTGAAGAGTGCTCGACTACCCTGGGAAAGCATAAAGAAAACAGCCAGATACCGGGAAAAGGGGCGAACAACTGTTGAGGCCCTATACTCCATGAGAGGAATAAGTCAAGTATGTCATGGTGGCTAGCACAGAAAGTTATAAGCTTATCAGCCATCACTCAAGTATGTCATGGTGGCTAGCAAAGAAAGTTATAAGCTTATCAGCCACCACTCAAGTATGTCATGGTGGCTAGCAAAGAAAGTTATAAACTTATCAGCCACCACTCAAGTATGTCATGGTGGCTAGCACAGAAAGTTATAAGCTTATCAGCCATCACTCAAGTATGTCATGGTGGCTAGCAAAGAAAGTTATAAGCTTATCAGCCATCACTCAAGTATGTCATGGTGGCTAGCAAAGAAGTTATAAGCTTATCAGCCATCACTCAAGTATGTCATGGTGGCTAGCACAGAAAGTTATAAACTTATCAGCCATCACTCAAGTAAGTCATGGTGGCTAGCAAAGAAAGTTATAAGCTTATCAGCCATCACTCAAGTATGTCATGGTGGCTAGCAAAGAAAGTTATAAACTTATCAGCCACCACTCAAGTAAGTCATGGTGGCTAGCACAGAAAGTTATAAACTTATCAGCCATCACTCAAGTATGTCATGTTGGCTAGCAAAGAAAGTTATAAGCTTATCAGCCATCACTCAAGTATGTCATGGTGGCTAGCATAGAAAGTTATAAGCTTATCAGCCATCACTCAAGTATGTCATGGTGGCTAGCAAAGAAAGTTATAAGCTTATCAGCCATCACTCAAGTATGTCATGGTGGCTAGCAAAGAAGTTATAAACTTATCAGCCACCACTCAAGTATGTCATGGTGGCTAGCAAAGAAAGTTATAAGCTTATCAGCCATCACTCAAGTATGTCATGGTGGCTAGCAAAGAAGTTATAAGCTTATCAGCCATCACTCAAGTATATCATGGTGGCTAGCAAAGAAAGTTATAAGCTTATCAGCCATCACTCAAGTATGTCATGGTGGCTAGCACAGAAAGTTATAGTTTATCAGCCATCACTCAAGTATATCATGGTGGCTAGCAAAGAAAGTTATAAGCTTATCAGCCATCACTCAAGTATGTCATGGTGGCTAGCACAGAAAGTTATAAGCTTATCAGCCATCACTCAAGTATATCATGGTGGCTAGCAAAGAAAGTTATAAGCTTATCAGCCATCACTCAAGTATGTCATGGTGGCTAGCAAAGAAGTTATAAACTTATCAGCCATCACTCAAGTAAGTCATGGTGGCTAGCACAGAAAGTTATAAACTTATCAGCCATCACTCAAGTATATCATGGTGGCTAGCACAGACAGTTATAAGCTTATCAGCCATCACTCAAGTATGTCATGGTGGCTAGCAAAGAAAGTTATAAGCTTATCAGCCACCACTCAAGTATGTCATGGTGGCTAGCACAGAAAGTTATAAGCTTATCAGCCACCACTCAAGTATATCATGGTGGCTAGCAAAGAAAGTTATAAGCTTATCAGCCACCACTCAAGTATGTCATGGTGGCTAGCACAGAAAGTTATAAGCTTATCAGCCATCACTCAAGTATGTCATGGTGGCTAGCAAAGAAGTTATAAACTTATCAGCCATCACTCAAGTAAGTCATGGTGGCTAGCACAGAAAGTTATAAGCTTATCAGCCATCACTCAAGTAAGTCATGGTGGCTAGCAAAGAAAGTTATAAGCTTATCAGCCATCACTCAAGTATGTCATGGTGGCTAGCACAGTAAGTTATAAGCTTATCAGCCATCACTCAAGTATGTCATGGTGGCTAGCAAAGAAAGTTATAAGCTTATCAGCCACCACTTAAGTATGTCATGGTGGCTAGCAAAGAAAGTTATAAACTTATCAGCCACCACTCAAGTATGTCATGGTGGCTAGCACGAGAAGTTATAACTTATCAGCCATCACTCAAGTATGTCATGGTGGCTAGCACAGAAGTTATAAAGCTTATCAGCCATCACTCAAGTATGTCATGTTGGCTAGCAAAGAAGTTATAAGCTTATCAGCCATCACTCAAGTATGTCATGGTGGCTAGCAAAGAAAGTTATAAGCTTATCAGCCATCACTCAAGTATGTCATGGTGGCTAGCACAGAAAGTTATAAGCTTATCAGCCATCACTCAAGTATGTCATGGTGGCTAGCAAAGAAAGTTATAAGCTTATCAGCCACCACTCAAGTATGTCATGGTGGCTAGCACAGAAAGTTATAAGCTTATCAGCCACCACTCAAGTATGTCATGGTGGCTAGCAAAGAAAGTTATAAACTTATCAGCCATCACTCAAGTATGTCATGGTGGCTAGCAAAGAAGTTATAAACTTATCAGCCACCACTCAAGTATGTCATGGTGGCTAGCACAGTAAGTTATAAGCTTATCAGCCATCACTCAAGTATGTCATGGTGGCTAGCACAGAAAGTTATAAACTTATCAGCCATCACTCAAGTATGTCATGGTGGCTAGCAAAGAAAGTTATAAACTTATCAGCCACCACTCAAGTATGTCATGGTGGCTAGCAAAGAAAGTTATAAACTTATCAGCCATCACTCATGTATGTCATGGTGGCTAGCAAAGAAAGTTATAAGCTTATCAGCCATCACTCAAGTATGTCATGGTGGCTAGCACAGAAAGTTATAAGCTTATCAGCCATCACTCAAGTATGTCATGGTGGCTAGCAAAGAAGTTATAAGCTTATCGGCCACCACTCAAGTATGTCATGGTGGCTAGCAAAGAAAGTTATAAGCTTATCGGCCATCACTCAAGTATGTCATGGTGGCTAGCACAGAAAGTTATAAGCTTATCAGCCATCACTCAAGTATGTCATGTTGGCTAGCAAAGAAGTTATAAGCTTATCGGCCACCACTCAAGTATGTCATGGTGGCTAGCAAAGAAAGTTATAAGCTTATCGGCCATCACTCAAGTATGTCATGGTGGCTAGCAAAGAAAGTTATAAGCTTATCAGCCACCACTCAAGTATGTCATGGTGGCTAGCAAAGAAAGTTATAAGCTTATCAGCCACCACTCAAGTATGTCATGGTGGCTAGCAAAGAAAGTTATAAGCTTATCAGCCACCACTCAAGTATGTCATGGTGGCTAGCAAAGAAAGTTATAAGCTTATCAGCCACCACTCAAGTATGTCATGGTGGCTAGCAAAGAAAGTTAAAGCTTATCAGCCACCACTCAAGTATGTCATGGTGGCTAGCAAAGAAGTTATAAGCTTATCAGCCATCACTGACTATAGCAACGGACCACTGGTTTCTATGAATATATTCAGTCTTCTTTTCTCTAATCTTGTTTTGCCTCACAGCGTCAGGATAAGAGATTTCAAGAGTTGGCTTTTGTGTGTGCTTCATAAATAGTGTTTTTTCACAGCCTCTGTTATTTCTGAGGTCCGCCTGTTACGTGGATGACATTTGTTCTTTGTTTCGGAGTAGCATTGCTCTTTGAGGCGTACTTTCTGTTGGTAATCTGCTTATGTAGATGAACCATTTAATTTATTGTTTCTTGATGAAGTTCAGTACTGATGTTGTACCCACTTTTCCCTGATGTCTTCATTTCTAAACCGGTCTCTTCTTGATACTCCCAACATTTTGCATAGACACTTCATTTCTGTTGTGACTAGTTTGTTTAAATTCAATGTGACATTAAAATGAATGAAGAGGAAGAAGACTATAAGTTTACATAATCCAATCAATCTTTGTGTTAATTTATGTAAGATTTATGCCCATTTGCTTGCAAAACCTGGCCATGATGTGTTATGTCTTTGATTAGTCTACAATACATTCCACCTTGTCTATTGAAGACTTTCAACATGCAACCCTTTTTTTTATTATTTTATATATTTATATTTTTCTTTGTTATTAATTAATTTTCAAAGTTGGACATCTGTGGCGTAGCGATAGTGAGCTCAATCACGACCCAATAGTACCTGGTTCAAACTCCTCGGTGGCCAGTTGGGAAGCAAATTTGTTCCAGTAGATTTTTTACAAATTATAAATAGACCTCGCCTTTCAGAAAGCAATGGCAAACTACTGAATGTATAAGTAGTGCATAGAAAATCAATGACTCATTGAATGTGGTTGATGGCCATGTCCTGTAATAGATATGTCACAATTTTCATTTGTTCAGTCATCAAAGAATGTCAGCATGCACAAATTGTATTTCTGATTCCTGCACAATTTTTTTCTCACTTTAGATCAGCCAAATGTAAATTTTCATTTGTTCAGTCATCAAAGAATGTCAGCATGCACAGATTGTATTTCTGATTCCTGCACAATTTTTTCTCACTTAGATCAGCCAAATGTAAATTGTAATGTTGAATGACAAATTATAATAAATTCTATAACCTTGTTCATTATTCAAACACTGCTGATAAACATTGACCTGTTTGCGTCTACTTTCTGTGTTTTTTACACAAGGGCCAGATCACGAAAGAGTTTCCCTTCACTCGTGGTTATTCTCATCCCATATATTTTTGTCTCACTCAGTCTCTTTCAAAATTGGAATTTATAATCCAAATAATCTTGCTAGAGGAGTATCTGGCCGAATTTATTAGAGAGCGAGCTCTCATATGGGAGACTTGGGTCCGATCCCCTGTACAGCCAAGTTTTTTTGTTGGGGCATAAAGAAAAAATCCTAACTTGAATAGAATAGCAGTGACTGCACTAGCCATGTTGCCATTACATTCCTCTGGCTCATGTCCAGCATCCTACACTGCCAAAGTGATCTACGAGTAACGATAGTGATCTTGCTAAATGACCATCACATATTAGCTTAGGTTTCTTGGCTGTATATAAGATGTATTCATGTGGTACAGCAACTCTTTAAACTACTTCAGAAAGGCAGTAAAACTCCCCACAAATGCAAGTATACCTTGCCCACACTGTACAAGAACATTTCAAGCCCGCATCTGGCTCACTAGTCATCTACGCACACACAGATAAACATAACGCAACTACATTCCCTTGTATGAAAATTGTGTGGTCATCATCAACGTGATGGACGAGCATCATCAAACTACTTCAAATCTACTTGTTTTAGATATCTACTTTAGAGGACACACAATGATGATGACTGTGGTAATAGTATATAATACAAAATATAAAACTTTCAGTTCCTCCTTTAACACAAGGAGCTTGTTTCTGTCCTGTGACATCCTTACCAAGTTTACCCAATCTGTTATACTCTGTGTTTACAAGCCAAGGTTGTGTAATCACCCTATCTTGCCCAGAATAAGGAACCGTCCAAGCCTTCACTATGCGATGCTAATTGAAATAATAGTAGCAAAACTATATATCAAAGTCGATATACCGGAAGACTGCAGTAAAACTATGTAGCTATGCGAAACACGTAACAAAGTACAAAAACAATACACATCAATGTTTTTTGACCAAACAACCTTTATCAAGCAAAGGATACACAAAAAGGATACACATTAAAGTCTCCTTAAGCCAAGGCAAGCTCCTTCAACCTAAGGCAAGCTCCTTCAACCTAAGGATGAACCTTTGTTTTGGTTATATCCGAGCATGTAGGCCAATAAATTGATGTGTATCTTTCCATTGCTTTTCACTGATTCTCATAATTAGATTCTGGCATAAGCTATCTCATTTATCTCCACAAACATCTGTCTTGAGTACAATTGGTTCAGATGTTGACATTTTTTCTGTGCCATGAAATGAATCTGTCCAGAACGTTCTCTCTTTCGTCCTCCATTGATTTTATTAGTTGTAACTATGTATCACAATCCTTCATTTCTGAAAAGCTTGGACAATATTTTTGTAATAGTATTATTATTATAACAGATGAAAGGGAGGGAATAGGAAATAACTAAGAATCATGGCAGTAACTACGGCGATGGTCTGGCTGGAATCAGACTTTTATCCATGCATGTTTTCTTAGTGACTCAATGAGTAAGCTCAGGAAGATTGAATCAGGCTGGGTTCGGAGACAATGGTAGGAGTTGCTGGGTTCAGAGACAATGGTAGGAGTTGCTGGGTTCAGAGACAATGGTAGGAGTTGCTGGGTTCGGATACAATGGTAGGAGTTGCTGGGTTCGGATACAATGGTAGGAGTTGCTGGGTTCGGATACAATGGTAGGAGTTGCTGGGTTCAGAGACAATGGTAGGAGTTGCTGGGTTCAGAGACAATGGTAGGAGTTGCTGGGTTCAGAGACAATGGTAGGAGTTGCTGGGTTCGGATACAATGGTAGGAGTTGCTGGGTTCGGAGACAATGGTAGGAGGTGCTGGGTTCGGAGACAATGGTAGGAGTTGCTGGGTTCGGATACAATGGTAGGAGTTGCTGGGTTCAGATACAATGGTAGGCGTTGCTGGGTTCAGAGACAATGGTAGGAGTTGCTGGGTTCGGAGACAATGGTAGGAGTTGCTGGGTTCGGAGACAATGGTAGGAGTTGCTGGGTTTGGATACAATGGTAGGAGTTGCTGGGTTCAGATACAATGGTAGGAGTTGCTGGGTTCGGAGACAATGGTAGGAGGTGCTGGGTTCTGAGACAATGGTAGGAGTTGCTGGGTTCGGAGACAATGGTAGGAGTTGCTGGGTTCAGAGACAATGGTAGGAGTTGCTGAAGTTGGATACAATGGTAGGAGTGCTGTGTTTGATAATGGTAGGAGTTGCTGGGTTTGGATACAATGGTAGGAGTTGCTGGGTTCAGAGACAATGGTAGAGTGCTGGTCTGAGACAATGGTAGGAGTTGCTGGGTTGAGACAATGGTAGAGTTGCTGGGTTCGAGACAATGGTAGGAGTTGCTGTCTGAGACAATGTAGGAGTTGCTGGCTCTGGAGACAATGGTAGGAGTGGCTGGGTTCGGAGACAATGGTAGGAGTTGCTGGGTTCGGATACAATGGTAGGAGTTGCTGGGTTCCGAGACAATGGTAGGAGTTGCTGGGTTCGGAGACAATGGTAGGAGTTGCTGGGTTCCGAGACAATGGTAGGAGTTGCTGGGTTCGGAGACAATGGTAGGAGTTGCTGGGTTCGGAGACAATGGTAGGAGTTGCTGGGTCGGAGACAATGGTAGGAGTTGCTGGTTCGACAATGGTGGTCTGGTAACAATGGTAGGAGTTGCTGGGTTCGGAGACAATGGTAGGAGTTGCTGGGTTCGGAGACAATGGTAGGAGTTGCTGGGTTCGGAGACAATGGTAGGAGTTGCTGGGTTCGGAGACAATGGTAGGAGTTGCTGGGTTCAGAGACAATGGTAGGAGGTGCTGGGTTCGGAGACAATGGTAGGAGTTGCTGGGTTCGGAGACAATGGTAGGAGTTGCTGGGTTCGGAGACAATGGTAGGAGTTGCTGGGTTCCGAGACAATGGTAGGAGTTGCTGGGTTCAGAGACAATGGTAGGAGTTGCTGGGTTCAGAGACAATGGTAGGAGTTGCTGGGTTCCGAGACAATGGTAGGAGTTGCTGGGTTCAGAGACAATGGTAGGAGGCGTTGCAATGGTAGAGTGCTGGTTCAGAGACAATGGTAGGAGTTGCTGGGTTCGGAGACAATGGTAGGAGTTGCTGGGTCGGAGACAATGGTAGGAGTTGCTGGGTTCAGATACAATGGTAGGAGTTGCTGGGTTCGGATACAATGGTAGGAGTTGCTGGGTTCAGAGACAATGGTAGGAGTTGCTGGGTTCTGAGACAATGGTAGGAGTTGCTGGGTTCGGAGACAATGGTAGGAGTTGCTGGGTAGCTAAGCTGACAAAAATCAGTTTTATTTTTGTTCCAGGCCATGCAAGTGTAAGAGAAAATGAAAGCGCTGATAGGCTTGCAGGTATGGCTGCTGTGGAAAGTGGGCAAGCAATGGACCAGGTTGATATTACTAATTCCCTAAGGGAGAGAGGCTGTGCTGTGTACATGATTCCAGTAATGGAGGGCTGGTGGGATGTTAACCACAACACCCATTGTGTGCCGGCAGTCAATCAAAAATACCTCCAGATGTGAAAGGTTCCTTTAGTTACTGTTTTTTTTACTTACACTTATTAGTATATGTTTACAGTGTGTGACGCACACATATTAAAGTGCTGAATCTCATCTATCGTACTTATATCCTTTGGCACAAATTGCTTAAAAATTTCATTCGTTTCACCTCACTTTCACTCATCAATTGTCTCTCCTGAAACCGATGCACTTTCCGAGGACAATTTTGAACAAAACAAACTTACATTGTATTTTCGTATGCTCCCAAATAATCTACTAATCGTACAGATAGAGTTAATAACACATTATATTAACCATTACGTTAATAACCCAGTATTGACATGGGAGCATTTTGACATGGAATCTGCGATTTCAGAGTTTGTGTTCTGTTTATTTTCTTGCTGAATTTAATCTAGTAGGTAGTATATGACATGTATTTTTGTAGGTGATGGCACCTTCTCTGAAAGGAGTATTTTGTTTTTATGGCGGTGCCATATATACGTAATGTTTACCATGGAGACCATTAAAGAGTGTTGTATTTGTGGTTAGTTCTTTCCTATATTTTAAAATGATACTGTTAATATGGACTCTGTTGTTGTCAGGATATAGACATTGTTCTTTCATTTGAGCATGTTCGTGATTTCATGTGCGAGTCCCGTAATATTATATATGCCATCGCCTGCAAGCGGTGCAACAGGGCCTATATTGGTGAGACAGGCAAGAGGCTTAGTGACCGATTCGCCCAACACTTGTGCGATATATGCCAATGCTCTGTGACCCCTATAGCCACACATTTCAATGATACTGGCCATTTAGGAGCTTGCAATGTCCAGGTCACAGCCATCCGGTCATGTTCCTCTGATGATCGTAGTGATTTGCTCTGGAGAATCATTTTATTTCATTGTATGGTACCTTGCGACCTCATGGACTCAACGCATCATCATGCCTTCATCATCTATATTCATTCAGTCATATATTCACTTCATTTTTTGTATTGTTTCTCTTTTCCCACTTCTAGTTTTGTGTTACACTCATTTCGTTATTCGTTTTGATTCCCAGATTTTCATTAGATACGTTTGAATGTCTCTGTATGTAGTCTTCTTTGAAATTCGTCACTCCTGTTGTATTGTTTGCTTGATAAAGGCATTTTGGTCGAAACGTTGCTCTGTATCGTCAGTTTCTGTATTTTGTAAAACTAAAGTACTTTGTGCTTACGTGTTTCGCTATTTTACTAAGTTTTTCTGCAGTCTCCCCCCTCTTTCATTTGAGCATCATCGTACATGTCCATAATTTCTCCGATTTCCTCCTAAGCATGTACCACAGTGTGTTTAAACTAACAACTCCCGTTCTGTGTTGGTTAATGTGGTCTCTCGTGGTTTTGCCATATCTATCGGTGTGCATAACTTGTGCAACCGAGATACAGAATACCCTATAGACATAATACAGCAGACCAGAGAACACGAAAAGAATCGAACACAAAGAGGTTCTATTTGGTAGTTGAGCAGCGTGGATAATTCCAGCATGAGAATGGAAATTGACACAGTTTCTGCTGCCTTCAAATGAATTATAAAAGTCTATTCTCTTAAAGGTTCAACTACAGATTTCGCCATAGCAATCTAGATAGCTCATTCGCGTTTCCCTTAGCAACATCAAACCATTGGCAATGTGGGAAGATCATTAATGCCTTTGAATGCAAATGCTACAGAAGAGTACTTAGAATATCATGGACAGAGAAAAGAACAAATGCAACAGCTTGATATTAAGGAGAGTTGGCTATTAAAGATCATAACTTTGCCCAGCGTGTTCGTATAGCATTGGACTACGGGTGACAAGCTCCCTGGGAGTGCGAGTTCAATTCTGTGGGCCTGCAGAAAAGCCACAGGTTCTCCAGGTTCGCGGCACCGAACGGTTACGATGGCAAAGAGCTGAAAGCTCAAGTGCTTCTGGATCGGAAAAAAAAAAAAAGATAACTTCAAAGAAAATTAAGTATTTCGGACACACCAAATAACATGAGTGCCTAGAGAAGATATTTTGGAAGGAATGGTGCCTGGAAGAAGAATGAGGAAGACCTAGGAGACGATGTGTGCAAGATGTCATTGATGATCTGAGAATGACTGCTGCTGATGTCAGTCAACTTGCACAGAGTTTTTTTCAGGTAGAGACAAACTACTCGGATGATCTGTATCTCATCCTGAGAGACTTATGTGCATATACATGTTTTCAGTAATGAAAGATCTGACAGAAACATTTAGAGGTAAATGTCAGTGTGTATCATCAGGACAAAGAAGAGAATTTGATGGAAAGCCAACGCAGTTAACCTTCCACAGGAAAACAACACATGCTAAAATTTCATTATTTCTGAATAAGTTACTGAACAAATGCCCAAGTAAATTATTGACATGATAGAATAAGACATTGACAAAATTGAAACCTTTAATTCAGGGGGAGAGGTTATATAACTGAACTGAGAAATGGAGTTTAGTTTCTGGAACTATATATTTTTTTAAATGGATAGTTAGCGCATCGCACAACCTGGAAGATACATTTAGTCTGACCTCTCTCTTTTAACCTGTTTGGGTAAAATGTCAGGAAAAATGTTCCAGTCAGCATCTTGGGAAGCCATAAAAAAATGACCAGAGATTGAGCAAAGTGGAGGACACCTATTGAGGCTTCATTGAACAGAGAGGAATAAATCCATTTGTTGTATACTTAGAAGCATTCATGAAGATGGAGGACATTCGTTCATTTCTTACAACTTGTGTGATTATCTAACATTATGTTTGGATATCAGTACACATATTTTACTAAATAGCTATAGCTCAGAAATATACTGCAACTCAGGACTACTTCGCCCGTGTGCTGCGGGGGCCCGTAAGGAGAGAAAATAATATGCAGCAATGTCTACCTACCAGGCATGTCATAAGAGGCGACTGAGGGGGGGTCGCAGTGGGGCTGGCTACCTCACCCCGTAGAAAAATTAAGCCAACAAATCTTCAACAAACATGGATAGCACAACAATACGAAATAACCTACAACCATCCGAACCAGGGGAAGGTCCCCCAACAGAGTGGCAAATCACATTGGTGGGATAACCGAAAGGATCCCATGCTGCTGACTAGCCTTCTTTCCTATCGAAAAATGGCCAGAATTGGTTGCTGGAACATGAAAACGTTGCTTGAGCAGGGTAAAACAGCCCAGCTCTCAACAGAGATGAAGAACTACAGGATAGACATTCTGGGAATCTCTGAAACAAGATGGAAAGGGATAGACAAAGATAGCCGGAAGCTGATATTAAGGATAGGTAAAACATGGAAGGGATGGTGAGAGAGAGGAAGAGCTGTGCTCCGTTGGGAGTTGAAGACAAGACTCCTACTGTTATCACACTGCTACCGGGTTGTTGCAGAGTGTCGTGATTTTTGTCTTGCGCTGTTCTAGTGGCTTGGGTAATATTATTTTGTCTTTTTGACAAGATTCTGCTATACCATATTTTTGTGGTCTTTCTCTCGCCTTCTTTCCTGATGTAGAAGACTGTATACAGTGGAGTTTGGTTACATTCTTATTAAGTGGCCAAACGACTTCATTAACACAAGACTACAGATATAATTATATCACAGTTCAAACAAAAAAATTGTGATTATCCTTAACCCTTTGCTACATGCTTCAGAAGGCTGAGCTAAAAATAGCTACTTTTGTTTCTAGGTCACAAACGTGAATGTACGCCTATAGCAGTGACAGTAGCAATGTATAACGTGTTTAGCCCACAGAGGAGAGATAATAACAGACATGTTAATGAGTCTTTAGAAGTGAATGGGAAAAATGTATATATACGTCTAGCAGCTAACGGGTTAATAGTTGAATAACTTTCACCATGAAATCCATTTGTGAGTTCTGAACAGAGCCTACATCAGGAAAGAGGAAGACAACGGAAAAGATGGCATGGCATAATCCTATCAAAATGCAAAAATAACTATCACCCAAGCCACTAGACTAGTACAAAACAGAAATGAGCCTGGCAACAACCCAGAAGAATGTGAGACAAAGAACAGCACATTGGAAAAATGCCATGGGTAAAATGATTAACATATGCATATATAACTATCACCCAAGCCACTAGACTAGTACAAGACAGAAAATGATGACACTGGGCAACAACCCAGAAACAGTGTAGTCATACTACAAACTGAACCATGAAGGTGGAAAAATGATTAGACATTTTATTGTTTGCATTATTTGATGGTTACATGTATACACAAACTCAGTGTTTACAAAGATAACAAGTTTAGGTTGTGAAAACTATCATGCCTACAATAACAAACTGGTTCGAATCTCAACATCCTTACACTCAGTGTGCTCAGCTGCTTTCAGCTAGCTCAAAAGTCTTACAGCATTATTTATACAGTAGATCTGATTATGATTCCCCAGCTTATTTAGTCTCAGTGGACTGGGAATCAAACCCTACACATTTATGACACTATCCAGAGCACTACTACTGAGCTATGTAGACTCCCACATGTCTACAAAATAAATTATCAAGCTTTCTATAATATAAACATGATAGTCGCCTTAGCATAGAAATTAGTGACCCTTCGTACACAACATGGAAGTCCTGTGTACAAGATTTCATGACAGTTATGAATTGAAAGAGTAAGCTGTGTGCTTCTAAATAAACAAAATATCTGAGATCTATCGCAACTTTGTTGTAAAGTCGAAGGATTGATTTCATAGCACCGGGTATTACCCCATATGGCTCAGTCTCTCTCTGCAGAAATGACAGGCCATCTGCAGAGAGTATTGCACAAACTCCGGTAACAATCCTAGGGGTCTCTAGAAAAACTACACTCATGAACAGAACGACGCAGATTGAAAACCCACGGCCTTCTGAACACAAGACTAGGGCTTAGTCACAGAGACCCACTGACTTGCTGCTATCGTATTACCTGTCTTCTAACATACATTAGAAATAGTGTATGTTAACAAAATAGAAAACACAAGAAAAATGATACTGGATAAACTATTTGACAAAATAAATGTCGTGAAACAGGTAAAAACAAAGTATTATAAAGTACAAAAAACAAAATATAGGGATATTTCAAGCAAAAGTTCGTTATCAAACAAAGGATGTACCACTGTATATTGTTTTTCTACAGTGTAAAACTATTATACTGTGTTTTTATGGTGTTTCGCCTTTGTTACATAGTTTTACCTTCTTTGCGTTCGTTCTATACGACCAATTTTAATCACTCTTGTGATATGTTTGATCTTTGCCAAGAACGTGTATACGTTGCACATTGGTTTGGTAGGCCCCAAACGCATAGACTTCTACACGCTTAGGACACATCCAATTTCAGCCAAACCTCCTTAGTCGCCTCCTACGACATGCATGGCAGATAACAGTGGTTCTATTCTTTACACCCCAAATTTGGCCCCGGTAACTATTCGGGCGCTATAGTTTTACCTCAGTCTTCCCTTATATAGATCATAATTGGTTAATTAACCAAATTCATAGTATTCTGGGAGACTATTGGTACTTGTCTACCCAGCAGATATAAAAGGGCATGCATGCTTATGGTACCTGTGGCTCGCTGGTTAAACAAACTCCTCATTCTCTCAGATTTTCAATTCTACTTGTACATCGTTTAATTCAAATATATAATTCAATTCTTATATTTCATTAATCATCATTGCAATAATCATGAACATAATTTTCTTCAAATATAGTACACTGCAAAAACTAAACAATATAAACATTGCAGAAACTAACTAATAAAGAAAATATATGAATACAAGTTACTTTGCTATTTCGTTTCATATTTCCTGTCATAGTTGCTGAACTGTATTGTTTGGACCATCATCATTACATTTCGATGAGAAACCATGTGGGCTCCAATCTCTTTCTTACACAGGAAGATCTCAGCGGCAGTGCACGAAAACAGTAGCACCAGCGTGGGTCACCAATGCCATTTAAAAGTTTGTAGGAATTTTTTTTTTTTAATTTTCCAATGAATTTTGACTGGGCAGCGGCTTTCCAGCCTGCTCTTCTCGATTTTGAACTGCCTGGGTTCTTTTACATGCTCAACTTGAACACAGGATCCACGTTTTATCGTTAACTCTTAGTGGACCAGGGCAAAAGTCACGTTTTACAAGCGCTTTCACGTTTTGATAACCAACGCCACTTAGCGTGGCGGAATGTAAGCGCCACTTCAACGCCACTTAGCGTGGCGCTTGGTCCACTAAGAGTTAATCTCCAATAGGACTAAGTACCTACATTGAGATCAGGGATCTCTGGAAAATATCCAGATGGTTTCAAAGAAGTAAACCAAGTATCATTGGAACGAGAGGCAAGCATCTATCCTCTACGCTACAGAGACCCCAGAACTATATTGATACTATGAAATTAATTACTGGATAAACATTCCACCACTTCGGGCAGACCCATAAGTGCTCATTTGTCACCAGCAGAAGTAGAACAGTATCCTTGCTAATGATTCCCTTAGCTCGATGGTTAAATCTTCTACAGTAAACACTCTATAACTACCACTTGTTAAACCACTTTTTGTGATTTGTATGTGATCTGAGCCATGATGTGAGTGATTGTATGCTGTGCCAGTTATGCGTCTATATTTAGGCCAACACATCCAATTTCTGCAATGCTTTTTAATTACAAGGGTATCTTCCATAGGCCCCTACTAGTCACCTCTTACAACATGCCTTGCAGGTCGCAGTGTTACTATTCTTTGTTTCCCTTGTGCGTCCTGGCAACACAAGGGTTGCTGGTTAAATAAACTCATTTGTATAACTGGCAACACAAGGGTTGCTGGTTAAATAAACTCATTTGTATAAGTAGGTTTCACACAAGAGTTGATGTAGTTATAAACAATTGCAAATTTGAAAGCAAACACACAGTATGATAGTAACATAAACGTGCATTTGTTTCACATGGAACATTTCTGCGATGGGCATGCTTGAGTAGTGCTCATTTGTAGTCGAGTCAATACCGTAGGTTTCTGAAGTAAAAAACATTTGTTATAAGATGGGAGCTGATTAGAAGAGTAAGTTAGTGACCAACAATTGCAAGAATACTGAAAAGCAGAACACATCAGTATGATAGTAACATATAGACTTGGATGACAGGCTCTTGTTTCCATGGAGACTTGTTATTTCTGCAGATAGGCATGCTTGAGTAGTGCATCAGTTGTAGGTCGAAGTTCAATATCTCGACTCAGGCATTTCTGCAAGTAGAAAAAAACAACATTTGTTATAGCATGGAACTGATAAGAGTCAAGTCTTCTTCTTCTGTGCGTTTGTTCTTTACTATCAATTTTAAATCACTCTTTGTGATATGTTTGATCTTTGCCAAGAACGTATATCGTTGTACATTGGTTTGGTAGGACCCTAAACGCATAGATTTCTACACGTTTAGGACACGTGCATCCGATTTCAGCCAAACCTCCTTAGTCGCCTCTTACGACATGCCTGGCAGGTAACAGTTGTTCTATTCTTTACACCCCAATTTTGGCCCCGGTAACCACTCGGGCGAAGAGTCAAGTAACAAATATCATGTTTTATTGTTGACAAAAATAGTATTAATGTACAGTGCTACCATTACAATAAAATGTTCAAGTGCTGTGTCATCTATGTGCATACTTGAGGGATGTGTCATCTGTGTACTTGAGGCTATTTTATATCATATATATACACACACAATATGTACTCTTGAATCTAGTGCCCGCCTGTGTGGTAAAGGGCCCGCAAGGAAGCAAGGAATAGTACCACTGCAACCTACAAGGCATGTCATAAGAGGCGACTGATGTAGGACCTAGGAAGCTACCCTAGTAAATAAAAAGCAGCGCAGAAATCAGAAGTGCTGGCCTACTTGTAGGCGCATAACTGGTACAAAGTACAATCGCTCTCGGACCGATCACATACAAATCACACAGAGTGGTTAACAAGTGTTCGTTGTGGAATATTCGAAGAAGAAGAATCTAGTGCCATTCATACCATTTGTATGTACAGTCTGTACGCTTGAATCTAGTGCCATTTATATGTAGTGTCTGTACTTGTCTGTGCATTTAATTAGTGCACCTACTGCCTTCGTAGGGAGCCTCGGTAGAGGCTATGGGAGTAAACCCAAACAGAAAATCAACCTGCTGCCTTGCAGGTTGGATGGGGACTGCCAAAGGCTGACGGAGAGCGAACCCAGTAAACGCTGGCTAAAACCGGACACATTGCCGAAGGATAAGCACCAGAGCTCTGGCAAAGATGTGATGTAAACACACCAATGCTAAGGCTGCATGAATCAGATTTCCACCTGAATAGAATTTATGGGGAAATCTGGTACATCGGTCTGGCGGTGATCGCACTGAGAGAGAAAATCTCATTTTATTCGTACCATTTATATGTACAGTCTGTACTCTCGAATCTAGTATCATTCATAACATTTATATGTACAGTATGTACTCTTGAATCTAGTATTATTCATATCATTTATATGTACAGTCTGTACTCTTCAATCTAGTATCATTCATATCATTTATATGTACAGTCTGTACTCTTGAATCTAGTGTCATTCATATCATTTTATGTACAGTCTGTACTTTGAAATCTAGTTCATTCATATCATTTATATGTACAGTCTGTACTCTTCAATTAGTGTCATTTCATATGTACAGTCTGTACTCTTGAATCTAGTGTCATTCATAACATTTATATGTACAGTCTGTACTCTTCAATCTAGTGTCATTCATAACATTTATATGTACAGTCTGTACGCTTGATCAAACTATCATCACAGCACTCCAGACATGTCCATAGGTGCTATGATATCCGCCTCAACAAATCCAACAGTGTCCAGCGGCCTAACATGCCAGTTCAATGTTGATTAATTAATCTCTTAGTATATCTGGTATGCCGTTCTTTACAGACTGTACCAATATCGACACCCATTGCTCTCAATCTGGTCAGCGATTGAGATCACAAACATGAAATTCCTGTTCAGAAAGACTCTCACATTGCGTTAAGAATACCATTTCAGTTCTCTCTGATATCGTAACCATGTTAACCAATCTATCAGCTCGTTCATTACCTCTGACTCCTTTAGGAGAGGGTCTAAAGCTGAAGGATTTACCTCATTGCACCGGGTTTTACCCCATATAGCTCAGTCCCTTTCCACAAAAGTGGCACGCTACCTGCCGAGAGTATTGCACAAAGAACGATCCCCGCAGCCCTGGCAACAATCCTAGGGGTCTCCGAAATAAAAATGCACTTGTGAACAGAACGGCACGGACTGGATTCAAACCAACAACCATTTGAATGCAGTAAATTGCAAGGCAAAAGTGGACCTGCATAGGAATTATCCATTTAGCCATAGAGGGACCTCCAACCATTTACTACCTTTGTGACATGTTAAAGAATGCAAACTACCAGATTTTACATGGCCTAGTGATAGCCCTTTGAAATTATGACTGAAAAAAAACACACACATACAAATTACAGGTTACTACTGTTTGACTGTTACCTTGAGTACATCCATTAGATGTGGATCATCGTTGTGTGGGAAGGGTATATCAAAGGCAGGGTTCACAATAGCCTCTAGTTTTTGCCTGATGTGTTGGAATGGGGTATGGCCATACACCATCTGATACAAAATGCAGCCCAACGACCATACATCACTCCGTACACCAACCTGAGAAGTGACAAGACTACAGTGTGATAGCATGTACATATACACTTAATTATAGACAGAACATCAACTATGTAACAACATGTAGACAGAACATCAACTATGTGGCAACATGTAGACAGAACATCAACTATGTGGCAACATGTAGACAGAACATCAACTATATAACAACATGTAGACAAAACAAACTATGTGGCAACATGTAGACAGAACATCAACTATGTAACAACAACATGTAGACAGAACGTCAACTATGTAACAACAACATGTAGACAGAACGTCAACTATGTGACAACATGTAGACAGAACATCAACTATGTAACAACATGTAGACAGAACATCAACTATGTAACAACATGTAGACAGAACATCAACTATGTAACAACATGTAGACAGAACATCAACTATGTGACAACATGTAGACAGAACGTCAACTATGTGGCAACATGTAGACAGAACATCAACTATGTGGCAACATGTAGACAGAACATCAACTATGTGGCAACATGTAGACAGAACGTCAACTATGTGACAACATGTAGACAGAACATCAACTATGTGACAACAACATGTAGACAGAACATCAACTATGTAACAACATGTAGACATAACATCAAGTATGTGACAACATGTAGACATAACGTCAGTATGGACAACATTAGACATAACGTCAAGTATGTAACAACATGGTAGACAGAACATCAACTATGTGACAAAAATGTAGACAGAACGCAGTATGTGACAACATGTAGACATAACGCCATAGCTATGTGACAACATGTAGACATAACGTCATAGATGTGACAAACATTAGACAGAACTCAACTATGTGACAACATGTAGACAGAACGTCAACTATGTGACAACATGTAGACAGAACTCAATATGTGACAACATGTAGACAGAACGTCAACTATGTGACAACAACATGTAGACAGAACATCAACTATGTGACAACAACATGTAGACAGAACGTCAACTATGTGACAACATGTAGACATAACGTCAAGTATGTGACAACATGTAGACAGAACATCAACTATGTGACAACATGTAGACAGAACATCAACTATGTGACAACAACATGTAGACAGAACATCAACTATGTGACAACATGTAGACAGAACATCAACTATGTGGCAACATGTAGACAGAACATCAACTATGTGGCAACATGTAGACAGAACATCAACTATGTGGCAACATGTAGACAGAACGTCAACTATGTGACAACATGTAGACAGAACATCAACTATGTAACAACAACATGTAGACAGAACATCAACTATGTAACAACATGTAGACATAACATCAAGTATGTGACAACATGTAGACATAACGTCAAGTATGTGACAACATGTAGACATAACGTCAACTATGTAACAACATGTAGACAGAACATCAACTATGTGACAACAACATGTAGACAGAACGTCAAGTATGTGACAACATGTAGACAGAACGTCAACTATGTGACAACATGTAGACATAACGTCAAGTATGTGACAACATGTAGACAGAACGTCAACTATGTGACAACATGTAGACAGAACGTCAACTATGTGACAACATGTAGACAGAACGTCAATATGTGCACAACTGTAGACAGAACGTCAACTAGTGATAACAACATGTAGACAGAACGTCAACTATGTGACAACATGTAGACAGAACGTCAAGTATGTGACAACATGTAGACAGAACATCAACTATGTGACAACATGTAGACAGAACATCAACTATGTGACAACCTGCAAACATAACCAACCTTAAAGAGTCTGGGCCTGGACTCAGTCTGACTATCATTGATAGCTACCAGCATCTCAGGACTCATGTAACTTGGCGTTCCAACAATGTTCTCCTTGATAATGCTAGTGTTATCCTGCTGAAGGGAGTTGGCGATACCAAAGTCGATAAGCTTAACATCGCCGGACACAAGTATAAAATTGGCAGGTTTCAGATCAGAATGGATGACACCTGGACATAGAAATTCAACAAGCAGTTACTTTGACAATTTATCATTGTTCTGACAAGTAGCAGAAAACACTGTCGTTACTTCTGTAATATCACTTTTTAGGAGATGTAGGACATCTTCTTCTTCTCCAGCGATTTCTGGTCATGCGCTTAATTTACTGTGGACCACAAACTGGGCAGTCAGCTTCAGGTCTGTCAGGTTTCCCAAAGCTTAGTTTTCAGGTCGACTGGGTGTGGCCACATGTTGCTTCTCAGCTCACACAGGAGAGGACAGTCTTGCAGGATATATTCTCCGGTGTCTGTTCCGTCTGCTGACACTGGCAGAGAGCTGTTTGACTTATTCCTAGTCTATATAAGTGTTTGTTGAGTCAGCAGTGACCTGTGGTAGTCGAAATATGACCTGGTCTATTCTGCTTAGGTCTTTGAGGAGTCTTTTCCATAATCATATCCAGTGTTTGTCTTCCAGTCTACTGCAGATTTTCTCTGTGTGAGGGTTTTGACCTCTTGAAGATGTAGGGCAGGAGGAACATGAGCCTGTGGAATTTAATGACTGCATGGCTAGTGCAGTCGCTGTGAAACTGTTCAGGTTACGATGTTTTCTTTATGCTTTCAACAAAAAAATTCCTTGGCCTTACCGGGGATTGAACCCGGGTCTCCTGCATGGGAGCAGTGCTCTAATCCATTTGACTAGATGCTCCACCGACACGTAGCAGAGACAGTGAAAAACACTAAAGCGCAAACTATTCTAGAAATCTCTTCTTATCCCTCTGCTGTGGGACAAAATAAGATTAGAGACAGGAAGATTATTCTTCTATTTCATGTATAAAACAAAGGTTAGAAATATTGTTTATCATCTAATTTCTATTGTTTCAGATTTTCTTCATGAAGTTATCGTTTTCTCTTCTATTATATTATCTCCAGTGTTCCGAAGGTTATAGAGATAAAGTGGTGGATGCAGTGGATACATCATCTTCGTTCTTTACGACCAATTTTAATCACTCTTTGTGATATGTTTGATCTTTGCCAAGAACGTGTATACGTTGCACATTGGTTTCGTAGGCCCCTAAACGCATATATTTCTACACGTTTAGGACACGTGCATCCGATTCCAACCAAACCTCCTTAGTCGCCTCTTACGACATGCATGGCAGGTAACAGTGGTTCTATTCTTTACACCCCAAATTTGGGTCTCGGTAATGACTCGGGCGAGTGATTATTATGAAAACATAAACGGTGATAGATTGACTTCATTGCACCAGGTTTCCCTATATAGCTCTGTCCCTCTCTGCAGAAATGGTAATCCACCCCTTAAGAGTATTGCACAAAGTCTGTAGTCCTAGCAACAATCCTCGGTATCTTCACACAAAAAATACACTTGTGACCCAAACAACGCACTCTTGATACAAACTCACAACCTTCAAAGAGCAAGGCAAATGGCTCCATCCTCAGGAAATAATTGAACAACATAATGTACTTGGTTGGAACCCACAGAGTAACATTAGTTATGGTTATGAGAGGAACAAAAACAAATTACTAGCTCATCTCACAGATGTGCACAAAATTACTGTGCACAAAATTACTATCTTAAGAAAAATAGAAGACCACATATCCTTCCTTCCGTTCGCTTGAAATATTGTCTATATATTCAATGTTGTCTCTTGTATAAACTTCACTGTCTTTTGTAGCTCACACAGAGGTCTGTGTAGTATTCTGTCGAGTATTCTTTTGTTAGACCAGTGAGTTTGCCTCAGTATATCATGTTCGGGGCAGTAGATGACCACATATCCTTCCTTCCTTGTCTTTTGTAGCTCACACAGAGGTCTGTGTAGTATTCTATTGAGTATTGTTTCGTCAGGCCAGTGAGTTTGCCTCAGTATATCATATTCGGGGTAGTAGATGACCATATATAGCATGCACAGTTCCCCCTCAGAAAACGTACAACCAGCCAGAACTTCATGACACATTATTACAAAACTATTCTTGTCTGTGACTTTCACTGACCCCATTCGGGTTCAAGTGGTAGCTTGTCCCTAGCGGAATGCCACTTTCGTCACAGCCCACATGAAAAACTCTGTGTCTGCCACATTCTCCCACTTCATTATCAAGGTTTCTTTGATGTCCAGCTGCTATCTTCATCTTGGTCATCCCCTGCCTCTACTTCAGGAACCATGCCTTCCATTACCGTTCTCTCCCAACTACTGTGACGTTTAACGCAGCCAAATTATTTCATCTTCAGGGACATGACACTATTTATGAGTCAATGCTTCTCGATATGCAGATTTTGTAGGATGCCTTTGTGTTCTCTTTCAATCGTTCTTTTCTGCCATTTTTATCATTCTTATTGTGATATATAAACAGCCTTTGTCAAGAACGTATTTTTACGTCACATCGTTCAGCGCCATTTGGAGTTCTAGTGCTTATCCTTCGGTGACGTGTCCAGTTTCAGCCAGCGTTTACTGGGTTCACTCTCTGTTAGCCTTTGACTGTCCCCAGCCGACCTGCAAGGCAGCAGGTTCCAGGATGTTCTAAGAACTGTTCATTCGACTACACAATGCATACATTATTTAACCAGTCCATGTACAGCTACAACACACAGAGTTCAATACAAAAGCACAGACTTACCCTCCTTGTGCATTGCATTAACCGCTGTAACCATTTGAAACCAGAAATAACGTATAGTTATTGAATGCACAATCTTTCGATTCTTCTCATTCTGAGAGATGAACTTGCAGAGATCAGTTTCCCAGTGCTCCAGAACTACCAGCAGCTTCTTTTTAGACTCGATGTATTCACTGAAATGTCACAACATTCCAAACATAATATTACAAAGTAACATTAACGTGCCTATTCAATTCATATTTATTTAGTTTTAGCTCAAATAATTGTTGTTCTTCGTCTTTGAAAGCTCCATATTAACCACTTGTTACCTCTAAAGTCGGAGAAGGCGCATCTGTATTGTGAGGAAACCAATAAAACAGTAAGCAGGTTTTCACGCAAAAATCAGTCAGAAGCGTCACGCATGACTATGCCTGAATTCATAGCGGACGAATGCAGAAGAAGAACAACTTGTTAAACCACTTTGTATGTGATTTGAGCCTAAGAGCGATTTTACATTGTGTCAGTTATGCGCCAACAAGTAGGCCAGCACATCCGATTTCTGCAACACTTTTATTTACTAGGGTAGCTTTCCTAGGCCCCTTCCTTAGTCGCCTCTTAACTCTTAGAATACGAAGCATCACCTGGCAGACCATAAAGTTAGTTCCCATTTCTGAAAAGCCTTCACGGACCATATGGTTCTAACTAGTTGTTAATATATCATAGAGGACTTTAATGCTTTAAGTGTATTTTAAAAATTCAAATACAGCAAGTGGGTGTTTGTAATAGATCTTTCAATTAGCCATTTTGGTCTATGTAGTTTGTCTCTGCTGTTGAATGTCTGAAAGTTATAACAAATTTTGTAAGGACACCTTCACTTTAAAATTTGTTCCTCAAAAACAGTGCGTAAAAGGCGGTTTTAGTATGCGTATTGTAAGAGTTAAGACATGCCTGTAGGTCGCAATGTAACTTTTTTGCTCCTCGTGAGCCCGGTGGTTGTTCTTCAATTCATAATTATTTTTTTCCATCTGAAACAATTGTTGCTCTTCAATTTATATTCTTTCTCTTCTCCTTTTGTCATCACGCTGTTACCGGGTTGTTGCCTAGCGTCGTGGTTTTCTGTTTTTGTCTTGCGCTGCTCTTGTGTGATAGTAATTTCTGCTTTTTTGACAGAATTCTGATATGCCATCTAACCATATTTTTGTGTGGCCTTCCTCTCGCCTTCTTTCCCGATGTTCTCTTGTAGAAGACTATACAGTGGAGTCTGGTTGCATTCTTATTAAGTGACCGAAATGCCATCTAATCATCTTTTATGCGGCCTTCCTGCCCTCTTTCCTGATGTTCTCTTGTAGAAGACTCTATACAATGGAGTCTGGTTGCATTCTTATTAAGTGACCAAACCATTTCATTCTTTGTTTCTCAATGTAATTCAAGCATGGTTCTATCCTAACTTTCTTTCTTATGCTGATGTTGGTGACTCGTCTTTTCTGGTGTTGTTGGTAATCTTTCTCTTACATCCAAATACATTGACACTGCTTTGTCACCTTGTGGTGTTGTTGGTAATCTTTCTCTTACATCCAAATACATTGACATTGCTTTGTCACCTTGTGGTGTTGTTGGTAATCTTTCTCTTACATCCAAATACATTGACATTGCTTTGTCACCTTGTGGTGTTGTTGGTAATCTTTCTCTTACATCCAAATACATTGACACTGCTTTGTCACCTTGTGGTGTTGTTGGTAATCTTTCTCTTACATCCAAATACATTGACACTGCTTTGTCACCTTGTGGTGTTGTTGGTAATCTTTCTCTTACATCCAAATACATTGACACTGCTTTGTCACCTTGTGGTGTTGTTGGTAATCTTTCTCTTACATCCAAATACATTGACACTGCTTTGTCACCTTGTGGTGTTGTTGGTAATCTTTCTCTTACATCCAAATACATTGACATTGCTTTGTCACCTTGTGGTGTTGTTGGTAATCTTTCTCTTACATCCAAATACATTGACACTGCTTTGTCACCTTGTGGTGTTGTTGGTAATCTTTCTCTTACATCCAAATACATTGACATTGCTTTGTCACCTTGTTCATTGTGCCTGTGGCCCCAAAGATATATACAATAAACTTTACTTTTTTTTCCCCGATCCACAAGCACTTGAGCTTTCAGCTCGGTGCCATGGACATCATAAATCTGGAGAACCTGTGGCTTTTCTGCCAGCCCGCGAATTGAACCCGCACTCACAGGGAGCTTGTCCAACGCTAAGAACACGCTGGGCAGGCAGGCTCACTTTTATTAAAACAAGACATTAAAAGAACATTAACTGATTGGCTCCCATCAGCGCCGGATTTCGTTTGATCTATTTTAAAGAAAATTCATTTACCTACAAAATGGTATATTACTCATAACAATCGGTTAATAATTAAGAAAACTGCAGCTGAATTTGTACATACACCTGCAATGGGAAAATAGGATATAAATTCAATTCAGTGACAACCTGTTTTTTCAATAGGTAGCCAATCAGTTAAAGAGTGTTTATCATACGATGCGTACGGAATGACCTCACCACAGGCAGAAAATCCGATAGAGAAGTCACACTTCACTAAGTGTTACTGGCCATTAAGTTCTGAGGATTCATGACAAGTGGTTCGGACCACAGGTTTCCAGTAAAGATCACACTTGAAGGATCTAATCTTCAAGTACCTCTGAAGACAACGAAGACTAGCCTGTATGGTGAGGGACACCAGTCAAATGGTAAGCCGATCTCATGAAAAAATCAGTCAGAAATGAGAGGACAGTATTGCAGGATATGCTCTGGTGTCTGTTCTGCCTGTTGACACTGGCAGAAAGCTGTTTGACTTATTCCTAGTCTACATAAGTGTTTGTTGAGCCTGCAGTGTCCTGTTAGTAGTCAAAATATTTGTGGCTTGGATGCTAGTAGTTATTTTTGCTTCTGAAAGAATCTGCTATGCCATCCAACCATCTTGTTCATGATCTTCACATTCTTATTTACATCGCTGTATCTTGTATTTTGGTAGTCTGTAAAACTACAGAACTTCATTTTTGAATGTTTCACCATTGCTACATAGTTTTACTGCAGTCGTCTTCCTCCCTGATATTGATAACACAATACACAATATAAAAATTAAACATTAATACACAAACCTAATTGTGAAACAATTGATAAATTTAAATAGAATTGAGATTTAGACAGTTAATAAAGTCTCTACCTTCATCATTCCGTATATGGTGATGATGATCAATAAAATCCCCACCCTCATCATTCTGTATATGGTGATGATGATCAATAAAATCCCCACCCTCATCATTCTGTATATGGTGATGATGATCAATAAAATCCCCACCCTCATCATTCTGTATATGGTGATGATGATCAATAAAATCCCCACCCTCATCATTCTATATATGATGATAGTCAATAAAATCCCCACCCTCATCATTCCGTATATGGTGATGATGATCAATAAAATCCCCACCCTCATCATTCCGTATATGGTGATGATGATCAATAAAATCCCCACCCTCATCATTCTATATATGATGATAGTCAATAAAATCCTCACCCTCATCATTCTGTATATGGTGATGATGATCAATAAAATCCCCACCCTCATCATTCTATATATGATGATGATGATCAATAAAATCCCCACCCTCATCATTCTGTATAAGATGTTGATGATCAATAAAATCCCCACCCTCATCATTCTATATATGATGATAGTCAATAAAATCCTCACCCTCATCATTCTATATATGATGATCAATAAAATCCCCACCCTCATCATTCTATATATGATGATAGTCAATAAAATCCTCACCCTCATCATTCTATATATGATGATCAATAAAATCCCCACCCTCATCATTCTATATATGATGATAGTCAATAAAATCCTCACCTCATCATTCTATATATGATGATCGTCAATAAAATCCCACCCTCATCATTCTATATATGATGATAGTCAATAAAATCCTCACCCTCATCATTCTGTATATGATGATGATAGTCAATAAAATCCCCACCCTCATCATTCTGTATATGGTGATGATAGTCAATAAAATCCTCACCCTCATCATTCTGTATATGGTGATGATGATCAATAAAATCCCCACCCTCATCATTCTGTATATGGTGATGATGATCAATAAAATCCCCACCCTCATCATTCTGTATATGGTGATGATGATCAATAAAATCCCCACCCTCATCATTCTGTATATGGTGATGATGATCAATAAAATCCTCACCCTCATCATTCCGTATATGGTGATGAAGATCAATAAAATCCCCACCCTCATCATTCTGTATATGATGATGATAGTCAATAAAATCCTCACCCTCATCATTCTGTATATGATGTTGATGATCAATAAAATCCCCACCCTCATCATTCTATATATGATGATAGTCAATAAAATCCTCACCCTCATCATTCTGTATATGGTGATGATGATCAATAAAATCCCCACCCTCATCATTCTGTATATGGTGATGATGATCAATAAAATCCTCACCCTCATCATTCCGTATATGGTGATGATGATCAATAAAATCCCACCTCATCATTCTGTATATGATGATGATAGTCAATAAAATCCTCACCCTCATCATTCTGTATATGATGTTGATGATCAATAAAATCCTCACCCTCATCATTTTGTATATGGTGATGATGATCAATAAAATCCACACCCTCATCATTCTGTATATGGTGATGATGATCAATAAAATCCTCACCCTCATCATTCTGTATATGATGATGATAGTCAATAAAATCCCCACCCTCATCATTCTGTATATGATGATGATGATCAATAAAATCCCCACCCTCATCATTCTGTATATGGTGATGATGATCAATAAAATCCCCACCCTCATCATTCTGTATATGATGATCAATAAAATCCCCACCCTCATCATTCTGTATATGGTGATGATGATCAATAAAATCCCCACCCTCATCATTCTGTATATGGTGATGATGATCAATAAAATCCCCACCCTCATCATTCTGTATATGGTGATGATGATCAATAAATCCCACCTCATCATTCTATATGATGATGATGATCAATAAAATCCCCACCCTCATCATTCTGTATATGGTGATGATGATCAATAAAATCCCCACCCTCATCATTCTGTATATGATGATCAATAAAATCCCACCTCATCATTCTGTATATGGTGATGATGATCAATAAAATCCTCACCCTCATCATTCTATATATGGTGATGATGATCAATAAAATCCTCACCCTCATCATTCTGTATATGATGATCAATAAAATCCCCACCTTCATCATTCTGTATATGATGATCAATAAAATCCCCACCTTCATCATTCCGTATATGGTGATGATGATCAATAAAATCCCCACCCTCATCATTCTGTATATGATGATCAATAAAATCCCCACCCTCATCATTCTGTATATGATGATCAATAAAATCCCCACCTTCATCATTCTGTATATGATGATGATGATCAATAAAATCCCCACCCTCATCATTCTGTATATGATGATCAATAAAATCCCCACCTTCATCATTCCGTATATGGTGATGATGATCAATAAAATCCCCACCCTCATCATTCTGCATATGATGATCAATAAAATCCCCACCTTCATCATTCTGTATATGGTGATGATGATCAATAAAATCCCCACCCTCATCATTCTGTATATGGTGATGATGATCAATAAAATCCCCACCCTCATCATTCTGTATATGGTGATGATGATCAATAAAATCCTCACCCTCATCATTCTGTATATGGTGATGATGATCAATAAAATCCCCACCCTCATCATTCTGTATATGGTGATGATGATCAATAAAATCCTCACCTTCATCATTCTGTATATGGTGATGATGATCAATAAAATCCCCACCCTCATCATTCTGTATATGGTGATGATGATCAATAAAATCCCCACCCTCATCATTCTGTATATGGTGATGATGATCAATAAAATCCTCACCCTCATCATTCTATATATGGTGATGATGATCAATAAAATCCTCACCCTCATCATTCTGTATATGATGATCAATAAAATCCCCACCCTCATCATTCTGTATATGATGATGATCAATAAAATCCCCACCCTCATCATTCTGTATATGATGATGATGATCAATAAAATCCCCACCCTCATCATTCTGTATATGGTGATGATGATCAATAAAATCCTCACCCTCATCATTCTGTATATGATGATCAATAAAATCCCCACCCTCATCATTCTGTATATGGTGATGATGATCAATAAATAGACACTGAACAAGTAATAAGGGTTTCCGGGGAAAAACAAATTACCAAACACAGAATTTGAACCACACACTCATTTTTTTCTTATGGCACACATTGTCTAGCCCTACAGACGAACTTAATTAAGAACACAGCCAGCTTAAGTTAATTGTATATCCTTTACAGGACTTTGTGAATCAACCCCAGCTTTTTAACTCTGTGATTTTTCTAGGCATTATTCGTTCAGTAGTTTGCCATTGCTTTCTGAACGGGTGGTGCCATCGTTCTTTTGTAAAAATCCACGGAAACAATTTGCAACCAAACTGTCCACAGCGTGATTCAAACTCGAATGTCGAGGTTAATAGACTGAGTCACAGCCAACTAGAATATGGTAATATACATGAGATCAGAATATATAATAAAATAACTCACTGGTCGAAAAGTTTGATAACACGGTCACAATGCTGCAGTTTTTTCAGCAGATTGATTTCATTCTTGTATCCCTCCACAATGAACTCACTAGCACAGGCAAGGTTGACACATTTAAGTGCTCTGAGTGTGTTTGATACTGTATCACACACCTGGTAGACTTTGGCAGACCCTACGACCAACAAGATTATGAATTGTGTATGCTTTCCCATTGACAAAGATTGTCTTTTTATCATCAGACTGTGAAGAAATGAGATGATAATAAATGTGTCAAATTGGAGTAAGTCATGTGGAAGCAAGGAAATAAGTTTGATGTCATTCATAGTTCATTTGAAGATTATCTACATCGGACATGTCCAGAATTTCTCCAATCTCCTCCCAAGCATGTATTTCGGTGTGTTAAGACTATGGCTCCCGGAAACATAATGCTGACTAGTTCAGATGGGAAAACTGAAATTCATGTTTAATGGGGGTTGGTTTTTATAAGTGTTTGATAGAACGCTGTAAGGTTTTCTGCAATTTTACAAGTCCATGGTTATTTATTGATGAAAAATATTAATACTGATATTCCTGAGTGTTAAACTTAATTTGTAACATAATATAACCTTGATTTAGCATGTTGTTGCGTTGTAACATAATATAAACTTGATTTAGCATGTTGTTGTGTTGTAACATAATATAACCTTGATTTAACATGTTGTTGTGTTGTAACATAATATAACCTTGATTTAACATGTTGTTGTGTTGTAACATAATATAACCTTGATTTAACATGTTGTTGTGTTGTAACATAATATAAACTTGATTTAACATGTTGTTGTTGTAACATAATATAACCTTGATTTAGCATGTTGTTGTTGTAACATAATATAACCTTGATTTAACATGTTGTTGTGTTGTAACATAATATAACCTTGATTTAGCATGTTGTTGTAACATAATATAACCTTGATTTAGCATGTTGTTGTGTTGTAACATAATATAACCTTGATTTAGCATGTTGTTGTAACATAATATAACCTTGATTTAGCATGTTGTTGTGTTGTAACATAATATAAACTTGATTTAGCATGTTGTTGTGTTGTAACATAATATAACCTTGATTTAGCATGTTGTTGTGTTGTAACATAATATAACCTTGATTTAACATGTTGTTGTTGTAACATAATATAACCTTGATTTAGCATGTTGTGGTTGTAACATAATATAACCTTGATTTAGCATGTTGTGGTTGTAACATAATATAACCTTGATTTAGCATGTTGTGTTGTAACATAATATAACCTTGATTTAGCATGTTGTGTTGTAACATAATATAACCTTGATTTAGCATGTTGTTGTTGTAACATAATATAACCTTGATTTAGCATGTTGTGTTGTAACATAATATAACCTTGATTTAGCATGTTGTGGTTGTAACATAATATAACCTTGATTTAGCATGTTGTGGTTGTAACATAATATAACCTTGATTTAGCATGTTGTGGTTGTAACATAATATAACCTTGATTTAGCATGTTGTGTTGTAACATAATATAACCTTGATTTAGCATGTTGTGTTGTAACATAATATAACCTTGATTTAGCATGTTGTTGTTGTAACATAATATAACCTTGATTTAGCATGTTGTGTTGTAACATAATATAACCTTGATTTAGCATGTTGTGGTTGTAACATAATATAACCTTGATTTAGCATGTTGTGTTGTAACATAATATAACCTTGATTTAGCATGTTGTGTTGTAACATAATATAACCTTGATTTAGCATGTTGTGGTTGTAACATAATATAACCTTGATTTAGCATGTTGTTGTTGTAACATAATATAACCTTGATTTAGCATGTTGTGTTGTAACATAATATAACCTTGATTTAGCATGTTGTGGTTGTGTTGTAACATAATATAACCTTGATTTAGCATGTTGTGTTGTAACATAATATAACCTTGATTTAGCATGTTGTTGTAGTGTTGTAACATAATATAACCTTGATTTAGCATGTTGTGTTGTGTTGTTTTAAAAATGTATTTCTCTTTATCTAACAATACTGGAATGTCAGGTCATACGACGGATGTGGTCTGATTTTCTAGAATTTTTACCTGAGAGTGTCAGCCATATGTTATCGGAGGCTATGGTTTAGACTAGCAATGCCCATTCTGTGTTGGTTGATGTATTTTGATTGAATCATGTCGTCAGCCATTTTTGTCGAATGAAATGTAAGCACACAGAAACCAATATCATACAGGAGGATCTCAACTCAGTGCACGTAACTCTGCCGCGCGGCAGAATCCTGCGATATTCTACTCACATGTAATTCATTTGTGTATGCACAAGAAATGATTTAATCCGATATAGTGGATACATAGCAAAAGGCAGGCTATGTAAAGGTGAACCTCATAACTGAGGCGACAAAGACACTTTTATGAAGCGCACACAAAGCCTGTTCTAGAAATCCCTTCTTATCCTGCGCTGTAAGGCAAAACAGGATTAGAGAAAGAATAAAGATTAAAAGAAACAGCTATAGTCTGTCCATTAATTAGTGAGCACGTTTGAAATTGATTTTCTCGAAAACTACCTGTTGGATCTCAGTGATTTTTGCATGCAGCCTTAGAATATCCATGGCCTAAATAAAGCTAACCAGTAGTCCATAGATGCTACGGGTTTTGCACATCGGCGAATTCCTTTGATCTTTTATGACAATTGCAAATACTAGGGCTCAAATTTTAGATTTTACAGTATCCCTAGAATTTGTCCATGTCAATTCTATTCATAGGTGTATCTCCATATTAACTTGATAGGTCAAGTAATTAAGTGTGTTGCCCTTTATGTGCAATCGTGAACTTGGATACAATATGCAACAGTTAGTCCTCCCCTTCGGTCACCATTAGACCCCAGGGTGTCTTAACTTCACCACAAATTGTATGATGGTAGGCGCATTTGGATATGGAAATGTATACGTTGCTATTTCTCAGTCTATAATCAAAATATGATTTGTATCATCCCGAATCTGGCGATTCCATGAGGTTGATAATTGTTACTGGCTGGACAAATTGTAATCCATCTCGGTGCCAGTACTCGTCTTCCTCTCGGAGCACATATTCAACACACTTCTTCCAGAACTGCATGTGTATCATTGAGAGGGACTCACGTGTCAGAACTTCAACATCACACATTTTAAGCGTCCTGTTCTGTTCGGCAACTTGCCCTTTTACTTTAGCCCAGACAAGCTCTATCGGATTGAGGTGAGCATGATATGGAGGTATCGCAAAGGCGTGTGGCCATATTCCAATGATTTTGTCAATATGAAACACCTTTGTCTTATTTGTCATCCTCACCAGGTGCAACAACTCGGGTTTCAAATATGTATCATCAAAGCTGACATTTTCCTTAGCAAGCCAAGTCCTAATTTGATCTTTTGTATTTGATGCAGTTGGTACTTTGTCTTCCGCTGATACTGCGTTGTGATAGGATGCATTATCCATTACCAAGCATGATGGTCTGTTTAGAATTGGAAGTAGATCTTTCTCCATCCAGTGCCTGAAAATATGTCCATTCATTTCTGTGTGGTAGTCCCTACCGTCGGTACTTTTGATTGGAAAATAATTCCAGCGTCATGGACAAGACCTTCTTCACTGCTTCCTGCATGTGTTAGTATAATACGCTGGCCTTTGCTGCTTGGTATTTTTATTTTCTGTTCACCGTCTACTGATTGCCATTCTTTAGCATTGGTGTGGTGAGCATTGACCCAGGATTCTTCCAAATATACAATATCATAGCCTTGCCTCCGCCGCTCACGGATCTGCCTCAGGTATTTACTTCGGGCAGCAATTAAATGTGGCTTTTCACAAATAATATTCCTGCCGCCTATAGTTTTCTGAAGGTGAAGCGGGCTCTTACAATTTTCCATAGGGTACTTTTAGAAATGTCTATGCTGCAATCTGATTGCAGTTTTAATTTCAGTTTCCTGAGAGTAACAAGTTGATTTGTCACAAACATTTTCAAGAGCTCCGTCTTATGACATCTATGTCAAAGTCGTCAATTGTTCTTTTCCTTCCTTGTTTGACATTAGTGCACTTTGTGTCCTGTTTAATCCATCGGGAAAAGGATTCTCTATTCAGACCAAGCGCCAGTTGCGTTCGTTTCTCAGGATTATGAATATCGCAATATAGGTGACCTCTCTTAGATTCCCTACGGAAGTGTTGGTATAGTAAAACTGTAACCTTCTGCATTGTTATAAATGTGCACTTCATTATGAATGTGATATCAATGTCAGTTTTGATAAGCCAACAAATATGATACAATAGCTTCATACAAATAGCGAGATACACCTATGACTATACAGCGGTATCAAATTATAACGTCATATGCTTTTCGCTTTCAAAGTCGACTGGGTTAGGTGCACGGGATTTCGTGAAACTCACGATATTTCAATGTTACCATAATGTATTTTTAGAACAACGCGTCTGTGTACCGTAAATCTGTTACTATTGTGTACAATCCGGTGAGGTTGATTTTAATATAACATGAAGAAGAAATATTTCAAACTACATCAAATTTTCTTGGACAAAAATATTTCTCTAGCGTCATGGATATTCTAAGGCTGCATGCAAAAATCACTGAGATCCAACAGGTAGTTTTCGAGAAAATCAATTTCAAACGTGCTCACGATTAATGGACAGACTATAGCTGCTAACTCACAACTTTTTCAACTTGAGTATTTTCAAGATCTCTAAATTATCAAATGTCGTTCATAAATGTAAGAAATGACTGCAAAATTTACAGGATCTGTAACTCAAGTCAATAGGTCCCACCAGGGACGCTGATAGCCAAGCTGATAACATGTTTCGTTAGTAACCATATGTAGTGCTAATTCTGGAGTTCGAGGTCAATGTGAATCGAACAAATTTCTAGTGTGCACACGGTTGGACTACAGGTTTCCTGATCCTTTACTTGAGGACCTAAATTACAAGTACCTCAGAAGTTGGAGTAAAGCTTGCCTGAATGGAGACACTGATGATAAGGAAATCTAGCAGTCATGCAAAAATCAGCGGTGGTGCTATATTATGTGTCCTGACTACGTCTGAATTCACAGTTCGTATTTCTAGACTTCCCTGTCTTTCACTTTCCCTATAGGTTCCAGGAAAGGGCCTTTCTTGTTATATTTCTCTCTGGTTTTCTCAATGTGTGTACTATCCAGCATCTTTTCTTCATCTCTTGGTTCACTGGGATCTGTCTATTCTCTCCATAAGCTCCTCATTTGTGACACTGTCATACAATCTCAGCCATCCTACTGACGCAGACACCAGTTGGTGAATGCAAGTTATGTATTATTATATTGGTTGCTCTTCTCTTTATCTTTCTGACCTGTACACAAGTACTGCTTTAATATTGGAGTTAAATATTGTAATCTTGGTTTTAGATTTGATTTATTTATACTTCACAAAATTTCAGAGTGCGGTGAAAGTTCCTCTCACTGCGTTACATTTACATTGATTTTGCATTGTTTTAGGTATTCTCACAATTTTTTAAGAGCTGTACATGGCGGTAAAGAAAAGTTCGCATTTTTTCTTTATCGAATCAATGAAATGGCTGATATGATGCACTAGTTATTTTAATTATGAAATCACAGTACAATAATATGAGACTTCTCAAGTAAATCTGAATTGTGTACAATAAAAATCGGACCAGCCATTGATGTTGTCTATTGCTGACAAATGGTTCACGTTAGACATTTAATTCTAGTGGGATATTTAATATTACGGTTGATACTCGACACAAAAGGCAACTGAAAGGCATAGACAATAGAAATACAAAAAGAACATTTTTTAATTGTATTTAGGATTGCTGGATATCGTTGGCACAAGCAAAAATGACAAAAAATATTCATGAGAAGATCGCAAAAAAAAAAGCACTGGTTGTTATGGACGTCAAAAGCAAACCGGATTGGTAGCAAAGGGAAATGAGAAGTTTTGTAGGTTAGAGACGTGTCACACATGTAAAGTTGTCTTTGGAAGACCTGCATTTTACTTGTTATAGAGTCAGATGCACATAAATACAATGTTTACGGGTAGTACCCAAGCAAAATTTGAAAGGTTACCAAAAGAAATGGTAGTGATCATCTGAAAGCATTTCGTTCAAAATAACCTCTACTTAATATATAATCATAAATTATTCGAGATGTGTAGAATATGTTAAAGTTGCACGTCAAATTATCAGATTTACTATATCAATGACCCACATTTCATGTGAAGCAATTTTTACACACCGTTTCATTGATTCGATTGAAAAAGTAATGGCTACCGTTTGAGAGATTTATTTACCAGCATGCTGCGAACATTTTTGGCAAATAAGACTGAAGCAGCGCTCTTGCCTTCTGTGTTCTTATTCTGGCATCTTTTTTTAACCTCTTTGTCTTTCTGCTCTTTTTTTATGTTGGTTTCATCAGACCGGTTGTCATTAAAACTAAATTTTCTCATCCGTTTTCCAATTTCTTACAATGGCAGCAGCGTTCACATTGTAAATTACTTTACACTGGCAGCCGTGTGCTCAATGTACACTGTAATTAGTATTCCCTCGCCATACAGGCAGATTTTCTCCGACTTCAGAGGTACTCACGTTATCGTCCTGAGTAAGACCAGGGGACTCAACAAATGCCGGACAGTAGGTTCGAACCCGAGCTATGAGGCGTCTCACAGCTAGCAGGCCGAGCTACTATCAACTACTCTAGTCAGTCCCCCATTCTGGCATCTATATCTGTTTAACCCTCTTTGTCTACATGCTGCTTAAGTAAGTGTATGATGTTGGGTTTCATGCGGGGAGACCGGTTGTCATTGACTTGATTAATTCTCATCATCTTTATTTGTACCCTATGAATGTTTAGCCCTAGTTGAAGTTTATCTAGTATCAACTAAACATCACAAGTCTTACTTAGAACCAACTTACCATCATTTGGGATTTGGCTGGTGTGATGATACTGCTGGCTATTACTGGCTGCTGATCAGGAACAGAACTGTAGAAAGTAACAACAAACACTGGTTAACAACAATGAGACAGTTGCTATATTGATTGCTTGTATTTCTGCACCATAGTTCAATCAATCAAGTGCCGTGCATGCCGGTGTAGGCAATCATGTCTCTCTACAACTCTCTTTGCTTGGTGCATGTAATCAGTTCTGACGTCGATATTTTGTCGCACCATGATGTCAGGCCATCCAACATCTTCTCCCTCTGTCGTCCACGATCTCTCCTTCCCTGAATTTTACCTGTAGTCACCAAATGTTCTAAACCTTCTCTTCGCATTATATGCCCGAAGAACCTTGATTGTCGGATTCTTATTCTTTTGATAAGGTTTCTTTGTGTGCATGCCTGATTTAAAACCTCCACATTTGTTTTCTTTGCTGTCGATGGAATTTTCAGCATTCTCCTGTAAAACCACATCTCTGTGGCTTCCAATGATCGTATTGATTGTTTGTTCATTGTCCATGATTCGCTGCCATACATAAGTATTGGTTCAATATAGCACTGGAGTACTCGTTTTCACAATGCCATTCACACATAGTGTGTTCTTTATTTTCATAAAAGCTGCTTTCGTTTGGGCTATTCTACTCCTAATCTCACCATAGTTAGGCCCAAGATATATGTATATACTGGATCCGCTTCCGGCATCAATAAAAATGGCAAACGCTTATTTGCAGTTATGACTAACGATGCATTTTGCACACAGTTGTTCTGTTTAGAGCAATTTTTCAAGCGAATTACTACAAACTTAAGGTGTTTCCACTTGTAGACTGTGGTACAACCAGTCTCTAATGTGGAAATGGATTCTCTGTCTTGCAGCGGAGATTTTGCGTGTAGGTGAGGATCCTTCACGGTTCACCGACAGCACTTCACAGCCAGGGTCGCTGAACGCTGCTGAAGATAGTGCGAAGAAGATTGAAGCACCTATGAACATGTCCGAAGAGTAATGAATATATTCCAAATTGAAACTGAAAGCCTACACTTTCAAAATTCTGCAAGTCAAGGCTTTAATAAATTAGATATTAAAGCAATTAAGTGACAATTTTTCTGCTAATTTCTAGAATATTCTTCTTTGTTGGGGGCAGAACCAATCTTTCCGCAAGCTCTGCAAGTATTGAGGGAAGGCAACCCGGTTTTAAAAAGTTATGCTGAAAATAGAAGCGCTAGTCCAAAATTGCAGATATCATAGATGTGCTGTAAAATGCCATAACAAACATCTGTTTATAGGCAAGTGAAAAGATCTTTAAATGGTTTTTTTTTAAAAACAGGCCCAATATAATATTTTGCTTCAGTTGTCTCCCTCTTTTAGTGTTTAGACAAGTTAGAGTATCCCCTTGACCCTAAGAGCTATGCTGAATCTCTTACGCCAGACAGGTTTAAGTAGGAAACAAACCATAAAAATAGGAAACAAACCATAAAAATAGGAAACAGGCCACAAAAGTAGGAAACAAACCACACAAGTAGGAAACAAACCATAAAAATAGGAAGAAGACCACAAAGTAGGAAACAGACCACAAAATAGAAACAGAACACAAAAGTAGAAACAGACCACAAAGTCGGAAACAAACCACACAAGAGAAGAGACCAGTAGGAAACAGACCACAAAAGTAGGAAACAAACCACACAAGTAGGAAGAAGACCACAAAAGTAGGAAACAAACCATAAATAGGAAGAGACCACAAAAGTAGGAAACAAACCATAAGTGAAACAAACCATAAATAGGAAGAAGACCACAAGTGAAACAGACCACAAAAGTAAAGAGACCACAAAGTGAAACAACCACACAAGTAGAAACAAACCACACAAGTAGGAAGAAGACCAAAGTAGAAACAGACCACAAAGTAGGAAACAACCACACAAGTAGGAAGAAGACCACAAAAGTAGAAACAAACCATAAAAATAGGAAGACCACAAAAGTAGAAACGACCACAAAAAAGAGACCACAAAAGTAGGAAACAAACCACACAAGTAGGAAACAAACCACACAAGTAGAAGAAGACCAAAAGCAACAAAAATGCTGCCATGCTGGGGACAAACAATCACGACGGATTGAACCATCATTATTGCATTTCATTTCTAGAAAACAAACAAATAAACAGACCACAAAACTGCAACTGTTTTGTACTTACAATGTCCTATTGTTAACCACAGCTTGCTGTTGTACGAGCTGTTGTACTAATTGATGCTGCTGTTGTATAATTTCCTGCTGTTTAGCTAATAGTTCTTTAGTAGACTCGACTCGTATCTCTTGATTAGAACTCTTGACGTTTGAAGAATGGTCACTGTTTAGTGGCACAATGTTCGTCACTTGTGACAGCGGTTGACGGACACTATTGTTGACAGGGTTCACAGACTGGGATATAGTATTTCTGTCATGGTTCACAGACTGAACTATCGTATTTGTGTTAAGACTCACAGAACGAGGTAGTGTATTTGTATCATTGCTCAAAGAGTTTGATAAAGATGGCGAAAGCTTTATTGGGACTTCCATTTGCACAGCTGACTGCTGCAACTTCTGCAATGGCCGTTCGCTTCTCTGACTATTATCTTCAATTTTCTCCTTGGGCTGGTCACAACAGCGATTGTTGGGGTATTCCTTTTGGTTCTGTAGCACAGACTGGACACTAGAGTAAGAACTGACTCCCAAAGATGAAGAACTTATGGGCAGTCTGTTGGCAGATAGTGAGCTGAACTCGCTCACAGATCTACTGTTTGAAATATCCTGTGACAGAGGTTGGCGTATACTATTGTTGACAGGATTCACAGACTGAAGTACGGTATTTGTATCACGGTTGACAGAATCCGTAAAATATGACAACTTTCTGGGGGCTTCCAATAGCCCTGCTGACTGCATCTTCTGGAACGGCCATTCACTTCTCAGACTCGTATCATCACTCTTCTCTTTGGGCTGGTCAGACAGTTTATGGCTCTGTAACACAGACTGCATGTTAGAGTCGGAACTGACTCCGAAAGATGAAGAACTGCTGGGCAGTATATGAGGTCTGTAAGTCGATAGTAAGCTGGACTCGCTAGCATATCTGGTGTTTGAAAGGTGTCTGGGTGTTTCTGGCCGTGTCTTCTCTTGTGTCTGTTCTGAAATGAAGCAAATGGGATTTAATTTCATCAGAGACAGAAAAAAACACATTGAACTTTCCCAATCTTAATTTTCAAAGAGAGACAACTTTTGTTAACTCTTCTATCATCTCTCGGATCGTTCTTACAGCCGTTTTATCATTCTAATGTGATATATAAACAGCTTAATACCAAGAACGGTATACGTTCACAACCTTCAGTACTTCTATCATCTGATTGTCAGTAGCAATGTATGTAGGTCACCTCTACATAGGTGACATTGCTTCCGCTGTCAAGTATATATTCAATCAATTTACAATCTCAGAATGAAACTATTGCCGTGACTACATGGAAGGTTAAACTGTCAGTATTACTCAATCAATTTAACAATTCAAGATAGAAAACTATTGCCGTGACTACCATGGAAGGTTAAACTGTCAAGTATATTTCAATTTACAATCTCAAGAATGAAAACTATTGAGTGACTACCATGGAAGGTTAAACTGTCAGTTTACTCAATCAATTTACCAATCTCAAGAATGAAAACTTTGCCGTGATACCATGGAAGGTTAAACTGTAAGATATATTCAATCAATTTACCAATCTCAAGAATGAAAACTATTGCCGTGACTACCATGGAAGGTTAACTGTAAAGTATATATTCAATCAATTTACAATCTCAAGAATGAAAACTATTGCCGTGACTACCATGGAAGGTTAAACTGTCAAGTATATTTTCAATTTACCAATCTCAAGAATTAAAACTATTGCCGTGACTACTATGGAAGGTTAAACGTCAGGGATCTTCTGCAATCATTTTCTCAAGCTCCCAATTATAACTGAAAAATGAATAACTTCCATGAATCCAGTAATGCTACCCACTGGCAGGTTGTATTATGTGTAGGATATCTGAGCATACTATTTAACTGTTTAATTGTATCCCATTTTCATTTTCGAGTATCAATGAATATTACAGCAGAAATATTCCATTTTTCATATGAGAAGCTATAGAAACTACTTATCCATGTTTTTGTACGCTCAAACACTTTCTTCGTCTTCCAACCAGGACTGCGAGTTTTCACTCTTGAGCAGTCAATGCCAAATTGAAGAATCAGTATGTGTTCTATAATTGTAGAAGACTAGTGTAAAGGGTATTATGAACAGATGGGTGTGGTGGGAGGAGTTCTTGTCTAGCTCTATGTAGTCCAGGGAATTCAAGCAAGGCATGAACACTGCCTTTAAGAACACTGCATTTTGAAAGCTCTCATAGAGTGTGACCGCAAAGAAGATTTTCATTTAAACCAATCTATGTCAACTGCAAGATTACAAGAGCTGGGATTGAAGTGGTCAGAAAAGAACAGCACAATAGGGATATGAGTAAGCTCATCAATCAAAATCTAACTGGTATGGTCAGTCGCTGGGTGCTGTTGGAGATCAGTTATCAGTTAAATGTGGCCTATCATCAGAGCACGCTGGACATGGCCATAGGTGCTCCGATCTCCGCCTCAGCAAATCCAGCAGCGTACAAACATGCCAGTTCGATGTTGATTAAGCAATCTCTTTGCATATTTAGTATGTCGTTCTTTTCGGTTTGCACCAATATTGACACCCATCTCTCTTAATCTGGTCAGCAAGGGGGATTCACAGCCCTGAAACTCCTCTGTCCGGAAAGACTCTCTCAGTGCGTGAAGAATGTCATTTCGATCTATGGCAGCTCCCTCTGATTTTGTAGCCAAGCCAGCCAATCTAATATTAGAGATATTGCAAAGGAGGTCAGAGCACCAATTGACACATCCGGAGTGCAATGAAGATATTTCAAACTGAAATATAACATAGATTTCTTCTTTCTTCTGCTTCTCACTAGATTGGGATTTCAGATTCTCTAATAAAGACAGCCATCTGCCTCAGATTATTAGCCACCCCATACAGTTTGTCTTCTGCGTTCTCACTAGATTGGGATTTCAGATTCTCTAATAAAGACAGCCATCTGCCTCAGATTATTAGCCACCCCATACAGTTTGTCTTCTGCGTTCTCACTAGATTGGGATTTGGATTCTCTAATAAAGGCAGCCGTCTGCCACAGATTATCAGCCACGCCATACAGTTTGTCTTGGACGCTAGTGTAAGTGGGCCATCTCTTTCTTCTCAAGTCTGCATACTGAGGGCAGTTCTGATATAATTCCTATGATTTCTGCTTCCCTATTTGTGCCGACCTCTTCCCGCAGTAAGTTTTGGCCAACCTCGTGATGGTAGGTCTGACATTCTTATTGCGTGGCTAAATCTCCGAGGCAGATTGGCGACCGCAGAATCCGTTATCCCATTCCTCATTGTGAGGGGTCATTGCACCATGTTATGCGCATTACGGCCTGGTGCATCAGTTTTCTGCAAGCATTTGTTTCGGGTTAGCATTCCCTATAACATAGGTTTGAAGAATATTCTTTTGTTGAGTCAAGGATGGAGACCAGCAGGATGAAGCTAATGTGTGATAGAGGACAACACTGAGACATGAGGAGATGCGAAGAGCACAGCTTTTTCAAAGTATATCACCCAAAAAAAAAAAAGGGGTGGGGGAGGAGGAAATATTCTTCAAACGTCCCATATCAACCACTTGTTAACTACTATTTGTGATTTGTATGTAATCCGACAAACTTTGCTGAGAGAGGCAAGAATTATCGGTCTCAGTTCCATGGAGAAGATTAAACGAGTTGCCTAGGATAGAGCGGTATACAGAAATTGCTTGCAGGCCCTACGTAACATATAACGGTATGAGAGGAATTATTATGTAATCCGAGCCTAAGAGCGATTGTAAATTGTGCCAGTTATGCGCCTACAAGTAGGCCAGCAATCCGATTCCTGCAACAGTTTTTATTTACTAGGTAGCTTCCTAGGCCCCTACTTCAGTCGCCTCCTACAGCATGCATTGTAGGTCACAGTGTTACTATTCTTTGCTCCCTTGAGAGCCCCGACAACACACAGGCAAAAAAGAGGATCTAAAAGGGGAAGGATAGACTTAACTACAACTTTCAACCATATTGTTCTATCATTTTCTGCAGAAATGGCATGCACCCATCAAAGTATTACACAAAGAAAAAGAGGATCTAAAAGGGGAAGGATAGACTTAACTACAACTTTCAACCATATTGTTCTATCATTTTCTGCAGAAATGGCATGCACCCATCAAAGTATTACACAAAGAAAAAGAGGATCTAAAAGGGGAAGGATAGACTTAACTACAACTTTCAACCATATTGTTCTATCATTTTCTGCAGAAATGGCATGCGCCCATCAAAGTATTACACAAAGAAAAAGCTCTGTGGCTCCAACAATAATCCTAAGGGATCTCCAGAAAAAAATGCATTTGTCAACTAATAATGCGGCCCAGATTCTAACACACAACATACAACCGCAGGGCAAATGCTTAACCAAGATACAGAAAATGATGGAGACAAACTACAACCGACCTTAAATGTGGAGAAGGGACTGGATCTTCATTCATTCATTCTGAAAAGGGCAATTGTTATGTTGCATTGCAGTTTACAGCAATATATTGTACACTTCAATACAACACATCTGTTTATCAGAATTGCAATTGAAGGATAAGCACCAGAGCTCCAAATGGTACTGAAGGTTGTGAACGTACACCAGTTCTTGGTGTTTGGCTGTTTATATATATATCACATTAGACTGATAAAACGGCCGAAAAGAGTGATTGAGAGAAGAGGAGAAGAAGAATTGAAATCACACAGAAATTATGTGCTGGGCCGAAAGGCACAAAATATTGCAGCTTAACTGTTATAAATCACGAAATAATGTACTTGCATTCATCTGTGCAAATAACAAAGATTGGTCAAAGTATGTTATTCAAGAGCAAACACTAACAATCATATTTTTTAGGATGTTTGCATCCGTCTCTTCTTCTTTGCATTCATTCTTTATGACCAATTTTAATCACTGTGATATGTTTGATCTTTGCCAAGAACGTGTATACATTGCACATTGGTTTGGTAGGCCCCTAAACGCATAGACTTCTACACGTTTAGGACATGTGCATCCGATTTCAGCCAAACCTCCTTAGTCGCCTCTTACGACATGCATGGCAGGTAACAGTGGTTCCATTCTTTACACCCCAAATTTGGGCCCGGTAACCACTCGGTCGGCATCCGTCTCTGATCCTTACTTTCTTAGTCAGACTGCAGTGAAGCAGATTTTTTTTGAATCGTTCGCTTGCTATGAATTTAGAAGCAGTCAACTCTTACTGATTTTTGCATGAAAGCTTGCTTTCCTTACTACCCGTGCCCCTTGCCATTCAGAGAAGCCTTACTTTGAGTTCAGAGGTATTTGTAATTTAGATCCCCAAGTCAAGGTTTTCTGTAGTCCAAACATGTTATTGTTTGAGCAACAAGAATATTGGTCCAAGCTGACTGTGAACCCCCAGAATTTCCATGGCATGTTCACTAGCATAATGCATGTTCACTTGATACCTGAACTTGAGGAGGGGGTCTGAGATTACTTTGTGGATGAACTAGACCTGAAAAAGATCCTACAAACAGACTGCATCATTGCAGTCTGGTGAAGCAAGTTGGGATCAAAGACAAATCGGGTCCCAAAAAATGACACTGAGTAAAGGATGTTTAGAGCAGAAATGTGCAGCAAGTATTGTAAGATCTCTGTAAGATGATACAACTTAACAAACAAAGAAGTAGTGGTAGTTAAAAAGATAAACGCCCGTCTGCCCAGCGTGTTGGACTACGGGTGACTATCCCTCTGTGTGTGCGGGTTCAATTCCGGGATGGCAGAAAAAGCCACAGATTCCCCAGATTTACGGTGTTCGTGGCACCGAACCGAAAGGTTACAATGTCCATGGTACCGAGCCGAGGAGCTGAAAAGCTCAAGTGCTTCTGGATCGGGGAAAAAAAAAAAGATAAACATCTAAGGACGGCATGCATGCAATTGTCAGGTAAGAGACACCAAATTAAATATTGAACATCACGTAGCATGTCCGTTGCAGAACGTCACGTTCATCACCGTCTGCCTGAAAAACTAGCAAGTTCTTTTCCAAAAACATGTTCAAGATTTCTTTGATGTACTGCTGTCACCTTCATCTTGGTCTTTCCCTGACTCTACCCCCAAGCCTTCCATTACTGTTCTCTCCAAACGACTGTCTCGGTTAACATGACCGAAATACTTCATTTTCCAGCAGGACATGGTGTTGTTTATGAGCCAATGCTCCACAATATGCAAGTCTTACAAATTAATCGTTATATTTCTTTATTGAACTGTAAATGTGTCTGCCTCTCTCATAATAAAAGCACTTTGATCTGCCAAAGTTTTACCTGCATATTCCTCATTTATAGACCCAGGATGTGAACGGAAAAGATCAACCATTGATCCGGACACATCCTTGTCGACGGACTCATCATCAGCTTCCTCATCCCATAGTTTCTTCAGGGCAGGAGTCACCTTCACTCTTCGGGGAGGACCCAAGTTCAAAAGTCTAAACTTGCTGAATATATAAAACAAGTTAATTTTGAACTGCCAGTTTGGCAAAAGATTAAGAAACAACTCTATTTAGCTGACATATTAAAAAAAACCTGCATTATTTGAATGACCAGTCAACAGGTTCAACTTGACAAGACTAAAAGTAAATAGACTTCTGGTCATTAGAGTGTTCTAGAACATATTTGTGATCACAAGAGAACCTTCATATATATATATATATATATCTGCAATTTCCTCTCATTATCATCATCATCATCATCATCATGTGCAGTCTCCGCTTCAAAGGTTGGCTGCAATGGACTTTTAACACCCCTATCTCTTGTACTTTCTAATTTGTCCATCTCTTGATGTTTCCTTCCCATGTGTGTGTCAGTCTTCCTCTTGCTCAACATCCTTCAACTTTTCCATCCAATAAAGTTTTGATCAATGTGTCATGTCTTCTTCTTTGAATGCTCCATATTGATCACTTTGCGATCTGAGCCTAAGAGTGATTGTACATTGTGCCAGTTATGCACTTACAAGTGGGCCAGTACATCCAATTTCTGCAACTATTGTTAGTTACCAGGGTAGCTTTCCTAGGCTCCTACTATAGTCGCTCTATACTATAGTCGCTCATACAAAGTGTTACTATTCTTTGCTCCCATATTGAGCCCCAGCAACATATGTGCGATTTGTGTGTTGGAAATATTTTATTTGTTTATATTTGTTATTTCCTGTGGTAACTCTTCATTGCTAATTTTCCTAGAAGTTATTTATTTGTCCAGGATGGAGCAAACGGAGTACCTTTAAAATGAGAGGCGAGCACCTGACCTCTATGCCACAGACCCCATTAATATACTGTATAAGACCTAGGGGGCTCACTTCATTAGCGGCCGGCTTGACATTAGGTAAACTGACAACCTGGTCAGTGCACCGCTGATGGAAGTCTAACGAATAGAATCAAGAGTGTGTTTAACCAGCGAGAGCCAGGAAACAGCATGCATAGCCTTCTACAAGTGTTGGGGTAGTCTTCTTCTTCTTTGCGTTCGTTTTTTACGACCAATTTTAATCACTTTTGTGATATGTTTGATCTTTGCCAAGAACGTGTATATGTTGCACATTGGTTTGGTAGGCCCCTAAACGCATAGACTTCTACACGTTTAGGACACATCATCCGATTTCAGCCAAACCACCTTAGTCACCTCTTACGATATGCATGGCAGGTAATAGTGGTTCTATTCTTTACACCCCAAATTTGGGCCCCGGTAACCACTAGGGCGAAGTTGGGGATAGTGAGCATCTATGATGTCGGATCTGTAGCCTCAACCAGAGAAACTTTATAGCTGTCACTGCAGGACCATGAAACAACAACAGAAGTAGCAGCCGCAACCACCACAAAAGCACACCCACACCAATGCATGCACACCCACACCAATGCATGCACACACACAGGTAAATTAGTATTTAAACATACTTAGCTGACCCCCTCAAAGCAGTGCTAGGAGGATCTCTTATGTCTGGCGTACTGTGGAAACGAAGCAAGGTTTTCTTTGCGGTACTACTCTCATCACTGTCAGCTAAAAGATGCTGCCCTTGTGGAGTTTCTGGCACAAAAGTATGTGAGTTATAGGAGGTCAGAGACTGTCTGGTATTGGTATGATCCCCACTGTCTTTAGTATAATCAAAATATTTTCTTGAAAGCAAAGTTGGTGGTTCTGGTGACCGCATATAGACAGATGACTGGCTAATGCTACCATTCTGTGAGGAATCCTCAAACTGCTGACGCAGTGTTTTCTTCACTTCTGCAGACGCAAGCTCTGGTACAGAAGACAAGATGTCCAGGTCACTCTGAACTTCTTGTGTGCTTGACTGGCACCCTGGTAGGGTCTGTTTTAGTTTCCTAGTGATGGTAAATGTTAAAAAAATGATTAAACAACAACAGAACATTACAGTCTTCTTCTACTTCTTCCAGATCACAGCACCCATAAACTGCACACTTTGGGATGACTGCTGCAGTGGAGGACAGAACATGCATGACAATATCGAATGTACCATGACAGAGATCGAATAACATAACATTATAAACTGCACACTTTGAGATGACTGCTGCAGTGGAGGACAGAACATGCATGACAATATTGAATGTACCATGACATAGATCGAATAACATAACATTATAAACTGCATCTGTTGAAACTTCTTGAATGTGTCTTGTGTATGGGTCTGTGGGTGCCTAAATGGAACACAACATATGCTGTGCAGCGCACATCCCAACAGATCACATAGAATAGTTAACAAATCACAACAGATCACAAAGAATAGTTAACAAATCACAACAGATCACATAGAAAAGTTAACAATCAAAACAGATCACACAGAATAGTTAACAAATCACAACAGATCACATAGAAAAGTTAACAAATCACAATAGATCACATAGAAAAGTTAACAAAGCACATAGAAAAGTTAACAATCAAAACAGATCACACAGAATAGTTAACAAAACATGACCATTTCAACTCTTAATATTTAATCAATAATAGCCGCATCGCAAGCGTGATGACAACAATCTCAGACGTGTAATGTTGCACCTCTCTGGTGTGTGCGGAGGTGACTGTAGAGTCCAATCCTAGAACAGAATCCCCGACCACAGGTGGGGCATACATGATCAAGGTTAGACATGTGCGTGTTGTGTGCTCTGTCTTTTCGCGCTGCTCGTTTTCTCTGTGACTCAACAATACGATGATTCTCAGCTATTCGGGTTCCTCTTTTGTTGTTACAGCGCCACATTTGGCGATCTTGCGCAAGGGATTCCCAGCACGTATTGTCTATATCGAGCATTTCAGAGACACTTTAAGAGTGTCTTTAAAGCGTCTTTTCTGTCCACCAGCTAAACGTCTGCCCCCTTCAAGCTGCCATACATCAACTGTTTTGGGATGCGTTTATCAGGCATTCGAGCAACGTGACCGACCCATAATCAATACAGTAACAATAACAACCATCATCATCAGGTGCTGTGCTGGCTGGCGTAGGCAATCATGGATCTCAACATCTCTGTCTTTGGTGTTTGCTATCAATTCAGATGTTGACGCTCTACTGTGCCATGAAGTCAGGCTATCCAAAATTTTCTCTCTCTGTCTTCCTTTGTCTCGTCTTATCCTCGATTTTACCAGTTGTTACGATGTGTTCTAAGCCTCCTCCTCATCACATGTCCGAAAAATGATGACTGCCTCTTTCTTATATTGATACATTTTCTCTGTGTCTTGACCTCATTCAACACCTCACCATTAGTGATTTTAGCAGTCCATGGAATTATCATCTTCTGTAACACCACATCTCTGTGGCCTACAGAGATTTTCAGATCTGTTTGTTTATTGTCCATGACTTGCATCTGTATGTCAGTATTGGTTCTATAACAACTATAAAGATGGGTAAAAGTTTTCTGAAGTTTATAACATTATAAAACCCACTTACCTAGCAAGATCAGTGAGGTGAGAGCTGGTAAGCTCTTCTGATGACTCACTGACACTTGTGCTGCTGTCTGAAAATAGAATCAAGTATTATCAAAATGTAATGTAATCTTTTCCTTTTATCAAATCTAACACTCCTTTACTTCTTCCTTTGCTCTCTCTTTTCTATCATCTTTTATCAACAACATGATCATTCTTTGCACATACTCTTCTTCTTTGCGTTCGTTCTTACGACCAATTTTAATCACTCTTTGTGATATGTTTGATCTTTGCCAAGAACGTGTATACATTGCACATTGGTTGGTAGGCCCCTAAACGCATAGACTTCTACTCGTTTAGGACATGTGCATCCGATTTCAGCCAAACCTCCTTAGTCGCCTCTTACGACATGCGTGACAGGTAACAGTGGTTCTATTCTTCACATCCCAAATTTGGGCCCTGGTAACCACTTGGGCGTTTGCACATACTAACGGTGACATTACATTTGTTGCAACATCTATTTTGTTTTCCCTAGCAGTGACAATATTTCCCCTACAAAATGCGTAGGTCTGTTTCTGTTGTCTCCTGGCTATTCAAAACACCTTCTCATGTGGCTTTTTCTTACTGTCCAAAATAGCTCATCCTATAGCCATTACTCAGTGTCCGTACAAATGCTTGGTCATGGTTTTTATCTTGACTTTCACAGTTCTCCACCTTCTTCTTGCGTTTGCCTACTATGAATTCAGGCATAGTCAGGGTGCTTCTGACTGATTTTTGCATAGAGGCCTTCTTTCACTATTGTCAGTGTCCCCCACCATACAGGCGTGCTTTCTCCAACTTCAGATATAGTTCTCCGTTAAGGGGGGGATTCTGGTCTGGAAACTTTTTCGTTGCTTTCATATTAATGTAGAATTTGTATTACAATTTTGAGATATTGTGACTTAAAAGAGTAGAAAAAAGATTAGTTTTCAAAAATATGTCAACGAGTTGCCATGGAAACAATAAAAAATGGCCACCAAACACAAAACTTTTAATCCCTAAGGCTCTGAAAGTAATTTTTTTCTTTTTTTTCGTCCGCTTTTAACTCAGACAAAGTTTCATCTCTGAAACTGATTTTTGCGTGAAAATCTGTTTTCCAATTTCTTACAATGGCAGCAGCGTGCACATTGTAAATTACTTTACACTGGCAGCCGTGTGCTCAATGTACTCGTAATTAGTATTCCCTCGCCATACAGGCAGATTTTCTCCGACTTCAGAGGTACTCACGTTATCGTCCTGAGTAAGACCAGGGACTCGAACAAATGCCGGACAGTAGGTTCGAACCCGAGCTATGAGGCGTCTCGCAGCTAGCAGGCCGAGCTACTATCAACTACTCTAGGCAGTCCCCCTCTGAAAGTAATGAATATAAATGAATTCTGTTTTCACTCTAAGGTGAGCAATTGTAATATCTAAAAAATTACAGTATAAAAAAAAATCTAGAAAATTTTCCTTCTCCTACTTCAGCAGTGCTTGTAGTTTAGATATGTGGTCAGGGAACCTATAGTCCAAACCGCTTGCCGCGAGCTAATCTGAAATTTTTTATCCAAGTCTCAGACCCCCAGAATTGTTTACGACAAGTGAAAACTAGTGAAGATTCAACTCCCCTATTGGTTTCCTTCTTCTTATTTGCGATCGCTATTTTGATGATTTTACCGTTAGACGCGTTCTTATGATGAAGTCAACTGTTGTCTGGAGCTCATCTCTGGTGCCATGTAGTTTTGAATGTAGTGTTGTGTTGTAGGGCCAGCATTCCCTTCTTGGCAGGACATATAGGGCAATTAGATTTCCTGAATGATTACCCTCAATGAAATGGTGATGGGTCAGGCTTATCCTATGGAAGACATAGTCAAGTGTCACTAGACAAGCACTTGAGTGGAACCTGCAAGGAAAATGGAAAAGAGGATGTCCTAAACAGACCTGGAGATGAAGTCTTCTTGAGGAACTGAAGGGCGCTCGACTATCAAGCAAACAACCAGAGACAGAGAATAGTGGTGAACAACTGCTTGAGGCACTACGCTCCACAAAGAGCGGAGAGAAAAATAAGTAAGGAAGTAGTACGCTCAATTAGTAACAATATCAGATATTGAACTCACCTGTATTCTCTTTATACGCAGTATCACTGAGAAGACATATCTTGCCTTCCTTTAGTCTATGCAATGCTATGTTAATGCTGGATATAGGCTCAGCTCCAATTGAAGCTGCCTTCTGCAGGATGGCAGAAGCCTTTGCTTTATTACCTAAACAACAAGTTATCAAATGATGAGATGGAATGGTATAACAGTCAGAATCTTGCTGCAAGTGAGAGTTGAACAGTCATGCATTTTGTAGTAAATAGATATGTAATTACAGGCTTTATGAAGCGTTCAAAGAGGAACATGTCATTTAGTATTTATATTATATATATACTTCTCTTCTTCTACTTCTGCTTTCTCACTAGATTGGGATGTCGGATTCTCTAATAAAGGCAGCCGTCTGCCTCAGATTACCAGCCACGGCATACAGTTTGTCTTCTGTGTTCTCACTAGATTGGGATTGCGGATTCTCTAATAAAGGCAGCCGTCTGCCTCAGATTACCAGCCACGTCATACAGTTTGTCTTCTGGTTCTCACTAGATTGGGATGTCGGATTCTCTAAAGGCGCCGCTGCCTCAGATTACAGCCACGCATACAGTTTGTCTTCTGTCTCCTGATGGATGCCGATTCTTAATAGGCAGCCGCTGCCTCAGATTACACCACGCATACAGTTTGTCTTCTGCGTTCTCACTAGATTGGGATGCCGGATTCTCTAATAAAGGCAGCCGTCTGCCTCAGATTATCAGCCACGCCATACAGTTTGTCTTCTGGTTCTCACTAGATTGGGATGCCGGATTCTCTAAAAGGCAGCCAGTCTGCCTCAGATTACCAGCCACGTCATACAGTTTGTCTTCTGTGTTCTCACTAGATTGGGATGCCGGATTCTCTAATAAAGGCAGCCGTCTGCCTCAGATTACCAGCCATGTCATACAGTTTGTCTTGGACGCTAGTGTAAGTGGGCCACCTCTTTCTTCTCAAGTCTGCAAACTGGGGACAGTTCTGTAGGATATAATTCCTATGATTTCTGCTTTCCCATTTGTGCCGACCTCTTCCAGCAGTAAATTTTGGCCACCCGCATGATGGTAGGTCTGAGATTCTTACTACGTGGCTAAATCTCTGAGGCAGATTGGCGACCGTAGAATCTGTTATCCCATTCCTCATTGTGAGGGTCGTTGCATCATGTTATGCGCCTTACGGCCTGGTGCATCCGTTTCTGCAAGCATTTGTTTCGGGTTAGCATTCCTAGCGGACACGTGCATCCGATTTCAGCCAAACCTCCTTAGTCACCTCTTACGACATGCGTGGCACGTAACAGTGGTTCTATTCTTTACACCCCAAATTTGGACCCCGGTAACCACTCGGGCGATGTATGTGTATATATATACTAAATGATATATTATTATTCTTCGAACGCTCCATATTGACCACTTGTCAACCACTCTGTATGTGATCTGAGCCTAAGAGTGATTATACATTGAGCCAGTTATGCGCTTACAAGTAGACCAGCATGTCCAATTTCTTCAACGCTTTTTATTTACTAGGTAGATTCCTAGGACCCTACATCAGTCACCTCTTACAGTATTGCATTGAAGGTTGCAGTGTTAATATTCTTTGCTACCCTTCCGTACCCCCAACATACAGGACAAATGATATATGAATTAACGGTTTTTGTTTTTACTAAATGAGAGATGAACAGACACAATTGCTACACTGGCAACATGGACAATGACAAAGTGAGACAGACTTCTACAACATACATTTCTTCAACTCAAGTTCTGCACTGGTAACATGGACAATGACAAAGTGAGACAGACTTCTACAACATACATTTCTTCAACTCAAGTTCTGCACTGGTAACATGGACAATGACAAAGTGAGACAGACGTCTACAACATACCATTTTTCAACTCAAGTTCTGCACTGGTAACATGGATAATGACAAAGTGAGACAGACGTCTACAACATACCATTTCTTCAACTCAAGTTCTGCACTGGTAACATGGAGAATGACAAAGTGAGACAGACTTCTACAACATACCTTTTTCAACTCAAGTTCTGCACTGGCAAATGGATAATGGCAAATGAGACAAACTGCACCATATGATACCATTTAACTGCTTCATTGTGAATCTGGATGTTTTAAAAAGTAGACAGACTTGAGCACAACATACATTTTTCAACTCAATTCTCACATGAAACAGCAATGACAAACAACTCATACACAACCATCACTCAAGTTCTGCACTGGTAAAATGGACAATGACAAACTGAGACAGACTTCTCTACAACATACCATTCTTCAACTCAAGTTCTGCACTGGTAACATGGATAATGGCAAAGTGAGACAGACGTCTACAACATACCATTCTTCAACTCAAGTTCTGCACTGGTAACATGGACAATGGCAAAGTGAGACAGACGTCTACAACATACATTTCTTCAACTCAAGTTCTACACTGGCAACATGGACAATGACAAAGTGAGACAGACTTCTACAACATACATTTCTTCAACTCAAGTTCTGCACTGGTAACATGGACAATGACAAAGTGAGACAGACTTCTACAACATACATTTTTTCAACTCAAGTTCTGCACTGGTAACATGGAGAATGACAAAGTGAGACAGACGTCTACAACATACCATTTTTCAACTCAAGTTCTGCACTGGTAACATGGATAATGACAAATTGAGACAGACTTCTACAACATACCATTCTTCAACTCAAGTTCTGCACTGGTAACATGGACAATGACAAAGTGAGACAGACTTCTACAACATACCTTTCTTCAACTCAAGTTCTGCACTGGCAACATGGATAATGGCAAAATGTGACAAATTTCTGCGACCATACTGCAATAACTTAACTGCTTCATTGTGATCCTGCTGACTGTTTTAAAAAAACATATACAGACTTGAGCACAACATACATGAATATGTTGCAAACCATATCACAAACACAGCATATACACAATCAAACTCATACACAAACACCCTCGTATTTCTCCTTCTCCCTCGTTTGCCAGGAAAATGGTGTTTGTTACATTGTGTCATTTTACATAGATTTTTTCTTCTTCCTCGCCTGCTATGAATTCAGGTATAGTTATGGTGCTTAATATGGTGCCTCTGAGTGATTTTTGCATGAAGGCTTGCTTTCTTATCACCAGTATCCCTCTGCAATTAAGGTGAACTTTACTCCGACTTCAGAGGTGTTTGTAATTTAGATCCCCAAATCAAATCAGGGGACCTGTAGTACAACCGCTTACCATGTGCACTGCGAGAATTTTTGGTCTAAGCTGGCCTTGGACACTGGAATGTCCACAACACATGGTCCCTAGCACAGTGTCATAAACTTTGCGATCGGTGCCCCACAGTGATGTTGTACCTTTTGATCCTACACATTCGTCCTCTCTCTCTCTTGTGCCTTTCAAGCAATTCATGTCAAGTCTATTTATCTCTAGCAGCTTCGTCCAGCTCTTTTGTACACCATATTATAAAAGAATCCCTCTTGGTTTATTTTCCTTTCCAATGTACAATAAAAGATCTCCATATGTGCACTGCACGACGATAGACCGGACAAGCAGTTTTCCTCTTCTGTCAACAAGTCTTCTATCGATCATTAGTCAAATACATATAAGAGTGCCCCTGAAGTCGGAGAAGGCAAGCCTGTATGGTGGGTGACACTAAAAATAAGGAAAGCATGCCTTCACGCAAAAACCAGACAGAAGCGACATACAAGGTGCCCATGCAGAAGAATACATTTAAGAGAATATTCATCACTTATCAAATAAACATATATAAGATACTATCTAACACTAACTACTACAAACGTTGTTACTGTTACTACCACTACTGCTGCTACCACTACTACTACTAATATTAAAGCTGCTGCTATTTCTGCAATGACTAATACTGCTGCTCCTACTAATACTACTGCTGCTACTACTACCACTATTACCCCTACTAATACTGCTGCTACTAATATTAAATTTGTTTCCATTCAATCATATGACTGCAACTGTCACTCTCCACCCAACTCTATTCAGTGAGATCTGATTCAGCTCCACCCACAAGGCTCAGATGACTGTGATCTTCTGCTCTGATTATTCGCAAGGATATTTTGTCTCTTTTCTCTTCCTCTGTGGGTTCCAGTAGAGTGCATGTCTGATTATTTTGCTTGATTATTTTGTAAGAGTCTATCCAATTCATGGCCATTTTCTCATTGCAACCTCCACTCGGCGGTTTGAATCCTGTGTTTGGTCATTTTTTCTGAAGCCCCAATACTTGCTCACTGTTTATTTATTGATCATATCCATTGGCTTCAGTGCTTCCTCTGGGGGTTCTTAAAACTCATTCTTAACTGTAGATAATAAACAACATAAAACAAGCAGGAGTTGTCTAGACATGCCCACCTTTTTAACTCTGCATAGTCTATCACTAACTGGGCATGGCTGAGAGATTTGTCTGTGTTTGAGATCACCTGTGGACATCCAAATGTAAACATGGAACCAACAGCTGATTTAGAAGTAACAAGAGCTTTATCACTAGCAACTATTTAAATAGCCTGATTTTTCCTTTCTTTTGTTTTGTTTGAAATATTGTATAAACCTCAGTCATCTGTGGCTCAGACAAAGCTGTGCAGTTTTCTTTTCAGTGTTGTTTCACTACCACCCGAGGGGTAACAGGACAGAAAGTAGAAATATAAAGAATAGAACCACTGTTACCTGCCATGCATGTCGTAAGAGACGACTAAGGAGGTTTGGAGTGGTACTAGCCACCCCATTCCATAAAAAACATTATATAGCTACAGAAACTCTCTCTTTCTCTTTGCCTTTTTACACCGGGTTGGGGCATAGGCCCTCAACCAACTCATGCCAAGTCTTCCTATCTCTAGCTATCTCCTGCAGCTCCCTCAGCTCTTCTTTATATTGTTGATCTCCGCCTCCAAGTATTTCTGGCCTCCTTCTTTCGCTGTCCCTGCGGGTTCCAGGCAAGGACCTTTCTTGTTATATTCCCTCCGGTTTTCGCAAAGTGTGTCCTATCCAGCGCCAGAGTCTTTTTTAAACCTGTTCGTTTACTGGAATCTGTCTTGTTCTCTCCATAAGTTCCTCATTTGTGACCCTATCATAACATCTTATTCCCTCTATTCTGCGCAGACACCAGTTGATGAATCTACAGAAACGACAACTAGGGAAATTCATAGCTTGTCACCCGAGAAGGATCCCGCAAGGGAGGACTCATGAAGCGACCAGATGAAATCCGAAAGAAAACCGGGATGCCGGAGACAGAATGCAACAAAATGGGGATAGAGTGGAGATGATGGCCTTGGATAGGAGGGCTTGGAAGACTGGTTGTGGACCTATGCCTCCCTAGGGGTGAAGGAGAAGTTGTTTTACTAGGCCAGTGTGTCTACCTCAGTATATCCTTTTTCTGGGCAGTCTTCTTGAACGCTCCATATCGACCACTTGTTAACCACTCTGTGATTTCTATGTGATCTTAACCTATGAGCGATTGTACACTGTACCAGTTTTGCACCTACAAGTAGGCCAGCACATCCGATTTATGCGATGCTTTTTATTTACTAGGGTAACATCCCTAGGGCCTACATCAGTCGCCTCTTACACACAACATGCATTGTAAGTTGCAGTTGTACTATTCTTTGTTTCCATTGCAGGTCCGCACCACAGCGCGAGCAGTCTTCAAGTATATGATCTGCAGTCTAGGGTGGCAGTACACATGGAAAAATTGCCAATCTTAAATTTTGCATACATATGGCTGAGGAGTTGACTGTGTAAATAGCTTGTTGAGAATAAGCGTACAACTGTTGCCAGTCATTTCATTTCTAATTATTGGCTGTACTCTTTCGCTTCCATCATAAAGTCTGACAACCATGAATGTTAATTTTTTTGCAACATTAATAAATTATATGGAAATGGACAAGCCGGTGGCTGAGCGGTTTGTACATCTGGTTTCTCAGTCCTGAGAACATGGATTTGAGCTCCAACGCAATCTGTGTTTCTTTTCTTCATTTGGAAGTATAATGACAAATGAAATCTGTACAATGATTACAAATGATATTCAATCCTTAGCGTAAACATGTAAATAAACTGGTAGTAACCAACAGATAACAGTATTTTAAAACAGAAAGAAGTAAAAATACAGCCAACCACTACCATAGTCCCCTTATAATATGCCTTATAGGCTATAGTATTACTATTCTTTGTTCCTTGCAAGCCATAGAAACACATGGGCGGCAATTTCACAGTCATCTTTTAGACATTTGGAAAGTAAACCCTAACCCCAACTCTTGATAACGTAGGCGTCATGGCCCCACAAGGGAGCAAAGAATAGTAACACTCGACCTACAAAGCATGTTGTAGAGGCGATGAGGTAGGGGCCTAGGAAGCTAGCCTAGTAAATAAAAGTGTTGCAGAAATCGGATGTGCTGGCCTACTTGTAGGCATAACTGGCACAACGTATAATCACTATTAGACTCAGATCACATACAAGTCACAAAGAGTGGTTTAACAAGTGAGTCGATATGGAGGCTCAAAGAAGAAGATAACCTGGGGAAATATCCAATAGGACAAAAATTTCTACACATGCGTTACTGATAACAATTTTAGGAACATAAAGTCCACCTTTATGTACCACATCTCCTAGCTTATGCTGCAGTATAATGCCAGATCTGATTAGTCATATGGGAGGCCATCAGAGCTGACTCATTCCCTGCATAAGTGGCTAGACAAGACAAATCCTAGAAGTTAAAAAAAACTAGCTCACATACAAATTTTGCAGTTATCATTCATTCAATGTTATTGCGGAACTTGTGCTAGCAATTTAGTGTAAACATTTGAACTTTCATACCATACCTTAAAAGCATTGTAGTACATGTATGCCATGATGCGGTTTCTTCTGAACTCCTCCCAGGACTGTGTTCTTGATTTGATTATATCAATATACTCCTTCCAATCCTGCGGCTTATTTCCAGCAGCTGCTATCCTAGCAAACCTGATTTTGTAGTCGCAAGCTACAAGGTAAGAAGACACAATATTCAACTCATTGAACAGTAGTCAGATACTTTCCTAACTGCCAGATTCATGATCTAGAGAAGGTTATGCATAGTTTCTCTTCTTCGTTGTTAGCTTTCAGACTTCCACATTAACAACTAGTCACGGTAGAGATGAAATGTCTACGCAGAAAAATGGAAGTATCAAAAAGAGACCAGGTTAGAAATGAAGACATCAGGAACAAAGTGGGTACAACATCAGTAGTGAACTTCATCAAGAAACATCAAATTAAAATTTTGGCCACATACGCAGATTACCAACAGCCTCAAAGAGCAATGTTACTCCGACACAGTGGATACAAAGCAAAAGAATGCCACAAAAGGTGGACCTCAGAGATAACACTGGTGGTGAAAAACACTGTTTACAAAGTGCAAACAAAAGCCTGTTCTATAAATCTCTTCTTATCCTGGCGCTGTGAAGAAAACAGGATTAGAGAAAAGAAAGACATTAACAACTCTGAAAAGGTAGCATTCAGCATCAGGCTACCAACATTGCCATAAAGTGTTTCATGAAAGAAGACAGGATGTGGACATAGGCTTTGGTATTCACCATCATATCTTGGGCAAGTCTGTAATAGGTTTTAAACTGTCATGAAGCTGGTACCACAAAACATAAATCGTGGTATAGATGGCAAGAAAAACGTAGAACGATAAAGGAACCCTTTTTCATACCATGAGATATATTGGGAAATACTGTGTTAGGTTTGTATTTTTCATTGATCATCAGTACACAATGAGTGATGTGGTCAACATCAAGCCAGTTATATTTACTTCCCAGTGTTTCTCTACCCAATTGAAGGTAGGTCAACCTGAGAACAATTACTGTAGAAAAACATTATACAAGTAAATCTCATGCAAAACTTGGTAGTATAGATCTTCTTCAATGATTCAGCAGCACTTGAACTCTTACCCTTTGGTACTACCCCTACCTTCCCACCCAACACCCAGGTAGTATACATAGTCTATTATACTTTCTAATGTTAAAAGTAAAACACAAGACCTTACCTTCCATGATACAAATGTCTCTCTTTTCTGAAAATAAATAGGAAAATATTTACTTTATAAATGAAATGCACAGATGAACAAGCTGCAATAGTAGATCTGATTATATTTGTGTCTAGTGCTTTATATAGCTCAGATACAGTAAACATATGAGAATGCAGTCTAGGCATCATATTTAAGCACCAAACCTGCAGGATGTAATCTGCAGGACGTAATTATCAGGAATCTCCACACTTCTTGGTCTTCCAATGCTGGTAATAAATTCCACTGTTGACACTCTCTCATGCCATTATGTCAAACTGTTCAAAATTGTATCTGTCATCTTCTGTCTCTCTTCCCAGTAATATTTTCCACTGTCACAGTATTCAAACTCATCTTTGCAATAATGGAACAAGGTCCTGGGTTCAGCTTAGTTGTTTGTTATTTGTGCTCATCACGCCCCCACAGTATTTGTTAGTTTGATTATTTATCCCAATTGTGTGCTTGCCCAGAGTAAAAGAGTTCTAGAATTCATAATTTGCCTTCACTTTATCAATGATTTTAATCCTGCTCTTTAGTTCACCTCTCTACTGACAACTTTCTGGACATAACTCTCAGTATTCTTGATTCAACACATCAGTATCATACTATGATTCATATGATTCAACTTCCTTGCTCCGTACTTTTCACAACACTGCTTTTTATTTCAAACCTGAACAGTTGAGTTTGTGACATGTTAATCATTCTTGCAAACCTCGTCTCATCTCATCTGATGATCTGGTAGTCTGTGTCTCAGTCTGAGTCTTGATTCTAAAACTCTGGACTGGTCTGTTATCAATAAAGATTGTTATCTTTTCTTTCTTTTGTCCTTCTCTGCTTTTATTATAAGTCATCATCGAATAGAAATACTCGTAAAATATATATTTAACGTCGAACGTGTTAACATTATGTTGTTTGATATGGTGCCACCAGAACAGCGCAAGATAAAAACAGAAAACCATGACACCGGGCAACAACCCGGTAGCAGTGTCAGTGTGACGACAAAAGAAGAAGATATGGTGTGTAAAGTTAAAGTATTGCAACAACTTACCTTATTCAAGATTTGAAATTTACAAAGCCTAAGGCTTCTACACAGCTATGAATAAAACCATTCGTAATTACTAAATACAGAGTATTATATTGAAGTAATACTAAGACGATCTCTCATGACTTGTACTTCATTTTCAAAATATAATTGCTGAACTTGAAGTCACACAACTTTTGCTAGACGGCATCTCATTGGTGGATGTTCTCATAATGGCCAGTTGCTTTATATTTTGTTCAGTCATATTTTCTAGTCATGGATAAATTGTTATTAAATGTCAGCAAAAATAAAAAGTACGTTTACAAATTGCAACCTGTGTTGCTATTTATAGACACAATATATAATTACATTTTCTTATGTATTAAATAATGTTCTAAAACTCGAGACTGTTAATTATAAAATGTAATAAAATTTGAAAATAATACAATTGTTCATATACAATAAAGAGCAGTGTTGCGGTGAAAGTGTTATACAATATCCAGTGAAACACGTACAAAAAAAGTACTATAGTTTTACAAAATATAGAAACAGTGACGATAAACAGCAACGTTTCGACCACAAGGCCTTTATCAGTAAACGAACAAACAGGAGTGACAAATTACAATGAAACACAAATGGACGACCAAATACAAACGTATCTAAGAAACGTTTGTATTTGGTCGTCCATGTGTTCATTTAATTGTCACTCCTGTTTGTTCGTTTGCTGATAAAGGCCTTGTTTCGAAACGTTGCTGTTTATCGTCACTGCTCTGATTTTGTAAAACTATAGTACTTTGTTTGTACGTGTTTCACTATTTACCAAGTTTTACTGCAGTCTTCCCCCTATTTCGATATACAATATCCATATCGTTTACTTCTTTCTTTCTTCTTCTTTTGTCGTTACACTGCTACCGGGTTGTTGCCCAGTGCCGTGGTTTTCTGTTTTTGTCTTGCGCTGTTCTGGTGGATTGTGTGATTGTTATTTTTGCTCTTTCACATGATTCTGCTATGCCATCTAACCATCTTTTCGTGGTCTTCCTCTTGCCTTCTGTCCCGATGTACTGTTGTAGAAGACTGTATACTGTGGAGTTTGGATGCATTCTTATTAAGTGGCCAAACCACTTCATCGTTTACTGCATGCTATTATATACCTCTCGTACCGTTATATATAACATTGATCAAGTAAGCAATTTCTCTATCCTGGGCAAAGCATTCAATCTCTCCTATGAAATTGAGTCCGATATGTCTCTTCTCTCTCAGTAAAGGTCGTTTCATGTTTCTCTACAGCGTCCTTTCTTTCTTGAACCCTTCGCCTCTCACTTCAGTACTTGCTTTGTGATTCTTTGATAATATTTTCTCTCAGCGCATGCCCAACATATCACCATCTTCTCTTTCTTATAACAGTTGTTACTAGTGATTGGCCTGACATTTCTCTGATATCATCACCTCCCCTGAATTGGTCCCATTTTATTTTCATACGCAGACATCTATTTTCAAATGCATTCAACTTCCTTTTTTTATTTTCGCCAATCCTGTTTTGCCACCCAGCGTCAGGATAAGAAATTTCTAGAACGAGCCTTTGTGTGCGTTTCATAAATAGTGCCTTTCGTCGCCTCTGTTATCTCTGATGTCCACCTTTTGCATTGTCGGCATTTTCTCTCTCTCTCGATCGTTCTTTTTGGCATTTTGATCATTCTTATTGTGATATATAAACAGCCTTTGCCAAGAACGTTTTTACGTCACATCTTCAGTATCATTTAGAGCTCCGGTGCTTGTCCTTCGGCGATGTGTCCGATTTCAACCAGCGTTTACTGGGTTCGCCCTCCGTCAGCCTTTGACTGTCCCCGGCCGACCTGCAAGGCAGCAGGTTGCTATTTTCTTTTAGGATAGCGACCCTTAGACGACCTACCCTCTCGGGTTGTTGAGCGTCATCTGCCCAGGTTACCGGTCTTTTTTTGGACTACTTGGTTTGCCTACCGTCCACTTATGTGTACGGTTTGCTCCATAGCCTTTGATTGTCCCAATCTAACTACAAGGCAGTAGTAGTTCCCTGCGAGCAGAAACGGGCACTGGATTCAAGTCTCTACTAGGCTTTTCAGTTTTTCTGTACATTCGAGTGGGCCGCTCACCCCTACGCCTGTCATGCTCCTACATCAGCGCCATGCACGTCTGCCCCACCGGTGGGCCTACTCGTGCATCGTCCGCGTGCGTGTTCGCTCTGCTTTCGTGACTGCCCACCGTGTCTATTATAAGTCTGTCCATTAATTCGTGAGCACGTTTGAAATTGATTTTCTCGAAAACTACCTGTTGGATCTCAGTGATTTTTTGCAAGCATTCTTAGAATATCCATGACGCTAGAGAAATATTTTTTCCAAGAAAATTTGATGTAGTTTGAAATATTTCTTCTTCAGGTTATATTGAAATCAACCTCACGGATTGTACACAATAGTAACAGATCTACGGTACACAGACGCGTTGTTCTAAAAATACATTATGTAACATTGAAATATCGTGAGTAAACAACAATTTCACGGGAATTCCCGTGCACCTAACCGAGTCGACTTTGAAAGCGGAAAGCATATGACGTTATAATTGGGATACCGTTGTATAGTTATAGGTGTATCTCGCTATTTGTATGAAGCTATTGTATCATATTTGTTGGCTTATCAAAACTGACATTGATATCACATTCATAATGAGTCTGAAGTGCACATTTATAACAATGCAGAAGGTTACAGTTTTACTATACCAACACTTCCGTAGGAAATCTAAGAGAGGTCATCTATATTGCGATATTCATAACCTTGAGAAACGAACGCAACTGGCGCTTGGTCTGAATAGATAATACTTTTCCCGATGGATTAAACAGGACACAAAGTGCACTAATGTCAGGCAAGGAAGGAAAAGAACAATTGACGACTTTGACATAGATGTCATAAGACGGAGCTCTTGAAAATGTTTGCGACAAATCAACTTGTTACTCTCAGGAAACTGAAATTAAAACTGCAATCAGATTGCAGCACAGACATTTCTAAAAGTACTCTATGGAAAATTGTAAAGCCGCCGGCTTCACCTTCAGAAAAACTATAGGCGGCAGGAATATTATTTGTGAAAAGCCACATTTAATTGCTGCCGAAGTAAATACCTGAGGCAGATCCGTGAGCAGCGGAGGCAAGGCTATGATATTGTATATTTGGACGAATCCTGGGTCAATGCTCACCACACCAATGCTAAAGAATGGCAATCAGTAGACGGTGAACAGAAAGAAAAATACCAAGCAGCAAAGGCCAGCGTATTATACTAACACAGGGGACTGCCTAGAGTAGTTGACACTGGCTCGGCCTGCTAGCTGTGAGACGCCTCATAGCTCGGGTTCGAACCTACCGTCCGGCATTTGTTCGAGTCCCTGGTCTTACTCAGGACGATAACGTGAGTACCTCTGAAGTCGGAGAAAATCTGCCTGTATGGCGAGGAATACTAATTACGAGTACATTGAGCACAGGCTGCCAGTGTAAAGTAATTTACAATGTGCACGCTGCTGCCATTGTAAGAAATTGGAAAAACAGATTTTCACGAAAAAATCAGTTTCAGAGATGGAACTTCGTCTGAGTTGAAAGCGGACGGGAAAAAAAAAAAAAAATACTAACACATGCAGGAAGTAGTGAAGAAGGTCTTGTCCATGACGCTGGACTTATTTTCCAATCAAAAAGTACCGACGGTAGGAACTACCACACAGAAATGAATGGACATATTTTCAGGCACTGGATGGAGAAAAATCTACTTCCAATTCTAAATAGACCATCATGCTTGGTAATGGATAATACATCCTATCACAACGCAGTATCAGCGGAAGACAAAGTACCAACTGCATCAAATACAAAAGATCAAATTAGGACTAGCTTGTAAGGAAAATGTCAGCTTCGATGATACATATTTGAAACCCGAGTTGTTGCACCTGGTTAGGATGACAAATAAGACAAAGGTGTTTCATATTGACAAAATCATTGCGGAATACGGCCACACGTCTTTGCGACTACCTCCATATCATGCTCACCTCAATCTGATAGAGCTTGTCTGGGCTAAAGAAAAAGGGCAAGTTGCCGAACAGAACAGGACGTTTAAAATGTGTGATGTTGAAGTTCTGACACGTGAGTCCCTCTCAATGATAGACATGCAGTTCTGGAAGAAGTGTGTTGAACATGTGCTCCGAGAGGAAGACGAGTACTGGCACCGAGATGGATTACAATTTGTCCAGCCAGTAACAATTATCAACCTCATGGAATCGTCAGATTCGGGATGATACAAATCATATTTTGATTACAGACTGAGAAATAGCAACGTATGCATTTCCATATCCAAATGCGTCTACCATCATACAATTTGTGGTGAAGTTAAGACACCCTAGGGTCTAATGGTGACCGAAGAGGAGGACTAACTGTTGCATATTGTATCCAAGTTCACGATTGCACATAAAGGGCAACACACTTAATTACTTGCCCTATCAAGTTAATATGGAGATACATCTATGAATAGAATTGACATGGACAAATTCTAGGATTACTGTAAATCTAAAATTTGAGCCCCGTATTTGCAATTGTCATAAAGATCAAAGAATTCGCCGATGCAAAATCCGTAGCATCTATGGACTACTGGTTAGCTTTATTTTAGCGTCATGGATATTCTAAGGCTGCATGAAAAAAATCACTGAGATTCAACAGGTAGTTTTCGAGAAAATCAATTTCAAACGTGCTCACGAATTAATGGACAGACTATAGTTCTCACCGTGCAAAATTCACCATGCCTCTAGACTGTCCGGACACGGGCTCAACTCAGGCCCCCACCTCAGGACTTCAGGTTTCGCCTATGTGGGCCACGTGCAACTCAACTCGGGCCCGGAGATGGGGGCCCGAGTTTTCCCTAACGCGGGCCCACATCTCTTCTCTGGATGCACCCCTCATCCCTTTATGATTATCCATTCAGCTTTTCCCATCGGCCAGGAGAGATGTGCACTAATAGTCACTCTGGGATTCCGCTCGTCTGTGTTGCTAGCGGATCTCATCCAACGTGACTACGTCTGCATCACTACCTATACCAGAGTAGCTCTCTCTCGATCCCTACCCTTAGCCAGACATGAACCATTGTCTGTTTTCAGGGTCACCACGTGGAGGTGGGGTAGGATCTTGATTAGTGTCAGTTCACTAATCCTGGCGCGGCGTTGTCCCTTTGTACCCGCCGGTCTTTTGTTTTGTATCCATTGTATCGGAGAAACATTGCTCTTTGAGGTGCACTGTCTGTTGCTAATCATCACCTCCGCTTTTATTGCTTATGTGAACGAACAATTTAATTTGTTGTTTCTTGATGAAGTTCAGTACTAATGTTGTACATACTTTTTTCCTGATGTCTTAATTTCTCAAACGGTCTCTTCTTGTTACCCCCAACATTCTGCGTAGACACTTCATCTCTATTGTGACTAGTTTTCTGATATCATTTGATGTCAGCGTCCAGGTTTGCACTGATAACTATAATGTAGGAGAAGGATTGTGTTGAACTTTGCTCTTTTTGTGTTCATGGTGACATGTTTCCATTTAAATTGCGCTATTTGTCATATCATTTGATTTGCTTTGTTGCATATGTGTTGGATTTCATTAGTTTTTCTTCCATTTGCTGGGAAAAAAATGCTTCCTAGGTATGTAGTCTTTGACTTGTTCTTCTTCTTCTTTGCGTTCGTTCTTTACGATAAATTTTAATCACTCTTTGTGATATGTTTGATCTTTGCCAAGAACGTGTATACTTTGCACATTGGTTTGGTAGACCCCTAAACATATAGACTTCTACATGTTTAGGACACGTGCATCCGATTTCAGCCAAACATCCTTACTCGCCTCTTACGACATGCATGGCAGGTAACAGTGGTTCTATTCTTTACATCCCAAATTTGGACCCGGTAACCACTCGGGCGATTTGATTTGTTTTAATTGGCGATTGTCGATGGAGAAATTGGTAGTGTTTTCCTCTTTAGCGAATGCCATTACTTCAGTTTTGTCGATGTTTTTTTTTATCATATTGTATTCATTGCATGTTAACTGGAGTCTGTTAATGTGTTTCCGTAGCTGTTTTTTTGTTGACATAATTTTCTGATCGTTAGAAAAAAAGAAAATTACTTTCTGTAAAAGAAAAAAGTAAAGGACCTTTTTATACCACGTGGTATATAGGGTAATAATGTGTTAGGGCTGTATTTTTCATTGACCATCGGAACACGATGGGCGATGTGGTCAACATCACGCCGGTCGCCGTTACTTCCCATAGTTTTTTCTGGTACCCAACTGAGGCTGGGTCGAGAGCTATTATGGTCGGAAAAAATGTCATACCCACTGTGTGTGTTCTGTATCTTTAGTTATTTTCCAACTCTCACTGGCATATGTTAGAACTGAGACAACATTGGAATGGAAAATTCGTAATTTTGTTTTCAAACTATATTACTTGAGCTCCATATTTTATTATCTTATAATTATCTTACGGAACTATATTTTTCACCTGTTATCAATTCGCAGTTATTTCGTTGATGGAACTAAAGTGTAAAGTAAATGGTAATAAATTCGTTCACTGTGATGTGAAACGCAATAGCTAACAATGCACAGGTATTTTTCGCTATGAAGTGGTAGCAGCATTCAGCATTTCTGCCTCAAGAAACGTGCCTTACAGCATGATCATAGATGGGTGATATCAATTAGCTGGAGCTTCCTTCTTCTTCTTCTTCTGCTATCAACTTTTGCTATGCGACTTCTCCGGTATGTGTCATAAACAGGGCAGTGCGCTTGAGGTCTTCACCGGTTCCCATAGTTTGTCTTGTAGTGTTGTTTCTGTTGGCCAGATCTCCAATCTCTCACTACTCAGACTAGGGCAGTCTTGCAGGATGTGCTCTGGGACTGCTTTGGTGCTTCACAGGTGCAGGCCGCCGAGTCCCTGAGACCCATTCTGTGGAGGTGTGCTCTGAGAATTAGCTGGAGCAATATTCATTGCAAGTGGAAGAAATATGAACAGAGGGGACAACATAAATTTCTCGATTGATTCCCATAAGTGGAAACAGAATTAGAAACATTAAAACGTCTGATTGAATTTGGGGTTAAGTAAGGACAAGCAGGTCGGTGCTGTCTGTGGAATAGAGTGGAAATATGTGCCAATCAACATCACTAGAAACAGCGAGAGCCGGAACATGCAAACAATGAAACGGCGATTGCATTGGAGGACTGACTACGACGAACTTGCATAATGTTCGAGGATATCGATATGGAAAAACGAACTGAATAGTTTCTTCTTCTTATTCAAACGCTCCATATCGACCACTTGTTAGACCATTCTTTGTAATATGTCTATGATCTGAGCCTAAGACAGATTGTACGTTGTGCCAGTTATGCGCCTATAAGTTGACCAGGACATCCGATTTCTGCGAAGCTTTTATTTACTAGGTAGCTCCCTAGGTCGCCTCTTACGACATGCCTTGTAGGTCACAGTGGTACTATTCTTTACTCCCTTTGCGAGTTCCGGCAACACACGGATGTACTGAATAGTTTAATATTACTTATTCCAAACGTAAAACACAACGGTGGAAATATTCTTGGGACATTAAAGTTTAACTGAACCGTTATTTTCCAGGAAATTAGAAAGTCGAGGAACGTGCAAGTGAAATGGAATGTCTACACATTAGGATGTAACCGTCGAAGAGTTCTTGATATGATTGTGTAGGTAGGGTAATATAAAGTTTAAAGTTACAGTTAAAGTTATGTGATAAACTTATTTAATGTTTAAGATGCAGTTGTCAATAAATAAAGTGTATAAGTACAACAGAAGGACTGAAATCCAGACTTGTCTGAGATACTTTAAAAATCGCTGTTCACATATATATGATATGATATATTATATATTGATGTTACAACTCATTGATTGTAGAATCAACATAGTTGCACTTGGATGATTAACCATGTGTGTTTAGGTGCATGAACTGTGTATCATCTGATAGGGTACCGCTTTCCAGTCTACTCTTAACGATTTTTAACTGCCAGTGATTCATGTGCACAACTTTAACACGGGACCAACGTTTTTTAGTCCGTCTCCGATAAGATTAGGCACTCGTTATCACCTACCCAGAGATCTTCATGGATCACTAGTAAATCCCTCTATCACTCCACATAGGACGTGAACAGAGCTCTTATGAAACATGAAATAATGAGACGAGCTTTGTGCCACATATTCCCAGGTTACAGCAAAACTAGTATAGAAAAAAGATGAAAAAATTATATGTTAATTTATTATGTTGAAAGTTTACATTGTATGTTTAGGAACATTGAAAATTATATAATTAATATATTTTAATATATACACTCAAGTAAAACAATGAAACCAGTAATAAAAAATTATGGACAGAGTTTGTTTATTGAACAACGCTGGACAGTTGTACCGCAGCCTTCTGTTCACGAGTGCAGTTTTTCCAGAGACCCTAGGATTGTTGCTGGAGCTACGGAGTTCGTGCTTGTGCAATACTCTCGGCAGGTGGTGTGCCATTTCTGCGGAGAGGGACTGAGCCATATGGGGTAAAACCCGGTGCAATGAAATCAATCCTTTGGCTTTAAAACCCTAAGTTATGTACTATTTTCCCTGTGCCAGGTCGAATAATTTGTACTGCAACTCCAGGTTTTAAAAAAATATCCTGGTTACCCTTTCTGATTGGTTAGGTATCGGATCATTTTTTCAAATTTGAGAGAGCTGCTTGACTCAAAGTGATGGTGGATGCATTGCTACAAGATAGGCAGTTCTCAGCACCAGAGGGAACTTTACTTCAACCTCAAAGCCTGATGATGGTGAAAGGGTAGATTCCTTCTTAGTAGATTTCTTCTTTGCGCTCGTTCTTAACGACCAATTTTAATCACTCTTTGTGATATGTTTGATCTTTGCCAAGAACGTGTATACGTTGAACATTGGTTTGGTAGGCCCCTAAACGCATATACTTGTACACGCTTAGGACACATGCATCCAATTTCAGCCAAACCTCCTTAGTCGTCTCTTACGACCTGCGTGGCAGGTAACAGTGGTTCTATTCTTTACACCCCAAATTTGGGCTCCGTAACCACTCAGGCGCTTAGTAGATATGTTTCCCAGGTCTTCAACAGGCCACATTAATAATAGTCATAGAGGAAGACTCCATTTATGGCAGAAGTATGGACAGAGCTGATGTCATCAATATTTATTTGATATGGGCAAGTCTCAGACACTGAACCAATTTCAAGAATTAGGAGTACAGTTTGGACATGCCAGACAATGTTGTCTTCATGGTAGAGAGAGAAGATATACTAATTAACTGCTCATGGGTAAGGTGAGCAAGAGGACTGGGTGGAGGACGGAGCATGCATGGGAATGCCCAATGTGCCATGACATTGATCGCATAACATAACTTCTTTTATATAATGTCTATGCTATCAATTTTAAACATTGTCCTGTCATAAAACATACAAAAATATCACAAAGTACTAATCCTACTGCTACAACTACTGCACTGCTGTATTATGACTTCTACTGCTGCTACTACTATCACTGCCACACATCAATCACTAATACTACTACTACCAACACCACTAGTACCACAAATATTACTACTACTTTTAGTAGTAGGCCTCTTTCAGTACGGGGACCATAGAGCTGTGCCGATGGATAGGTTCTTTTCTGCTCCATTGGTGACTGTAAAGTATGAAGCGGGCAAGTGACAGTCACAATTCTAATCTCTAAACAATCATACAGTTCTCTTGAGATGGAATTGCCTTTTGGAGTAAAGCCTCTTTTTTTCTACTTGTTTGATCAGAAAGTTCTCCGAATGCAACATCCCACTCTGAACTTCTTTACTCCAGGTACATTTTGCTTTTAGTGACTGTTCTCCATGCTCTACTACAATAATTCTGGCATACCCTACGGAAGACACAGCAAGTTTCACTAGACAAACACTTGAATGGAACCCGCAAGGAAAACGGAAAGGGGATGTTCTAAACAGACTTTAAGACAAAGTCTTCTTGAGGAACTGAAGGGTGCTCAACTATCCTGGGAGGCAATAAAGAAAATATCCAGAGACTGGGAATAGTGGTGAACAACTGTTGATGCCCTGTGCTCTACAAGGAGCGGATAGGAACCAGTACTATTGGAATTGGAACAGCTAAATTTGCATATAGAACTACAGTGTTTATCTTGTCATTTGGGGTGGGGATATGGACAGTGCAAAGTGTTTTTGGTTGTAATTATATTTATGATTTTCATTTCAGATTGTTCTCCGCCATAAGCTCTTATATCAAAGGCAGACTTAGTCTTGATACTAAAGCTACAATATAATGATGTCATTCACCTGTTGGGAAAACCTTCACTAAACAAAATGAGAAAACTGAAGTATGGATTAGAACAGTGGAACAGTATGCTTCAGAGATGAGCAGCTCTAACCAAACAAAACTTGATAGAAATTTCCCCATATGTCTTGATGACAGAGTGTTTGACAAAATCCACTGTGGAAATAGTGTAAATGATGAACATTTCAAGAAGAAAAATGTTGCAAGTAGCTTCCCTGATATTGTCAGTTGTAGTAGCACAACATTATCATCTCAGAACTCTGATGATGGCGCCAAAGATCCTGACATTGTCAGATCAAGCTCCTCCTCCTCAGATGATAAATCTGTAGATGCCCGGGTGGTCTCTGACAAAGCTCCGTTCAGCTCAAAGTATTTAACAATTGTTCACAGCTCTGTCAGTTCATTTAGTAGCTCTGACGGCAGTAAACAAAGCACAAGTTCAGACCTAGATGCCAAACATAAACCTTCCACTGTTAGCTCTTTCAGCTCTGTTGATAATGATAATCAACAAGACGATGCATTCTTGAATAAAGAAAGGGATACAAACTATGCTTTTAATCAGGATTCTGTTTTTATAGAAGAAAGTGAAGATGTGTTTGATCAATTACAATTGTCCAAAGAAATGCAGCAGACAAATATTGTCGAGCCCATAGTGGAATCAAGTTTATCACCGAGCAGCACAAAGGTTGTATCAAGAACAGTTTTTAGTTCTGAGGAAGGTCAGAAGGCAAGAAATCATTATCGTAGTAGTGGATATACTACAGGGTCGAAGGATGGTAACCAAAGTAACATGACATCTGAGATCTCAGTCAATCTGCAGCAACAACCAAACCGTAAAGAAGACGATGTTGTATCAGAGATTACCCATTCTCACACACTTAGTACTGAAGAGCCAAAATGTGTTGAAAATGACTTTACACCAAAAAATACCAGACCTTATCCAACCAGTGGGAATTACGTGGTAAATCCTGATTTTCAGAACCAGACCATGCCAGGATTGGTACCATCACCACCTCATAACAAACATCCCAGTTCTAACAACACACCACCAACAGATCCTTATCTAGTTTCAGATAAAATCAACACAAAACAAAACTCACATCTTGTATCTCAATATATTAATAGTTCAACTGGACCCTTGGAAACTGCAACCAATGGAGATATGCAGCCAAGGAGCACAGCTCGAATGATTTATTGAATACAAGTTCACCTCAGGGAAAAAAATTATCTAGCATTGCTGCACGGAATTTCAGAAAAATGAAGTTAAATGTTACTAGTGCTGTGAATCAGTGCCCACAAGTTCTACCACAAGTCAGCACCATCAACACACCTCTAACAGATCTACAGCAACAGTCTGTCATTGCCAATGGAAAGAGTAATATAGTATACACTAACCCTCCACACCCCATCTCTATGCTACAATCTCTCCAGCATCATCTGACCGTCAGTGGAAGCCTAAATGACAATGTTTCCCAGATGAGCTCATCCAGCAGCAGTGGCAGCTGTTTTCTACCTCAGAGTGCAGAGTATAGGTGGTCTGCTGAACAATCACATGTTTCCTTCGCAAAACTACTGTTGCTGATGTCCGGTCCAGGTACTTTTAACATTTTCTTATGCATTCTGTTTCTTTTTATTCAAATGTCCTTACTTACTAGATTAATTGATAGGGCCATTATCATTGCACTTCGGTGAGTAACTATGATGATCCGATCTCTTTCTTACATAGGAACATCTCAGCTGTAGTGCCCGAATTCCGTAGGACCGGCAAGGGTCCCTGATGTGATTTTGAAGATGGTAAAGATATTTTGTAGGAATTTTTATTTTAAAAAAAATTATTTTTCTAATGAATTATGCCTGGGCAGCAGTTTTCCAGCCTGCTCTTCTCTATTTTGAATTGCCAATGGTTCTTTTACATGCTTAACTGATTCACTACCGGGTTTTTGTCGCTGGACGGAATTATTTTTTTAGTTTTCAAAATATTGCACACATACTTTAGCTAAACTAAAATATTGTTTATAAATATGATTTCAATTTTAACTTATTATATATCAAATTAAAGATAAATGAATGTACTTTCATAAAATATTTATTGTGTCCAAAAATATAATGTTGTGTTGACTATGGATGAAAAATATTAGCATGTATTAAAAAAAATAATGGAAATTGTGAAAACGAAAATCCAACTTTTCAAGGCCTTGATGAAAATTATGTGGAATAAATCAGTCTAACTGCTCTCTTTATATATGTAATCCATTTATGAATACATAAACGTTAAGAAAATAGTGAAGGGGTGTATGGTGTATTAACTGTTCACAAAGTAGCATCATGAACATTCATAAAAATCGCTAGTTTTTACGGTAACAGGGTATCCTAAAATGATTGATAAACTCTGTTTCAATTCAAATTCTAGCATAAGCCAGGCTGCTATGTATTCGTTATCGTGTATACATCACTTCTAAGTAGTTTCCGGTTAATATAAATCTTCAATCGGAACAAAAATAATAAAAACTCAACAAAATAGTAATCGTCTTTTGAGCGACGCGTGGGCCAGGCAGATAAGAAATAGTTACACTTGAGTGTTCCACGGTACGGAATCAGTTAAATTTAACATGAGGCCTATAGAACTTCCTTCTCCGATAGGACTTGGAACTCGATCTCACCTACACTGAGATCAAGGAGCTCTGTAAAAATATCCTGATGGCTCCACGAGGAGCGAACCGTTACCTTTGACACAAGACGTGAGCACCTAACCTCTACGCTGCAGAGCTCCCCCATTACTTACTTAATTTTGTGTTTGCCCTGTTGCTCATGAGGCGTCTACAAGGACTCTTCATGCTCCCCTATTTATTTCAATCCTCAATGTATTGTTCCATGTCAGAGGTCATCATCTAGTATCTCCCTGTCAGAACTGAACTCGGCTCAGATGACAGCAGCTCTAAATGCCTCGCTGTCCGTTTGAGATGTCCTGCATCTGCTGCTGCAGTCATATTTAACTTGTATATATCAGAGATACTCTGTATACTTCTTACCATCGTACATCTTTAAGTTTTTTTACTTTTTTTCTTTTTCTATCCAGTGTTCATATGATGGCTGTTTTCTTAAGTATGTCAGGGTTAATTCTCATAACAAGCTGTAACCTGCTGTCTTGAAGGTCGGCTGGGGACAGCCAAAGGCTGACGGAGAGCTAAACCCAGTAAACGCTGGCTGAAACCGGACACATCGCGAAGGATAAGCACCAGAGCTCCAAATGGCGCTGAATGATGTGACATAAAAAAACGTTCTTGGCAAAGGCTGTTTATATATCACAACAAGAATGATCAAAATGGCCAAAAAGAACGATCGACAAGAAGAAGAAAGAACAACAAAGCCATACCCAATTCCACCTTTTTTTTTTTTTTTAGATTTTCAGTGCTTTCTAAACTGGCTTCTAAGAGAGATCTGATGTTTGATACTTTTTGACCATCACAGCGATGAATGATGTGGTCAACATCATGCCAGCCGCAATGACAGACGCAGGGTCAACCTCAGAGCTATTACGGTCAGGAAAACAATTCTATTCCCACTGTGAAATTTAACCAGAATCACACATCTTCTTCTTCTTTGCGATCACTATTTTGATGATTATACCGTCAGAATCGTTCTTATGATGAAGTCGACTGTTGTCTGGAGCTCATTTCTGGTGCCATGTAGTTTTCAATGTAGTGTTGTAGGGTCAGAATTCTTTTCTAGGAAGGACATAGAGGGGACAGTCTTGCAGGACATGTCTTGTGTTTGATCAGTGGTGTCACAGGCAGGGGGATGGGGACAATCATAGCCTGTGTAGGTGTTTGTTATGTCCTATCCTGAGTCAGAAGATGATAGTCTGTCGAGTGGGACCACACGCCTAAAAAGTGAGTGCATTAACCACAACGCTATCGCCACTCTCCTGTTTTATTACTTTGTTATTTTTTAAGGATTGCTTGAATTTAGTTTTTAACATTTGCAATAAACATTATTTGCTACAAATTATCAGTAATTCATAAGACACAGCTGTTGGCTGTTCTTGCAAAGTGAATGGTCTACGTAGACATAAGCTATAAGCTGTTATTGTATGTTCTTGCCAAGTGAAGTGAGAAGTTGCTATTAGACATTAGCTTAAGCAGTTATCTAGTTACGACAGAGATGAAGTGTCTACGCAGAATGCTCGGAGTATCAAGAAGAGACTGGTTTAGAAATGAAAACATCAGGAAAAAGTTGGGTACAATATCAGTACTGAACTTCATCAAGAAACAACAAATTAAATGGTTCAGTCATATATATATAAGCAGATTACCAACAGACAGTGCACCTCAAAGAGAAATGCTACTCTAAGATGGTGGATACAAAGCAAAAGGCTATTTATGCAAAAGGTGGAGAAATAACAGATACTGCGAAAAACACTATTTATGAAGCGCACACAAAAGCTCATTCTAGAAATCTCTTCTTATCCTGATGATGTAGTTAAAACAGGATTGAGAAAAAAAAAAGAAAGCTGGACGTTCTTGCAAAGGGAAGTGAGTTGTCTTAAATGTTCCAGTTTGTATAAATCTGTCTTATTTGTCATCTTTCAAGAATTTTCCGAGAGTTCCGGAGAAAGCCGGTACCATCTTGAATCTCTTATAAAAAAGGATGCTCATGTGAGTCCGACCCAACTGGCTGTAGAAGGTGGAGTTCAACAATCTGCCAATGTTCAAGACATTCCAAATTTTAAAGAGCTGCTGTCAAATAGCATGATTTGGGTAATAAATTTTTAAATTATATTTATAAATCTTCTGCTTCTTATTTGTTTAATTTCGGACATCCTCTTCTGCATTCATTCTCAAAAATAGGGTAGTAGATAGTCAAGTTGTTAACACACTGTTCTAGTGACCACATGCAGCAGAAATTCAATGGTTCGAGGCTTTAACTCAAAATGATTTGTTATGTGGTTGAACTACAGGAGACCCTGATCCTTGTGGATCTAAATTATAAGTATCTCTGAAATCAGGGTAAGGTTTGTTTGAATGATGAGAGACACTGGTGATAAGAAAAGGCAAGCCTTCATGCAAAAATCAGGGAGAGGCGCCATGAGCACACCTGTATTTATAAACGGCAAATGATTTTTTCAAAACTATATAGGATAACCACTGATAAACCACTCTTTCTGGGCTCAAAGACAATGGTTGGAGTCTCTGAAGAGGCTTAGGCTGATAACAATAATAAGTAAGGACCCTGTATCTTCCTTGACAGGAAAAGAAATCCCAACTACAGGGACAGCATCAGATTAACATCTTTTTCTTTGCGTTCGTTCTTTACGACCAATTTTAATCACTCTTTGTGATATGTTTGATCATTGCCAAGAACATGTATACATTGCACATTGGTATGGTAGGCCCCTAAATGCATCGACTTCTGCACGTTTAGGACATGTGCATCAAATTTCAGCCAAACCTCCTTAGTCGTCTCTTACGACATGCGTGGCAGGTAACAGTGGTTCTAATCTTTACACCCCAAATTTGGGCCCGGTAACCACTCGGGCGATCAGATTAACTGATAAAGACTACATGTGACAGAAAGACTTTGAAAAATTCTGGTTTAAAGCTGTACTCCACAGATTATTATACAAATTTTAAAGAAAATTAACCCTTTCAGCCTTCTGAGCTGATTTACTGGCTCGCAGTATTTTTAAGATGACTCAAATCCAGTATACTGGTTAAAGGAACCCTTTTATACCACATGGTATATAGGGTAATACGGTGTTCGACCTGTTTTTTTTCTTGACCGCCTATATGCGATGGGTGATATGGTCAACATCATGCCGGCCGCTTTTACTTCCCAGTGATTTTTTTTTCTTCTTTCGTCCGCTTTCAACTCAGACGAAGTTTCATCTCTGAAACTGATTTTTGCGTGAAAATCCGTTTTCCAATTTCTTACAATGCAGCAGCGTGCACATTGTAAATTACTTTACACTGGCAGCCGTGTGCTCAATGTACTCGTAATTAGTATTCCCTCGCCATACAGGCAGATTTTCTCCGACTTCAGAGGTACTCACGTTATCGTCCTGAGTAAGACCAGGGACTCGAACAAATGCCGGACAGTAAGTTCGAACCCGAGCTATGAGGCATCTCACAGCTAGCAGGCCGAGCTACTATCAACTACTCTAGGCAGTCCCCCCTTCCCAGTGATTAATCTGGTACCCAATTGAGACTGGGTCGAACTGAAAGCATTACGGTTGGAAAAAGCTCCACTTCGAATTGAACCCACACACTTAACCTAAGAAGTTAGTTTACTAACAACTACGCTACTGCAGCTCTCTGAATTCAGTATATATTGCACTATAAATGGGTTCAGAAGTTTAACAAAAATACAGATTTAAGGGTTCATATTTTTTATATGTGGCTTTCTTGGGGATGACTGTTCGGGGATGCAGAGATGATTAGTTGAACCGATGGGCTGTGGAAATGACTGGTCGGGACATGTATGCAGAGATGATTAGTTGAACCGATGGGCTATGGAAACGACCGATCGGGACATGTATGCGGAGATGATTGGCTGAACCGATGGGATATGGAAATGATTGGTCGGGACATGTATCTAGAGATGAGTAGACCAAAACCTAAGGACAATATAAATCTACTACAACGAAAAGATCAAATTACTATCTTTTAGTTAAGAACAGGACATGTTGGACTGAATTACAACCTAAACAGAATAAACCCCACACACCTACCACTCTGTAGAAAGTGCAGTCATTCATGTGAGACAGTACAGCATATCTTGCTTGAATGTCCTGGACTACATAAAGCTAGACAAGAACTCCTACCACCACACCCATCTGTTCATAATACCCTTTACACTAGTCTTCCACAATTACAGAACACATGCAGATTCTACAATTTGGCATTGACTGCCCAAGAGTGAAAACTCGCAGCCCTGGTTAGAAGAAGAAGAAGAAATGTGGATAAATTGAAGTAATTTTAATGCCATATGGTTTTGTCTTTCTTGTTGCATGAAAATTACAGGTAAAGTGCATATTTTATCAGAACACAGTAACAAGTAAATTGTTACTTATTCATATGTTTCCAGTCAGACTTGTCTTCCGTAATGATGTCCAGTGTTCTTGAAGGTCATTTTGACAGAGACCTCTGGGAGAAACTCCAGAGAAGTATCAGATGTCAAGAAGCTGAATGTGATGATACTGACTGTGTGCAGGTATTTCTTACTTCTGTGTGTCTTTCAATTGTTACTGGATAGTAGTTTGAGTTGGAAGTGAACAAAACTGATGATAAAAAGTATTTTTCTACCAACACCATGTTACCAGTGCTAGACTTTGTCTCTGACAGCAACACACCACAGAAAGATCACCACATGGGAAATGAAATGCTTGAAGAATGTGGTGGGGATCACCAGGAAAGATAGACTATAAAACGAGGACATCAGAAGCAGAGTGGGCATAATTTCATGCACCAAATACATTGAAAGACAACAAATGCAGTGGTTTGGACATTTAATGAGAATGGAATATAACCAGCCACCAATAACAGCATACAAAAAAAGAGATCGGGTACTAGAGCTAAGGGAAGACCAAGAGAAGATGGATAGACAATATCAAGACCACACTAAATAAACACGGATACAACACAACAAGGGTGACTCATCTGGCCCTGGAACGCAAATTAAAGCTCCAACCCCTACGCTTAACGGCAAGAGTGGACAACCAGCTCCATCATCCACCTGGGGAAAGACAGTCTGCGCTAATGAACAATTACTAAAAGTCTGACAGCACCACTCAACAGCTACAAAGTACACGCAAGCATCTAAACTTGGTTTTACACTACCTTGTAATTATCATCAAACACACAACAAACTCATGTTCTGAAACACTACTCACATACCGACCACAAAGAGTGTTTGGTGTAGAGCGAAGAAAGTAGAAGAAGTTGGCCATCACGGTCTCTATCTCTATATCTGTCTTCTACAGATTAAGACAACCATGGCTGTGCTGGGTGATGCGAGAAATCATGTAAGTTCGTTGTGTGAGGCAGACAAAATGTTGCTGATGACCATGTTTAGCCATGCTGTGTATCTCTGTGACCATCCCAAGTGTCCATTTCTTTGGTGCGGAGATTGTATCAACAAGTGAGTAGTGTTCAATCAAATATATTGATGTTATTGGTTACTGAACTAACGTAATAGTATTCCGGACAGACTCATAGGTGCTGAGTCTTCCCCAGCAGATGCCGAATAGTATGCATGCTGATAGCTGCTGTTAAATAATAATTTTAATTTTCATATTCACCAAATTTTTGGACTTGTTGCAAGTCCACTCTAATGACAAATGGCATTAGTCAGCTTCGACAGCTTTCTTACGACCAATCAGATCTGATACATTGCTGCGGTATAACTCGAGATGTGGTACTTTAAAGCAGGGTTTTTCTGTTTGTAACATTATCCTGCTGCCCATTTGTACAAATTTGTGTCCTGATGGATAATTTGTGTACACTTTGGTAGAAATTGGAATGTGTCTATTCTACATGCCATAGGGACCTGCGCACATTCTCAGCTCAAACCACACAGATCACAAAGAGTGGTTAACTTGGTTGATAAGAACTAATGCAAACAAACAAACATGACAAAAAAACTGTTGTCTTTCTGGACTGTCAATATAGACCAAAGGTTAACTCTTTCCACGCTTTAAGCCGCACACTGCGCCAGCCCGTTGCACGCTATTAGCTGCACACTGCGCCATAGAGTTGCTTCCCTTATAAGAAGTCTTTCTAGTTTTACTTCTACTGTTTTACTTATACTACTTTTCAACCTTGTTATTCGCCCGAGTGGTTACCGGGTTCCAAATTTGGGGTGTAAAGAATAGAATCACTGTCACCTGCCACACATGTTGTAAGAGGCAACTAAGGAGGTTTGTCTGAAATCAGATGCACATGTCCTAAACTTATAGAAGTCTATGCGTTTAGGGCCTACCAAACCAATGTACAACGTATACACGTTCTTGGCAAAGATTAAACATATCACAAAGAGTGATTAAAATTGGTCGTAAGAACGAACGCAAAGAAGAAGAAGATCCTTGTTATTCTATTGGGTTGTCCAGTTTTCTTCAATTTAGTTTATAATAAAATATATATCTTTATTTATTGACGAGAAGTTGGAATCTTTTTTTTTTTTTTTTTGACCTCCCTTGAATTAACTGCGTAAAAATTTAGGAAATAACTCAGCGTGGAAAGAGTTAATGTAGTAGCCTCACACAAATATGTATTGAAGATAAGTACACTGTGTCAAGGACATAAAAACATAGTGAATGCAGGCCATTTTATACAAAATAAAACTATAAGAAGAAATATATTATTAATGTTTTGACTATCTAATCAACATGACAACACAGGCAAGTTGTTTCGTGGGTCAGCTACTTTGTTAGGTTGTTTATGAACTGACACTGTGAGCTGTGAATTTCATTTGGAATGTATTTTATTTGTGTTCACAGGGTTGTTTTGTGAACTGCATATTTAGAAAATAGCAGACAGCTAGTCGACAACAATCTAGCAGCTGTCTTATGCAGTAATGCTTGTGCAAACTATTATTTGTTGTAGCAACTGTTTCCTTTGATAGGAATTGCAAATTCAAGTAATATACGGTTGGTTTTGGCGCTCTGGTGGCTGTCTTATGCAGTAATGCTTGTGCAAACTGCTATTTTTTGTTATGGCGACTGTTTCGTTTGACTTGAATTGCAAATTCAAGTGGTGTATAGTTGGTGTTGTCATTCTGGTTGCTGTTTTATGCATTTACTGCATGTCAGGCTGCTGGTTTGCGTCCAGACTTCTATTTCCTTCACGAGTTTACATATGATAATGATAAGCATTTTGAGTGGTGTTCGCTGGCACAGAAGTAAAGCAATTATGGGGCAATATGTTGTTGCAGTAAGAGCTGGAGGGAGCTACAGGAGATAGCTAGAGATAGGAAGACTTGGCATGAGTTGGTTGAGGACCTATGCCCCAACCCGGGTAAAAAGGCAAAGAGAGAGAGATGTTGTTGCAGAGAAGCTGGAACCATGATTACCTAGCCAACACATTGTTAATTCAGAATTGTGATCATTATGTTAATATTGAAACGTTAATGATTTTAATCGAGTAGTAATTATTGTAGACCTCACCGTTCAGAAAGCAATGACAAACTACAGAACTTATAAATGGTGTAGTGAAAATCGACTACTTGTTTACTGTGATTGATGGTGATGTCCTTTGAAGGATATGCCCCGATTTTCATTTTCAGTAATTATTGTATTCTTTGCTTGATAAAGACTCTTTGGTTGAAACGTCTATTCTTCTGCATTCGCCCGCTATAAATTCAGGCGTAGCCATGGCGCCTGGTGTGGCGCTCTGACTGATTTTGCGTGAAAGCCTGCATGTTTTATGGTTTCTCACTATACAGGCAGGCTTTCTCTGACTTCAGAGGTGATACATCTATTTAGTCTGTCTGACTTCAGAGGTGAAACATCTATTTAGTCTGTCTGACTTCAGAGGTGAAACATCTATTTAGTCTGTCTGACTTCAGAGGTGAAACATCTATTTAGTCTGTCTGACTTCAGAGGTGAAACATCTATTTAGTCTGTCTGACTTCAGAGGTGAAACATCTATTTAGTCTGTCTGACTTCAGAGGTGAAACATCTATTTAGTCTGTCTGACTTCAGAGGTGAAACATCTATTTAGTCTGTTGAACTTTGTAAAACTACCATGCTTCATGTTTTGATAGTCTTTTTTTCTTTTCCTTAACCCTGTTTTGTCTCACAGCTTCAAGATAATAAGAGACTTCTAGAACAGGCTTTTGTGTGTGCTTCATAAAGTGTTTTTCACCACCTCTGTGATTTCGGAGGTTCACCTTTTGCGTAGATGGTCTTTTGCTTTGTATCCACTGTATCAAAGTAGCTTTGCTCTTTTGAATCATGTTGGTAATCTGCTTATGTGGCCGAACCATTTAATTTGTTGTTTCTTGATTAAGTTCAGTACTGATGTTGTACACACTATTTTCCTGATGTCTTCATTTCTAAACCAGTCTCTTCTTGATACTCCCAGCATTCTTGGTAGACACTTCATCTCTGCCGTAACTAGTTCTCTTGTATCGTTTGATGTCAACATCCAGGTTTGATAGTTCTATTTTTAATTATTTTATTGAATTATTCTAATTATTATTATTGTTTGATTTCTTTATAAATAGTACAATGATTTCATGATTTATGCTTTGTTATCATACAGCGAGAAGCATGTGGCCGAGGGAATAAAACAGTTAATTATTAGAATGTAGGTTCAATCCCCTGTAAGGTCTGAAGATATTTTTCTGTAGAAAGTATGCAAATAAAACCCTACCCTACACACTTTGTGGTGAGAGCTACAGCAAATCAGTCTTCAAAATGCTAAACCTATAGAAAATTGTTTAGCGATATCTCTAACCAAGATATTCTCTACATGATAGTTGTTTTTTTAATCACACAGCATTGATCATCTCTCATGGGAAGATTGCTTGTTCATCATGAAACAGAGATTGGAAAATTTTGCAGATGACTGCCTACTACTTAACTGTCCTAACAAATACATGACGGTAAAGTTGCTATGAAATCATAACATATGTGAATGTGTACATCATCATCGACTTGTGCCATCTCCATATCAAAGGTTGACTGCAATTTATTTCCAGCAAATTCCGTACCTTATCTAATGATACTCTTCTTCTGCGATCGCCCGCTGTCAATTCAGGCATAAACCATGGCGCCTGGTATTGCGCTTCTGGCTAATTTTTGCTTGAGGCCTGCTTACCATTTGACTGGTGTCTCTCACCATAGCAGCAAGCCTTCGCTGACATCAGAAGTTAATGATACACTCTGACAATGTTTCCCTCCAGATTATATATATTTTCACTTTGCTCCATTGCCTGCAACTGTCCCTGTTAAATTGTTCCTTTATCTGCAACTTTCCCCTTCAATATGATCTTTCTCAATTTGTTATGTACTTTTATGTCCCCAAAACTGTATTTCAGTAAAAAGAAAAAGGGAACCATTATTGCATATCATGAGATATATTGGGGAATGCGGTGTTGGACTCATATTTATTATTGTCCGCAGGCACACAATGGTGAACATCACACTGGCCGACTTAACTTCTCAGTGCTTTTCAGGTATCCAACTCAGGCAGTGTCGATCTGAGGGTCGTTGCAGTTGGAAACAATTTCATTTCCTCTGTGGAATTAAACCCAGACAACTTACCTAAGAAGCGAATGCAAAATACAGTATTTGTCCAAATGTTATTGTTTTGAATAATTCTCTTTCCACTATTAGTTATTTGAGCACTGCATTATTAGTTTTTTTTATTTGACATTCTCTCGACTGTTCTGTATATGCCCAATTTTTCAATTCTCGATTTCTTTTTCATGCTGTTTGTTCATTGTCCATATTTTCTGCACATATAATAATGATAAGCATATGAGACACTTGATGATGCTCAGTTTTTGAGTGCTTGTTATTTGCTTCATCATTCAATAGCTTGTCCTGAGCAGAACTTTGCCACTCTTACAGTCCTTCAGAATTTCTCTCTCAGAGGCCAGATTTTCAGCCACTGCAGTCATTATGCTCAAATCACCAGCTGCATCCTGAATTCATTTTCTCCCTGGTATTTCTCTTCTCATCTTTGCCGAGATACCTCCTTACATAACAGTCTTCTCTGCTCAAATCACCAACTGCATCCTGAATTCATTTTCTCCCTGGTATTTCTCTTCTCATCTTTGCCGGGATACCTCCTTACATAAGTCTTCTCCAGCCCTTTGTGTTCTTTTATGTTCCCAAAATGCTTCAATTTTCTTATTCTTATTTGTAGAATCTGCTAGTTTTCTTTGATTTTGAGTTCTTTCTGGATAGATCCATTTGTTCTCTTCTTTGTCCAAGATATACAGAGGATTCTTTTGTAACGCTTATTTTCAAAAGCACATGTGTTTTTCACTACCTTGTTAAATGTCCATGCTTCACACCCATATGTTGCCACTGGGAAGATGCATGCTCTTAGTATTCTCATCTTCAATTCAGTATCCTATGCAATCAATATAAATGTGTCTGGAGGAGAAAAACAAATTACAGAATGAAAGAGTTAAAGAAGGGTTTCTGTATCTTTGTTTGTCCCTATCAGTTCTATTCCAAACTGTTTTTAGTTGTTTAATTTTTGTGTACGGCCATGTTTGTTCTTTTATTAATTTCCTTCATCCAGTTTCCTTCATTCCATTTCCATCTCTTGTTAACAGTGAACCGAGATACTCAAAACTGTTCACATTTTCTATATTCTCTCCCTTGATAAATATAATCTTTGTTTTGCTTGTTTTATCCGTTGACATTATTTTTATTTTTGCAACATTGCGATATAGATTTTGTTTTTCACTATTCTTTTGCATTGCCATTATTAATTGAGTTGCATTTGCCTTGTTTTGTCAACAGTTAAATCCAACACTGTCTTATGCCTCAATGCCAGTAGAAGGACAGGACTGGGTTAGGGTTTGTATGATGGGTGACACTAGACAATCTGTACTGGTACAACCTATCAGTTCTGAAATATCTGATACATACTCAGACACTAAATTTTGGGTGATAAAAAAGGTAGAACCCTAGGATACATATAACATGACACATTATAACAACATTATAATGTAAATATAGCAAACTTTTGTATTTTACTGGATTTATTAACAATATCTTCTCATTGTTTACACTTTTATCCCTGTTGTCTATATCTTCACTACTCTAAGGTGCAGCAGCACAAGTCTGAGACTGTTGTCATCATCGCTTGCCACCCATGTGGTACCGGGACAGACAAGGGAAGCAAAGAATAGTACCACTGCAACCTACAAGGCATGTCGTAAGAGGCAACTGATGTAGGACCTAGGAAGCTACCCTAGTAAATAAAAAGCATCGCAGAAATCAGATGTGCTGGCCTACTTGTAGGCGCATAACTGGCACAATGTACAATCGCTCTTAGGTTCAAATCACATACAAATCACACAGAGTGGGTAACATGTGGTCGATATGGAGCGTTCAAGAAGAAGAAGATTATCGCTATGATGGACGGCTATTAAGTAATTAATTACTCTTTATTGCATATATGGATAAAATAACTCCAGAGTCCAAGTCAGATATTGATGAAATAAATGAACTGCTTTTTGCAGATGATCAGTGCCTGCAAAAATACGCCAAAAATAACAAGACCTACAACATCATATTGACACCTTGAACCAGAATTGTATAAATCATGACATAAAAATTGATAGCACTAAAACCGAAATAATGAATATAGGAAGAAAAACATAATAAACTAATCATCTGCATGTCTCTTCTTCTTTGCTCGTTCTTTAACTCAATTTTAATCACTCTTTGTGATATGTTTGATCTTTGCCAAGAACGTGTATACGTTGCACATTAGTTTGGTAGGCCTCTAAACGCATAGCCTTCTTCATGTTTAGGACACATGCTTCCGATTTCAGCTAAACCTCCTTAGTCGCCTCTTACGACAGGCATGGCAGGTAACAGTGGTTCTATTCTTACACCCCAAATTTTGGCCCCGGTAACCACTCGGGCGAGATCTGCATGTATATGGGCATATGTTGCATGTATTCAAGTTATATATTTACTAGATTTTCATTGTTTCTCTTCTATTTCTAGTTTTTATGTGTGTTTTTGTGTTACATTTATTTCGTTATTCGTTTTTATTCCCAGATTTTCATTAGAAACGTTTGTATGTAGTCGTCCATATGTTTTTTAAATTTGTCACTCCTGTTGTTCGTTTGCTTGATAATGGCCTTGTTGGTCGAAATATTTCTGTATTTTGTCATTGTTTTTGTAATTTGTAAAACTACAGTACTTTGTGATTATGTGTTTTGCCAATCAAATAGTTTTACTGCAGTCTCATCTATTTTGTGAATAAACTAAACATCCATGTCAATGGCACTACAATCAACCAAGTGCAAGAATTCAAATACTTTAGAAGCATATTCACAGAAGATGGAAGACCAGGATAGAGAGATAGAGAATAGAGTGCAGAAAGCAGGTGCCTAACAGTCAGCCCCATTGTTAGGGCACCCAAAAATGTTACTGACAGCTAAACAACAGATGATCAACAGCATTTTCATACCTACTTTGTGTTACCAGAGCCAAACATGGACAATGAGTAAAGCACGGTCGCAAAAAATAACTACATGTGAATTGCGATGCTTACAAAAAGCTACCAACAACACCAGAAAAGACATTTTCACCAACATCAACACTGGGCAACAACCCGGCAATAATGTGACAACAAAAGAAGAAGATTAACAATACCTTCTTCTTTGCACTTTTATTTAAAAAGTTAATTGCATATCCTTTACAGGAATTTGCAAATCAACCCCAGCTTTTTAACATTGTGATTTGTCTAGGCATTATTACGTTCAATAGTTTGTCATTGCTTTCTGAACGGTTAGTGCGATCGTCCTTTTGTAAAAATCCACGCGCAACAATTTGCAACCAAACTGTCCGCAGCGTGATGCGAACTCAGAACGTCGAGGTTAATAGACCGAGTCACTATCCCCTAGGCCACAGACGCCAATTTATGTTATCTATATCATCATCTTTGTTTGTTCTAGGGTAAATATATGGAAGTCCAATTCACTCAGCAAGCACTTAAAATTAAAGATCTTTAACTCTTGTGTGATTCCAGTATTAACTTATGGATGCGAGAGTTGGAAAGCAACAAAAGCTCTAGAAAGAAAATTAGATAACTTTGAGAATAAATGTCTTAGAAGAATACTGAACCTCAAATGGTCAGATTTCAGACCCAATACACAAATAAGACAAGAGACCAAGCAAGAAAATGTATCAAATTTTATAAGAAAGCGCCCTGGAACTACATCGCACACACTTAGAATGGATGAGAGAAGACTCCTTACAATCCCTCATATGGACACCAGAGGGAAAAAGAAAACGAGGAAGACCAAGAGAGACTCTTCGTAGAACCATCACCAGAGAAGGCTCAACGATGGGCCTAGTAAACATTAAAGACTTAAAACAAATAGCAACGAACCGCGAGACATGGAGAGCTATGACCTCTGCCCATGCGCCACAGGCCCAAGAGGAAAGACTAACTAACTAACTAACTAAACATGTATTAACTACAGATTGGGCTGATTGTTTTCGTGTGATTTGATACATTTACTCTTCTTCTTTGCATTCATTCTTTACACAATTTTAATCACTCTTTGTGATATGTTTGATCTTTGTCAAGAACGTGTATACATCGCACATTGGTTTGGTAGACCCCTAGACACATAGACTTCTACACGTTTAGGACATGTGCATCCGATTTCATCCCAACCTCCTCAGTCACCTCTTACGACATGCGTGGCAGGTAACAGTGGTTCTATTGTTTACACCCCAAATTTTGGCCCCGGTAACCACTCGGGCGAGTGATACATTTACAATATTTGCAATATATACAGAGAACGTAAATAAGATAACTTATGATAGAATTGCAATAAACCATTTTCTCAATCATGTCACAGGTCTCTACATCAGATGAGGGAGATCACTGGGGTCTGTACTCCAAACTACGTGATATTAACCACAAGTCTATTGTTACATTCTTATGGGCAGCTAGCTTTGAGGATCACATGCTTATTTGTACAATGTATGAGGGTAAGCATCTCATTATTTTATTCCTTTCTTTACTTCTTGAGAGCCACAGTAGCATAGCTGTTAGTGAACTCACTTCTTAGACTAGTGGGTCCGGGTTCAATTCCACAGTGGGCGGAGAATATTTTTCTGAACGTAACGTCTCTTAGGTCGACCCAGCCTTAATTCGGTACCATGAAAAGCACTGGGAAGTAAAGGCGGCCAACGTGATGTTGACCACATTACCCATCGTGTGCTGACGGTCAATAAAAAATACAGGCCTAACACAGTATTACCTAATATACCACTTGGTATGAAAAAGGGTTTCTTTACTTTCTTACAAATTTCACTTTGGATATTTTCTGTGTTCAGGAATTTGCAATGCTAGATCATGAAGACAAAGTCATCTTTAGATCCTGTCAGCAACGTTTTATATTTTCAGCTTTCCTACTAGCCATTTATAGTTGATAGATTTGGGGGTGGTCTCTATGGTATAGAGGTTAGGTGTTTACCTCTTGTGGCAAAGGTACTTGGTTTGCTCCCTCGAGGAGCCATCAGGATATTTTTCCAAAGATCCCTTATCTCAGTTATGTTATGTTATGTTATGCGATCGATGTCACGGCACATTAGGCATTCCCATGCATGCTCTGTCCTCCGCTGCAGCAGCCATCCTAAAGTCCATTTGCTCACCGTATCCATGAGAAGTTGATTACTATATCTTCTCTCTACCACGAAGACGACACTGTCTGGCATGTCCACACTTAACGCCTAATTCTCGAACTCGCTCCAGTGTCTGAGACGTGCCCATGTCACATAATTGAGAGCGTACTTATTTCAGTGTAGGTGAGATAGATTTCTAGTCCTATCGGAAACGGCAGTAAACGGACATCCTATATTTAAGTGGAGTGCGTAAAAGAAGATCCATTAGCAGTTTAATATCGAGAAGAGCAGGCTGGAAAACCACCACCCTGTCAAAATTCATTAAAAAGATTTTAAAATAAAAATTCCTACAAAAATATTTTCATCATCTTTTAAATGACGCTCGGGACACTCGCAGTACTACAGAGTTCATGCACTGCCGCTGAGATCTTCCTGTGTAAGAAAGAGATCGAAGCACACATGGTTACTCAACGAGTGCAATGATGATGGTCCTATCCTTCAATAAATCAGCTGATAGATTCACAATTACCTATGATTCACATGGCATTCATCCATAAAATAATTACTAAACCAAAAATGACATTAATATTATGTGATACATGTGACATCATTATGTGATACATCCAATATATACAGAGACAATGGCAGTAAGTAGACAACCAGAAAGCCTTACAATAAAACTCCAGAACGTAGACATAAAACAAACAATTGAGGCCAAATACTTAGGAGCAATTTTCACAGCAGATGGAAGTATCGATAGTGAAATCAGCAATCGTTGCACAAAAGCTAACCAGGTACTGGGACAGTTAACACCACTGTTGTCACATAAAGAGATAACGCTAACAACTAAAGCAAATCTTATAAGAACGATTTTCTGGCCAACACTATGTTACCAGTGTCAAATATGGCCAATAACAGCAGCTAATGAGCGGAAAATCATAACCACAGAGATGAGGTGTCTTAGAAGAGCTGCAGGTGTGACAATAAGAGACAAAATTAGAAATGAAGAAATCAGAAGGAGACTGGATGTGAAACCAGTTATGCAATTCATAAAAGAACAGATTAAATGGTTTGGACACCTGACCAGAATGTCCTGGTATCGCCTACCACAGAGAGCCACACAGAAAAAGTATAATGAGTACAAGGCAAGAGGAAGACCATGCAAAAGATGGAGCGATGACATCAAGAACAGCCTTACGAACATGAATATCAGCTTACAAAGTGCCTTATAACAAGCACACACAAGATCACTACGTTTCATCCCCAACACTTCTATAAAGAAGTAAATGGTGGAAGAGAAGAAGAAAAATCCAATATCATGCAAATGCATCGTTCAATGATCAACTGTCAATGTATAGAGCATATATTATAGGTAATATCCTTAAAAGACAGAGCTGAAAATTGTTAGGGTATGTTATGAGTCCTGCAGGAACTATCATCATTTGGACACCAGAGGGAAAAGAAGAAAAGGTAAACCGAGAAGAACGTGGATGGACAAAGAAGAGAACAAATAGACCTATAAAAAAGATCTCAAAATCAAAGAAAACAGGCTGATTCTACGAAAAAGAATAAGAAAATGGAAAATATTTTGGACATATGAAGAGATCCGGATGGTTGGAGAAGACTATCATGGAAGGAGGCATCTCAGCAAATAGAAGAGGAAAACCAAGGAGAAGATGGATTCAGGATGTAATATGATTTGAACATGACAGCTGCAGAAGTGGGACATCTGTCCTATTGGAGAAATTTTCGCACAACTGTTAAGGTGACAAAGTTCTGCTCAGGACAAGCTATTGGAGAATGTTGATGATTCTGTATTTCAAGAGCTGGAAGTAGCTAAAGTAATAGCCGAAGATAGAAAGACTTGGTCTGAGTTGGTTGAGAGTCTATGCCCCAACCGAGGTTTAATAAGGCACAAGAAACAGAGTTTATATTATTGTTTATTCTCCTACCCCTCCTCCAACATAGCATTGTTTATTGTTTCCATTTCACCTGTGTGATGCCGAGGGCACGCAAGGGAAGCAAAGAATAGTACCACTGCAATCTACAAGGCAGAGGCGACTGATGTAGGACCTAGGGAAGCTATCCTAGTAAATAAAAAGCATTGCAGAAATTGGATGTGCTGCGCATGATAGGTGCATAACTGGCACAATGTACAATCGCTCTTAGACTCAGATCACATACAAATCATTCAGAGTGGTTAATAAGTGGTTGATATGGAGATTTTCGAAGAAGAAGTTTCCATTTGGTGCAAAGAGTCTGTCAAGTAATAAGTTTTATAATTATTTTTTTCTCTTCAGATTACTCACTTCATGAATATCTTCCATCTTTGCCACAACCACAGTTTAGATTTGTTACAATCTTCAGGTTAATGAACCAACTAACATCTGCCCTGGACTATCTCAACAATTTGGGTATTGCATACCTCTACTGGATCAGTAAGAATATTGGCAATTTTTTTAATTTAACAGAGCTGCCATTGCAATCATTTGTTATCTCTCCTTCTTTCGATCGCATAAGGTTGTTGCTGGAGATGCAGAGCTTGTGCTTTGTACAATACTTTCAGCAGGTGGCGTGCTATTCTTGCAGAGAGGGGCTGAACCGTATCGGGAAACCCTGTGCAATTAAGTCAGTTCTTTTCCTTTAGACCTCCTTTATAGACTTCTTTAATCCTTTTGTTGATGTGTGAGAAAGCATAGATCCTATGTTCTTCTTCTTCTAACCAGGGCTGCGAGTTTTCACTCTTGGGCAGTCAATGCCAATTTGTAGAATCTGCATGTGTTCTGTAATTGTGGAAGACTAGTGTAAAGGGTATTATGAACAGATGGGTGTGGTGGGAGGAGTTCTTGTCTAGCTTTATGCAGTCCAGGACATTCAAGCAAGATATGCTGTACTGTCTCACATGAGTGACTGCACTTTCTACAGTGTGGTAGGAGTGTGGGGTTTATTCTGTGTAGGTGGTAATTCAGTCCAACATGTCCTGTTCTTAACTGAAAGTTAGTGCTTTGATCTTTTCATTGTAGCAGATTTATATTGTCCTTGGGGTTTGGTCTATTCATCTCTGCATACATGTCCCGACCAGTCGTCCCTATAACCCATCGGTTCAGCCAATCTTCTCTGGAGTTGTTTTTCAGAATCTGTTTTATACTTTGTATGCTAACAGCTTTGTCTATTTGTGGTTTTGATGATCCCTGTTTGGCCAGATGATCTGCCTTGTCATTTCCTGGGATATTTGTGTGCCCAGGGATCCACTGTAGAATGACATTAATATCAAAGGAGGAAATCAGATTGTGGATGACTGATGCCAATGACTGGATCTCGCTTGACTGATTCTGCTGTTCCTCTAAAGCTTGTAGTGTGGACTGTGAGTTAGCGAATACTGTCATGTCTTGGACAATACTTTCTCCAAGCTCAAACTACTGGTGGACTAGTTCTACAGCGGTCTTTATGGCTATAATCTCTGCCTCATAGTTGGAACATATATTACCACAAGGGGCACAGTAACTATAGGTAGTTCCATCTGGATATTTCAGGTATATGCCGAAGCCAGCGTAAGTAGTGACTTTGAAAGCTGAACCATCAGTGTAGGCATGGATAGAGGAAGTTGGATAACTGTCTATTGTCTCCAGTGCACAGGTTTTAAGATCGGTGCAAGTGTTGCTTTGTTTATAGTTTTATCAAGGAGGTATTTCTGGATTACTGGTTGTTTTATGTTTAGCCATGGTGGTGGGCCAGGGCATCTTGTGATCGGTTCTCTGTCAGTTGGGAGATGGTAATGTTCTTCGAGATTTTCCCAACTTCCAGCAATGATTTTTGCTGGATTCTTTGATTAGATTTCCACCTGTCAATAGTTTGTCTTTTGGGATGGTTTTTTTATATTCTTTTATATTGCTCGACTGCTTCTATTAGTGCCCTTCGTCTCCTAATATCTAGTGGTTCGATGTTGGCGTCGATTTCACAAGCAGCAGTTGGGGTCGTTCTCATTCCCCCACATATAAACCTGAGACCCTGATTCTGCACTCTGTCCAGGGATGTTGTAATGTGCTCACTTGCTATAGCTTGGAGAGGAAGGCAGTTGTCCATTGTAGATCTTACATAGCCAAGATATAGTTGCCTAAGGGTGCTCTTGTCTGCACCCCAAGTGGTGCTAGCAAGTCTTTTAACCATGTTGAGTCTTTTAGATGCTTTTTCTTTTATGTTGTTAATGTGTTCTGTCATCCTCAGTTGTTTGTCTAATTTGACTCCCAGGTAAGTCGGGTTTTCCTCTTTTTCAGCAGTGCTCCATTCATTGTAAGCCGAAAGGTTCTTTGAGTTGTTTTGGAGCTGCGGGAGAATGTAGTATACACAGTTTTCTGTTCATTGACTTTAAGCTTCCATAGGTTGCAATATGTTGAAATTATGGCAAGGGTTCTATTAAGTTTAGCCTCAGTTAGTACAGGGTATTTCTCGCTTGTCCATATTACAAGGTCATCAGCAAAAGGGCTTTCTGTGTGTTTAGAAGGGATGGGAGGTCATTGATGAAGATGAGGAAAGGGTGCAGCTAAGGACAGAGCCCTGTGGAGGCCTTCCTCTAGTGTTCTCTTGGAGGACATTGTTCCACTAAAAGATGTTCCCATGGTCCTGTTTTGGAGAAAAACTTGTATCCATTGTAAAACACGTAATCACAAAGTACTGTAGTTGTACAAATTACAAAAACAATGACAAAATAATAGCAACGTTTGACCAACAAGGCCTTTATCAAGCAAACGAACTAACAGCAGTGACAAATTTTAAAAACAAATGGACGACCAAAACAAACATTTCTAATGAAAATCTGGAAATAAAACCAAAAATAAATAGGTTTTTATTTCCAGATTTTCATTAGAAACGTTTGTTTTGGTCGTCCATTTGTTTTAAAATTTGTCACTCCTGTGTTCGTTGTTGATAAAGGCCTTGTGGATCAAACGTGTGTATTTGGTTTTGTAATTTGTAAAACTACAGTACTTTGTGATTACGTGTTTTGCGAATCAAATAGTTTTACTGCAGTCTCATCTGTTTTGTGAATATATGTATCCATTGTAACATCTTTCCATGGATCCCCATATTGAGCATCTTCATCAAGAGGCCCTTCCTCCAGACTCTGTCATATGCTTGTTGTAAATCAATGAAAACCACGGTTGTGTGCTTTTCATTCTGGAATCCATCAATTGTATTCTGCACAAGTCTGAAGAGTTGGTCTTCTGTTCTGCAACCCCTTCTAAACCCTGCCTGGGTATTATCAAGTGACTGTTTTTTCAAGCCACCAATAAAGTCGATTATTAACCATTCTCTCCGCCAACTTTCCTAAACATGAGGTCAATGAGATGGGCCTGTAACTTAGGGGTCGTCTACTGGTTTCCTTTCTTGAGGATGGGAGTGATATTGGCTGTTCGCCAAGCAGCAGGTATCTCGGCCTCTCTCCAAGTTCTATTTATAACAGATAGCAATATCAACCTAGCCTTCTTGCCCATATGGCATAACATTTCATTCTTAATCTTATCTGGGGATAATCAAGGTTTTAATTTTTTCATTGCTGTTTCCATCTCGCATAGACTAAAATCTTGTTCAAATGCACATACATTCGCTACTGGTGCATTGTTTTTACTTTTAAAGATTTTCCATAAGCTTTATCCAGCTGTTTTCTTCTTGTGCTTCTGTTAATGTTAGCAAAGTGTTTGTTGAATATTTCAGCTTTCTTTTTGCATCTATGATGGTTTCATTGTTTCTTTTGATGGGTCTGGGATTTTCTTTCTTTCTAGTGCCTGTCAGTTTGTTTATCAGATCCCATGCCTTGTGGCCATCTTTATTTAGATCAAGTTTCTGACACGTGTTTTGCCACTTCATCTTCTTTTCTGCTTTAATTAGGAGGCGAACTTTGACAGTCAAGCGATTATAATTGGTTTTATTAACTCGATTAGGTTCTTTTTGAGCTTGTTTTCTTGCTTTTCTTCTATCCATCACTGCCTTTTCTAGATCTTTGTTCCAGTATGGCTTATATTTTCTGGTGTTTCCATTTGGAATGGCCTCTCTTGCAGCTTCCAGTGTTTTACAACATATGTTAGCAAAGACAGTATTGATATTTCCAGTGAGGTCAATTTTGTCCATGCCTATGTTGGTCTGGTTCTCGAAGAGCGGCCAGTCTGCTTTTCTGAAATTCCAGAACTTTCTGCTTCTATACACTGAGCTTCTGAGTTGCTTGGTGGTAACAGAGATAAGTATGGGAAGATGGTCACTCCCTATATCATTCAAGACAGTGATAGTTGTTGCATCTATAATGTCAGCTGATACTATGGTAAGATCTGGTCTGCTATTCGTACCATGGGCTCTGTGTAGAAGTGTTGGTTTGGTTTCTGAGCTCTGCATTACCGTGAGGTTGGATGAGTTACACAGGTCTTCAATGTCTCTCCCTCTTTTGTTGTAATCTTTGTAACCTAGTGCTGGTGTGTGTGCATTAAAGTCTCCTGCAATAATTGTTCTGGTGTACATGGGTTCCTTGAACGGCTGGTCAGAGGTGCAGATTGGTGAACAATAGATGTTATGTACAGTATATCTCACTCCATCAAACCACACTTGGATGGTCTGGGCGTCTATGTTGTTGTGTGGTCTGTTGTGAACTTCTGCCTGCACATCATTTCTTATCAGTGTCATGAGCCCTTGACATCTGTAGCACTCGATTTGTATTGGTGTAACCAGTGATGTTAACTCCTTTGAGGTAAGATGGTTTCTTGTATAAGGACAATGTGGACATTTTTCTGTTGTAGAGTTCTTTCAAGCTCCATCTTTTTGTTCTGTAGTCCTGAAATGTTTATCTGTAGTATATTAATGAATCCTTTACATATTTTTCACACGGAGCGAGGGCTTCACTGCGTCCGGACCTTGCTTGACCGAGGCGACGTCCGAGCTCGTATCTAATATATTTGTGTTGTACTGGCATTATGACTGGAGTCATGTTGCGACAATTTCATCCCAAAGAGGTTGTCAGACATAGATCTCTTACTTGATCTGGGGCTCCTGGTAGTTCCGGGCAGATATGTGGTATCAGGGTGTCACTGGATCGAACTTGGGGGGAGCACAGTTCACCGTTGCACAATCCCCGCTTTTCATAGGTGCACCATGCTTGCAGGCCTTTATCACTAGCTCTGGTTCTGGGCTATTCACTATGGCCATGTCACGCCATGTGCATAGGTGTTTTGTGCATCTCCACCCATCCAGCTATTCCCTTCCAACACACAGAGTCCGTCTTCACCATGGGTCCCTGTAAGCAGTGTGACCCTATCTGGCTCAGTGCAATGCCAGTGTCTTATCACCTCTTGTCGCAACTGGGAAGGAAGTGGGAAAGGGATGTAAGGGGAAAATGGGGAGGGAAAATGGGGGACGTGGGAGGGTTAAGCAGGATTACTCTCGCCCACTCATGTTGTTTAGCCAGTCAGCCGAGACTGTTGCCCGGGTGTGGCACGTGGAGCCAAACATGTACTAGATGAGAAGTGGGGACCAAATAGGATTATGACTATCCATGGACACGGCCAGGATACGGCTCTCATTTTCCATGAGGTACTAACCCCTACCTTCTCACCCAACACCCCAGAACCTATGTTCAAACAGAATATCTGAACGATCCATTCATCATCAAATAGCTTGTTCTGAACAGAACTTTACCACCTTAATAGTCCTTCAGAATTTTTCTTTCTCCAATCGGTCAGATGTCCAGCTTCTGCAGCCGTCATAGTCAAATGATCATTTACATCCTCAATCCATCATCTCTGCGGTATTCCTCTTCTCTTTGCCAGGATGCCTTCTTCCATGATAGTCTTCTTCAGCCCTTCGTGTCTCTTTATATGTCCAAACTACTTCAATTTCCACATTCTTATTTGTAGCATCAGTCAGTTTTCTTTGATTTTGAGTTCACTCTTGCTGTAGACTATACTATATGTTGTCTTTCTCTGTGGCAGATTATACCATGTATTTATTGTCTTGTTTCTTTTTCAGGCAAAAATATTCTGATGACTAGCTACACTGCAGAAGATTTTGTAGTTAAGATAAGCAACTTCTCCTGCTCCGTCTTGCTGACACCTCCTGATGGGAAACAGCCATGTTATGATGGAGGTCACCTGCTCCTAGCCCTACCTCGCCACATCATCGCACCTGAGGTATACATTTCTGCTTTATTGTGTACACAGATATTTGTTAGTTTTAGTTTAGTCGTCGGATTATCATCACTGCACATTAAACAAATTAGTCCATAAGTGCTCCGATTTCCTCTTCAGTGTGTCTCTCAAAGTGTGGCAACTAACGACACTGGTTCTTTGTTGGTTTACTATTCTTCTTTGGCTACTAGTATAGTGCTCTTGTCTAGCTACACCACTTTTGACTTAGTATTCTTGCAGAGAGACAGCCATACGCTTAACAGCAAGAGTGAACAACCAATTTCATCATCCACATGGGGAAAGAGATTGGACAATTCCTACAGTCTGATTAGGGTTATAGATTCACCACCATTACTTGAATCATTTACAAGTCCTATCTCCCTTAGTGATTCAGAAAATCATCCTAGTTCATTGCTCGCCCGCTTTTAACAGCAGCCATACCTGCTATAGGCGCATTTATTTTCCCTTACACCTGCATGCCCTGACACAAAAATAAATTTTTGTCAGTCCAGACCTCTGAATATGTTGGTTTTAATTTAATGCGGGAAGGACTGGATTAAATATTTTACCAATGTTGAAAGTTGTACAGGAAATTGAAGCTAATGGGGTTCTGGCTCACCTAAGGGGATAGACTCCTTGGTCAGGTTTTTTTGGTTTGTCCTACGTAGGAAGGTGAATCCAAATTAAAAAAGCATGTAGAAACCGGATGTGCTGGCCTATAGGACTCTAAGAGGTTTGGTTCATAGGCTCCAACGCATGTAGGACAGGCAAATCTGAACATTTCGGCCTACTAGTATTGTGTGAGCATTGTATTCGGCCTAGTAGTGTCATCCTTTTGTATTGCCACTTTGACTTTCATCAGCCACAATGAATTTTTAAATTTAACTCTTTTTAAATCCAAATTTGTTGTTGTTGAATTAATGGCGTCAGCGTGCAACACGTGTGCTTATGTGATACAGACGCGATGTATCTTTCCTTTAGCCACGTTTCTTATTGACGATGGTTTCACATGCGAGTCCCGTAATCTTATCTATGCCATTATCTGTAAGTGATGTAACAAGGCTTATATTGGCGAGACAGGCAAGAGGCTCAGTGACTGATTTGCCCAACACTTGCGCAACATACGCCAATGCTCTGTGACCCTGTAGCCACCCATTTCAATGATACTGGCCATTTAGGAGCTCACGATGTCCAGGTCACAGCCATCCGATCATGTTCCTCGGATGATCGCAGTCAATTTGCTCTGGAGAATCGGTTGATTTTTTTGTATGGTACCTTGCGACCACCTGAGCTCAACGTATTACATTCCTATGCTTCTTAGTACTTTCTCTTCCCATGCCTTGTAATCTATATTGGTATATGTTGCATGTATTCAAGTTATATATTTACTAGAATCTCTTCCGTTCTATTTCTAGTTTTTATGTGTGTTTTTTGTGTTACATTTATTTCGTTATTCGTTTTTATTCCCAGATTTTCATTAGAAACATTTGTATTTGGTCGTCCATTTGTTTTTTAAAATTTGTCACTCCTGTTGTTCGTTTGCTTGATAAAGGTCGAAACGTTGCTGTATTTTGTGATTGTTTTTGTGATTTGTAAAACTACAGTACTTTGTGATTACGTGTTTTGAATTAATGGGCATTTTAAGACCCAATGATGCATATTCTTTCAAATAATGTAGTTCCTTCTATTTTACTCAAAAGTTTAGAGACAACTTCAGGGTAGAGTATGCCAGTGATGTATGGGGTCTTGGCTGTTTGCTGCATGAGCTGGTCACTGGGTATCCAGTCTGGCATGAACATCGGCATGTCCTTGATAATGATTTTAGAAAAATGGTGAGTATATACCAGATGAGTTTTATTTCTAACTTTTATTTCATATTTTTATATATAATATAAATATATATATATTTTATTATATCTGTGTTTGTTTCGTCGTTATTTTCAATCAAGTTAATCATTCTGTGTTCTGTGGGGTTTGCGCTGAGAATGTAAGTATGTTGCTCCTCGTTAAGCTCCGTGGCAGATTATAAATCATTATAGAGTAATAGTTGCAGCCGATTGTTCAACTGGGAGCAGGAAGGTTTAGTAGTAGTAGTAGTAATAGTAATAGCAGTCATGTATGTCATATGCCAGTAGGAGCATTGGCTAGGACAGCTCTCCGATCTACATCAGATAAGGTCTAGATGTCCAAGAGAGACATAGAGAAGAACCATGGAACAAGAGAGTTGAAAACTTATGGCCTGACATAGGAAACTATCGTTAGAATGCTGACAGAACAGCAACAGTGGAAATCTCTTGTGGAAGCCTTATCTGGCAAACTTAATACAAAGAGAATATAGATGGAGATTGTAATAGTAGAAGCTTTCTTGTTATTCAAAAGTTTCGCTTTAGTTATGAGTTCTTGCTTTGCTAAAGTTTAAGTTTTCTGCTTCTTTGTTCATTCTAGTAAAACCACTTATAAACCCCACTTTGTGATGTTTTTTTGTTGTAATTTGAGCATAAGTATGTTGGAATTTGTTTACAGTAAATCTGACATATTTGTAACTTTCGTCCAAGCATATCTTCTTCTTCTTCTTCAATGATCCAGCGGCACTTGAGCTCTTTCCCTTCGGCCTAATGCTATGTAGTGGTATCTGCATGTGTTTGTAAGTTGTTCTTTTGTTCCGTGTATAATGTGTTCCATTTATCTGGCCTTGGAGGATGAAGGGTCTTCCTGATGTCATCTAGTGTTTGGCACCTGAAGAGGTGGTGGTGAACAGTTTCATGATGATGTGCACACAGCTGGCACTCTGGAGTGGGTTGTGGCGGCCAAGCACATCATTCAATTTCTTCATGCTTGTTCTCCTGGATGTTTCATGGTGGTGCAAAGATGAGAACAAATAGATATATCCAGAAAAAACTCAAAATGAAAGAAAACTAACTGCCTAATGTTACAAATAAGAATGGAAAAATTTGAGTATTTTAGACATATAGACACAAAGGGATGGAAAAGACCATCATGAAAGGAGGCATACCGGCAAAGAGGAGAAGAAGAAGACCACGGAAAAGATGGATTCAGGATGTAACTGATGATTTGAGCATGACAGCTGCAAAGGCAGGGCATCTGGTCTATGAGAGATAGAAATTCCAATGGACTGTTAGGGTGGCAACATTCTGCTCTGGACAAGCTAATTAATCTTCTTCTTTGCGTCAGTTCTTTATGACCAATTTTAATCACTCTTTGTGATATGTTTGATCTTTACCAAGAACGTGTATACGTTGCACATTGGTTAGGTAGGTACGCATAGACTTCTACATGTTTAGGACACGTGCATCCGATTTCAGCCAAACCTCCTTACTCGCCTCTTACGACATGTGTGGCAGGTAAGAGTGGTTCTATTCTTTACACCCCAAATTTGTGATCCGATAACCACTCTGACGGCTATTTGATGAGGATGAAAGTTTTTTTTTTATACTTAACTTGAACACAAGTTCTATGTTTTATCTTTCGACTCTGATAAGTTTATTTATCATGAGCTTTAATATTTATGTTTTGATTTCTTCTTGCATTTTAGGTAGGAGAAACACCGAACATACCAAGTGCCTGTCCAGAGTTGGTAGATGTGTTTACTGCCTGCTGGGAGGTACAGTGTATATGTTGTATATATTTGTTAATGTTTTACTCACACTTTGTGAGTGTGTGCTTACAAAAACCTCCAAAGAGTACTCCTTGTCTAATTCTCTTTTCTCAACGCACCATATCAACCACTTGTTAAACTACTCTTTGGGATTTGTATGTAATATGAGCTTAAGAGCGATTGTATGTTGAGCCATTTATGCGCCTACAAATAGGGCAGCACATCCGATTTCTGCTTCGCTTTTATTTACTAGGGTAGCTTCCCAAGGCCCCTACCTCAGTCACCTCTTACGACATGCCCTGCAGGTCGCAGTGTTCCTATTCTTTGCTCTCCTTTTAGGCCCAGCAACACAGTCTTTGTCAAAATCAATTGTCACATGATTTTGTACACTGATCTTGTTGTGAAGTCTTATAGACTGTAGGATCTTGTACATATGGAGAAACATGCAAAAACGAAGTACTTTAGTCTTACAAAGTAGTTAATTGCATATCCTTTACAGGACTTTGAGAATCAATCCCAGCTTTTTAACGCTTTTGTGATTTTTCTAGGCATTATTACGTTCAGTAGTTTGCCGTTGCTTTCTGAATAGGTGGAGCCATCGTCCTTTTGTAAAAATCCCCACGAAACAATTTGCAACCAAACTGTCTGCAGCATGATTCGAACTCAGAACGTTGGGGTTAATAGACCGAGTCACTATCCCATCGCCCGAGTGGTTACCGGGCCCAAATTTGGGTGTAAAGAATAGAACCACTGTTACCTGCCATGCATGTCGTAAAAAGCGACTAAGGATGTTTGGCTGAAATCGGATGCACATGTCCTAAACTTGTAGAAGTCTATGCATTTAGGAGCCTACCAAACCAATGTGCAACGTATACACATTCTTGGCAAAGATCAAACATATCACAAAGAGTGATTAAAATTGGTCATAAAGAACAACGCAAAGAAGAAGAAGACTATCCTATAAGCCACAGACGCCACCAACTTACAAAGTACAAAAACAATACACAGCAAAGTTTCTATCAAAAGTGCAGCCTTTTGGTCAAAATCTTGCTGTATATTGTAAAACTACAGTACTTGTTTCGCATTGCTACATAGTTTTACTACGGTCTTTCTTTATATCGATCATGTACACATAGGATCATATGTGGTGAAGTCTTATAGACTATAGGATCATGTACACATAGGATCATATGTGGTGTAGTCTTATAGACTGTAGGATCATGTACACAAAGGATTATGATGTGGACACAGTGATAATTGATAAGTTGAGTAGTCTTGTTTACAATAGAATCTAGTTACTGAGTTTTATGCAACATAACTCTTCTTCTTCTCGTTCTTTGCATTCGTTCTTTACGACTAATTTTAATCACTCTTTATGATATGTTTAATCTTTGCCAAGAACATGTATACGTTGCACATTGTTTGGTGGGCCCTAAACGCATAGACTTCTACATGTTTAGGACATTGCATCCGATTTCAGCCAAACCTCCTTAGTCGCCTCTTACGTCATGAGTGGCAAGTAACTGGTTCTATTCTTTACATCCCAAACTTGGGCCCCGGTAACCACTCGGGCGATGCAACATAACTAAAATAATCTTTATCAGCGCTGTTCAATGTGGCGCACGCGAGCGTCATGACGCCAATGTGGTACATTCCTGGCATCCTATTTTTATTCCTTCGGCTAGAACGTTAATCAGAATTTCCATACAAAAATGTTTATCTAGATAAGTTTTTTTGTAGTAAAAAAACAGTATTAAAAAAATTTAACTTGTAGTCAGAATTCAGTTTACACTTGTTATTAATGGTACTTATTAATATTATTTTATTATTATTAGTAGATTTAGTTTCCCTTTCTTTTTGAATTCTTATCTTTAACAACTGGAAGCATTGCAAGACAGGCACTGTTTTAGAACCCACAGGGAAAGAGGAGTAGGGGAAGGCCTAGACATACCTGGACAAGAGAGCTGGAGGAAGATATGAAAAGGATAAGTAAAATATGGAAAGAATTGGAAGGGATGACAGGAGAGAGGAAGAGCTGGAAGAAGTTTGAAGACCTGTGCTCCGTTGGTAGCTGAAAGATGAAGAAGTAGAATTAGTATTGCAATTTGCCTGTGTGTGCGGGGCCGCAAGGGAGGCAAAGAATAGTACCACTGCGACCTTCAAGGCATGTCTTAAGAGGCGACTGATGTACAATCTAGGAAGCTACCTTAGTAAATAAAAACAGCACAGAAATCGGATGTGCTGGCCTACTTGTAGGCACATAACTGGCACAACATACAATCGCTCTTAGGCTTGGATCACATACAAATCACACAGAGTGGGTAACATGTGGTCCATATGGAGTGTTTGAAGAAGAAGTTTTGCAATTGCCACATGGCACCTGCACCTCTTCAGTCATTAGTCAGATGCGTCCCAATATATTTAAAAAAATGTCAGATAGCACTGCTCTACATGTGTCATTGTTATCTGTACCAGATCTCATTATTTTGAATTTCCATTTTGAATTTCTTGTTTACAGGTGGAACCAAGTAAACGTGTACTGTTGAGTGACCTTGAGATAATGTTGATACAGGCTTTTCATGTCCATTTGAACAGTTTCAGTTAGTTTGTTTGTGCCATATGTAGTTATATATTTGATTAACAAACATGTGTTACGCAACGAAGAGGTTAGCACACAGAATTTGAAAAATGTTGTCACAATAAAGTGTTGGCTATGATATCAATAATTGAGAAGAAGTGATAAAATCAGAGTGGTCAACCACTAGTAACAATTGTTATAAGAAGGAGAAGATGGAGATATGTTGGGTATACCTTGAGAAGAGACGATCAAAGAATACCAAAGCAGACATTGAAGTGGGAGGCAACGAGTTCCAGAGAGAGGATACCCTAGAGAAACCCTGCAACATTTACTCAGTGAGGCAAGAATTATCGGATTTTCTTCTTCTTCAAACGCTCCATATCGACCACTTGTTAAACCACTCTTTGTGATCTGTATGTGATCTGAGCCTAAGAGTGATTGTACATTGTGCCAGTTATGCATCTACAAGTAGGCCATTGCCATTGCTTTCTGAATGGTGAGATTTACTTTTACCATTCGTAAAAATTCATGGTAACTAATTTGCTTCCAAACTGCCCGCCGCCGAGCTTGAACAAGGTACACTTGGGTTGTGGTCGAGCTCACTACCGCTTAAGCTACAGACGCCCACGCAAAGATTTATAGGAAGTTTTATTAAAGATTTAACACAAATAATAGTGACATATGCAATAATAAAAAATGAATATATCTAGTTTAACCTACTCAATCGACTGTCATTTATGATGTTTAACACATCGACTGTCATTTATGATGTTTAACACATTGACTGTCATTTATGATGTTTAACACTTTGACTGTCATTTATGATGTTTAACACATCGACTGTCATTTATGATGTTTAACACTTGTCATTTTTACCACGTTAATTGTTTTTATATTGTGTCCTTTTTCCATATCCAAAACGCTGCATTTGCACATATTTTTTTATTGCAAGTAAAGATATTAAACACATTACAGTTTATCAGATTGTAATACATGTAGTGTTTTGTGTCCATTTTGTAATTTATATTTCAATTCTTTTAATTCTGTTTATTTAGGTTTCCATAATGTTATCTTATCTTAACCACATTTGCACGTGAAGGCCGTGGTGAGAGTTAGTTTTCTATCTTGTGCCAGGTGTGGTGCCAGTCCATGCTTTCACAGGGACTCTGATATGTTATCGATCCATCGTGTTCTTAGCATGCCTCATGCTCTGCGCCTGAGTGTCGATTATTGTAGGCACGTGATGGTAGTAAATGTGGTTCCATTCTCATTAGATGGCCGAACCACTTGATTCTTTGCTTCTCGATGTACTGTATGCATGGTATAGTACCAACGATGCTTCTGATATTCTCGTTTCTAACTCTATCTCTCCTTGTAACTTTGACAGCTTTTCGTAGACATCTCATTTCACATGTTGTAATCTTTCTTTCTTGTGTCTTAGTCAGGGCCATGTTTGGCACTGATAGCAAAGAGTTGGATAGCATTATGTTATCTACACCATCATTTGTGAACACTGTGATACTACTTGCAAAGGTGAGACTTGCAAAAAACATGATGACCTTGTCTGCAAAAATATGCATGATATCTGCCATTACATTTTGGCACCAACTTACTTAGAGCAATCAATGGAATACCTGAAACAGCAAAAAAGACAATATCAAGAGGAGCGATGCGAACCCTATTGGTGCAATATACTAAACACTGAACAGAAAAGCACAAACCACAGTCTTCACACTTAGAACGGGACATTGCGTTCTCAGAGCACATATCGATATAATGGGCTTCAGGGGTTCGGCTGCCTGCACCTGTAGAGCACCAAAGCAGTTCCCAGAGTGAGCACATCCTGCAAGACTTTCCCATCCTGAGCAGTGTGTTAATGAAAATCTAGCCAACAGCAACAACCCTTCAAAATAAACTATGGGGGACAGGTGGGGCCTTGTTTATGACACATACCGTAGTCGCATAGCAGAAGTTGATCGCAGAAGGAGAAGAAGGTGCAACATAGTACAAAAATTGCCCAAAGAATTTAACAAAGCGCAACACACAGCAGAGGTATGACTGCCCATCCAGAACTATATTTTATTAACAAAATACATTTGTTTTAAATTACTCATGGACAACTACAGGCCCAGGGAATAAGTTAGAAGGATGGACAACTACAGGCCCATGGAATAAGTTAGAAGGATGGACAACTACAGGCCCAGGGAATAAGTTAGAAGGATGGACAACTACAGGCCCAGGGAATAAGTTAGAAAGATGGACAACTACAGGCCCAGGGAATAAGTTAGAAAGATGGACAACTACAGACCCAGGGAATAAGTTAGAAGGCTGGACAACTACAGGCCCAGGGAATAAGTTAGAAGGATGGACAACTACAGGCCCAGGGAATAAGTTAGAAAGATGGACAACTACAGGCCCAGGGAATAAGTTAGAAGGATGGACAACTACAGGCCCAGGGAATAAGTTAGAAAGATGGACAACTACAGGCCCAGGAATAAGTTGAAGGATGGACAACTCAGGCCCAGGAATAAGTTAGAAGGATGGACAACTACAGGCCCAGGGAATAAGTTAGAAGGATGGACAACTACAGGCCCATGGAATAAGTTAGAAGGATGGACAACTACAGGCCCAGGGAATAAGTTAGAAGCGAGAAAATTTGTAATATTCTTAACTTTGAAATGAAAGATGTGGGCAATAACCAAACAATAAAATTATGATAACAATCTTCAATGACATAAAAATCGTACTAGATGATGGAGCTTCTACTTTGAACGCTCCATATTGACCACTTGTTAACCACTCTTTGTAATTTGTATGTGATCTGAGCCTAAGAGAGATTGTTGTGTCAGTTATCGCCCACAAATAGGCCACAATGATTCGTAGAGATATGGATACTGAATTCGTTGGATGCTGTGCCTGAGAACAAGTGAAGCTCCTAACCAGTATCATTGAAATGGGTGGCTACAGGGGTCACAGAGCATTGGCGATGTCGCAAGTGTTGGGCAAATCGGTCATTGAAAACTTTGTACGTGTTTCACAAATAGGCCAGCACAATCGATTTCTGTGACGCTTATGTTTACTAGGCCAGTATCATTGAAATGGGTGGCTACAGGGTCACAGAGCATTGGCGTATGTCGCGCAAGTGTTGGGCAAATCGGTCATTGAAAACTTTGTTTGTACGTGTTTCACAAATAGGCACACAATCGATTTCTGTGACGCTTATGTTTACTAGGTCGCCTTTGTGGTGTGTGGCCTGCAAGGAAGCAAAGAATAGTACCACTGCTACCTTCAAGGCATGTCATAAGAGGCGACTGATATAGGATCTAAGGAAGTTACCCTAGTAAATAAAAAGCATCGCAGAAACCGGATGTGCTGGTCTACTTGTAGGCGCATAACTGGCACAACGTACAATATCGCTCTTAGGCTTGGATCACATACAAATCACAAAAAGTAGTTAACAAGTGAAGCGTTCAAAGAAGAAGAGAGTTTACTAGGGTAGCTTTTCCTATACTCCTACCTCAGTCACCTCTAGCGACATGACTTGTAGGTCGCAGTGTTACTATTCTTTGCTCCCCTTGAGAAGCCCAACCAACTGAATATCCAGCAAATATACCAGCAGAATCCTACAGAAACTAAATTTTAATATCTCTGTCAATTTATGACAACATTTTCAAGAAATATCCAGTATATATATATGGAACTGCAGTAAAACTATTTGATTTGCAAAACACGTAATTACAAAGTACTGTAGTTTTACAAATTACAAAAACAATGACAAAATACAGCAACGTTTCGACCAACAAGGCCTTTATCAAGCAAACGAACAAACAGGAGTGACAAATTAAAATGAAACACAAATGGACGACCAAATACAAACGTATCTAAGGAAAATATGGAATAAAAACGAATAACGAAATAAATGTAACACAAAAACACACATAAAAACTAGAAATAGAACGGAAAAGAACAATGAAACATCTAGTAAATATATAACTTGAATACATGCAACATATACCCATATAGATTACAAAGCATGGAAAGAGAAAGTACTAAGAAGCATAAGAATGTAATACGTTGAGCCCGCGTGGTCGCAAGGTACCATACAAAGAAATCAACCGATTCTCCAGAGCAAATCGACTGCGATCATCCGAGAACATGATCGGATAGCTGTGACCTGGACATCGTGAGCTCCTAAATGGCCAGTATCATTGAAATGGGTGGCTACAGGGGTCACAGAGCATTGGCGTATGTCGCGCAAGTGTTGGGCAAATCGGTCATTGAGCCTCTTGCCTGTCCCGCCAATATAAGCCTTGTTACACCGCTTACAGATAATGGCATAGATAAGATTACGGGACTCGCGTGTGAACCCATCGTCAATAAGAAACGTGCCTAAAGGAAAAGATACAGTATGCGTCTGTATCACATAAGCACACGTGTTGCAACGCCGACGGCCACACTGGACAGTGCCAAATGAGTCTGGATATTGGACTTAAGGCGACTGTGTACCAACATATCCTTAAGACTTCTGTCCCGTCTGTAAGACACCAAAGGATAGTTGGGGAAGACAGAACGGGTCTCAGGATCTGATCTAAGGATAGACAGATGACGGAATCAAACATTTTTCACCAGGGAACTATGGGGTGGTAAGTTAAGATAAGTTTTACTCTGTCAGAGTTAGTAGTCCTATGCTGGCTGGTAAGGGCCTGCTGGCGAGTGATTTTCTTAACTCGATGCATAGCCGAGACAAGCACCCTCTCCGGGTATAGGCGCCTACGAAAGAAATCAAACATCTCGCGAGCTCTCTCAAGAAATGTCACTATTCTGATGATAGGCAATGGTTATTTGTTACTGAACTGAGATCACAGCACTCCGAGCAGACCCGTATGTGCTCAGTCTCCCCCAACAGATGTCGAAGGGTATCAAAAGTAAATCAATTTGTTCAGTTTTATGGGGAAAATACAAGCTTTTCAAATTATGCTTTGTGATCTGTGTGCTATGAGAGGAGAACGTGAGTTCTTGGCGAAGTACTTTTTGCCCCTACTGCATATAGGACAGGCATATCCGAATTTTGTCAAAGTGTACACGTTATCCAATAGGACAAACATTTATACAGATGTATAAGTAAGATTTTAAAACACGTAATCACAAAGTAAAATCATCTATATTGTAAGTAAGATTTTACAAATAGAAAGGTCTACAAGGTATGTTCTGCACCGAGCAGAGTGCGGGGTTGGCTAGTCTCTCGTAGGAAGTTCGAAAAGTGAACATTAGCATCCTGCTGATGACCAGTAGAACGCGCAAGCCGACCTGATCTCCCAGTGAAGTAGACTGCTGAAACTTTGACCAAGGGATCCAAGGCTAACACAGCATTAGCTCGTTTAGGGGGATAGTTGCTCAGTCTCCTACAACATATGTCGAAGAGTATGGTTACTGACCGATAGTTCCTGTGGCTGTCTGGTTAAGCACACTTCTAACCATCAGGAGGTTATACTTATACATGTCCAACACGTAGTTACTTGAAGGCAAGTCTATGTCCAGCCGGTCTCTTGCATCCACTTCTATTCTCTGAAAATCGTGGCATATCCTAAAGGACGTAGCCATCAACCACAGTCGTCGTTGATTTTCTAGGCACCACTTATACGTTCAGTAGTTTGCCATTGCTTTCTGAACGGGTGGCGCCATCGTCTTTTGTTAAAATCAACTGAAACAATTTGCAAGCAAACTGTCCGCAGCGTGATTCGAACTCAGAACGTCGGGGTTAGTAGACCGAGTCACTAACCCCTAGGCCACAGACGCCACATTCTCTATGAAACCTTTATGCATAATTCATTACTTTGATCTACTGTGGTTGATGGCTACGTCCTGTAAATGATATGCCACGATTTTCATTTCAATTAAGGGCCAGACAACAGTGTACGATCTTCGCAGCACTGCTCAGAGCTAATTGGAGATATTTCAAAACAATATAAACCTGGAAACATGACTTTTAGCTTTGGGCTGAGAATCCTTTCAAAGAGCAAAAGTAACTATCACCCAAGCCACTAGAACAGCGCAAGACAAAAGCAGAAAACCACGACACTGGGCAACAACCGGGTAGCAGTGTGACGACAAAAGAAGACAGTCCTCAAGTCGACTGCCCAGTTTGTGGTTTATACCATAACCAAGTATAAACTTATCTGGAGTTGGCTGCGTTTATACAGTGAGTTAAGCGCATGAAGTAAAAATATGTGCGGAGTTTGCGCCGTGGTCAGTGTTGATCATTTCGATTGGTCATACTTTCATTTGGCGGGTGAAAAACAGGTTGCCAATTTGGCTTTTTTAAATCAGATTTGCAAAATTTGACACTTTTTGAAAGTGGTTGGCTAAAAAAAAAAGTTTGGCCTTTTAGCCGATTTTAGGCATTTTTTCATATGCAAACTTTTTTTTCCAAAAATATGTATAATTTTTAAGAGCAAATTGGGTAAATATACCTAATATAGAGTTTTTATTGGTTTTGGTTTGTATTATAACAAAATATGCTTAGTACTAAAGATTATGCAAGATTTTTTAGCATGCACTGTAGTCCTGTTATCTGTTTTTTAGTGAGGAATTTCGGTAATTTCACTAGGAATCTTTAACTTTGGTGACAAAAAATGGAAACAACCAAATGACAGTAGTCATAAACATGATAGACATTGGAAATGACTTTTGTATAAGTCAAAAGATATTCTGATGAACCGTAAAATGCTTATTGTAAGTTATACCCCTCTCTCTCTCGCAATCGTTCTTAAGCCGTTTTTTTATCATTTTATTGTGATATATAAACAACCAAACATCAGAACGTGATGTACGTGTACAGCCTTCAGTACCTATTGTAGTTCAGGTGCTTATCCTTGGGTGGTTGTTCGGTTTCAACCAGCGTTTGTGTACGGTTCGCTCTCCGCTAGCCTTTTGCTGTCCCCAGCCAAAACCCACAAGGCAGCAGGTTAAGTTATGCCACTGTACAGTCTTTCCTAAAACTAGTAGCCTCGCTCCTGATGAAAAATCAGAAAAACACAGATAGAGGACTCGATCAACAGGACATAATAAACTTCAAGTAGAGAAGGCTCCTAGTGCTTGTTAAAACTGAGCACTATGATAATTTTAAACCAAGCATCAATACCTTTATTTGTAGACTACCATTAATGCATATTGCGGGAGAAAACATCAGTGCAATAGAAGAACAATATAGACAAATAATTTGTGTTGATTGGAAAAAATAAGTCCCATGTAAGATAGATAGATTTTTAACCGACAGGAAAACGTTTTGGATTGGTGTTCTTCAACACAAATCATTTAAAGAGCGTGCCACCTTTGCTCTGACTTACTTAATAACTCCAGTTAGTAATGCTATTGCTGAGAGAGTGTTCTCTCTTGTATCATCAGTCAGAATAAAATCTAGAAATAGAACGCAGCTGCAGCTTCTTGAGGCGATATTGAGAATAAGAACAAAACTGTTCTTATCTAACAAATGTTGCAAGGATGTTACTGTATCTCCTAATATGGTAAAGAGCTTATCTACTGATAAAGTGTATGGTGCTGGTTTCAGTCCTAAGGATAGTGATGACCTTGATTTGGAGCTCTTCTTATGATGTGAGTATGAAATAGCACTGTTTCCTCCTGGCCTTTTTTGGCCTTTTCCGACCTGTGGTTGACCGATTTTCTCAATTTTTAGTTGGCAACCCTGGTAAGAGATATGGGCCAACCACAAGCAACATACCATATATGCCAGAAGAAGTACAGAATTTCGTGCACTCTTTTTTGTTTATCTTGGATTGTGTTCAAGGAGATAATTCTTATTGTGTTACTTCATTTTGAATTTACAACTGTCATGGGTAAAGTCAAATGTGGTGTAGCTATACAAGAACATGACTTATTGACTATGCACAAGACATCCCTCTCAGACAGGGTATATGGCTTGAATAAACTCATACTAAACCCTGCAGTTATAGCCTAATAGGAGGACCGAATACCATTGTGGAGATTGATGAGAACCTGTTTACTTAATTACTAGGTGGAAGAAACACGTGGGTCGAATTTTGCAGTGGGTGGCTTCTGCCGTCGTCGTGAGACCAGCAAATGCTTCATGTTTTCTTGCCGATAGAACAGCAGCAACGCTGCTACCAATTGTTAACTTAATAATTAAGCCAGGTTACATAAAACGGGTTAGGAAATATTGTTAGATTTACCCATTTAACTCATCTGACAGTCACACTGACAGGTTCAATGTATCGAACGTATCATGTGGAGATCAAGGAGATATTCATAAAAACTTGTTACTAGATAAGTGTATACTGTATCTCGCCACATGTTCTGTGTAACTAGTGCTCACTCTCTGTATTACAGTACTGAACTGTAAGGCATAAATAACTAAAACATCTTATCTAGGTTTAATAACAAATTACTTACGACCACAATTTGTTTAAAAGGTCAAAAGTTTTACCTATAAAAATGTGTCAACACAATTTTAATAGTAGTGAAGCTTCACCAATGGTTTGCAGGGAAATGGTCATCCCCATCCAGGTTTACTATTTCAATTTTCGTTAGATAGATGGACTAAATGACTATTACATCGAATCATTTTGACTGGTTGTTGGTTACTGAACAGGCGTCATTACACTCCGGATCAGACCCATATGATATGAAAGGCTACTTGGTCTCCCCCAACACATGTACCAGAAGAGACGTATGCATATTGATGGTTCCTGTGGCTCGGATGACGATTACATCGAACCATTAAGTGGTTACTGGGTCCACACATTACACTCATGGTCAAAATACTCAGTCTCCCTCGACAGATGTAGAAAGAGTATACATACTGATGGTTCCTGTGGCTTGCTCAACTTGCTGGTTAAACTCACTCTACCACTCAGGCACCTAGTTCTACTTTTACAATGGGTGACTAATAAACTTTTTTAAATCGCTGGTTCGTTTCAACATCTATTTTGGTGTCTTCATCCAATAGGCAGTTATGAAGAGACAGAACAATATTCAGAACATCCCCTTATTCATCTTCAGCTCTCTGACAATCAATGCTGTTTATGCAAGCCTTTCCGCTCTTTCAGTTCCACGAACATCCACAAGCCCAGGACAGTAAATCCTTGTAAGCTTCTGGAGGTTAGAAGCTTCAATAGATGACATCCACTCATAACGCTCTCTGCCATTTTGGATCTTACGAAGCATCGAGTGAGAGTCAGATATACCAAAGAGTGAGTGATTGACTACCAATTTCATGGCAAATATCTGAGGTACTACAATTTTTGCAATTACTCAAATTACTGTTAATTACGCTATTATTAATTTCTATTGAAGACTTGAGTAGTTTGTTTACTTCTATTATTAAGATTTACCATCATTGGAATTATAAATGAATGTCAGTTTTTTAATTAATTAATTAAAATCAGAACAGCCATGATTAGTCTATTTTCAGCTTTGTGCGTCATTCACTGTAGTTAATGATTGAAACCAATAATGCAATTGAAATATTATATTTGTAATTGCCTGTGTGTTGCAGAGGCTTGCAAGGGAAGGAAAGAATATTAACACTGTGACCTACAGGGTATGTCATAAGAGTCGACTGAGGTAGGGGTCTAGAAAGCTACCGTAGTAAACAAGCAGTGTTGCAGAAATCATATGTGCTGGTCCACTTAAAAGCTTCTAACTGGCACAGCGTACAATAGCTCTTAAGCTCAGATCACAAAGAACAGTTTAACAAGTGGTCGATATGGAGCGTTTGAAGAAATTTGTAATGATATGTTTAATATATATTATTTATATTATAATTTCATTGTACAAAAGTTTAGGTTTACTCTAAAAAAATAGAGTACTACAACTACAGGAAGAGACAGAAATGACATGTTCATTTCGGGCATGTGATGAGGAGGAGGTTTAGAACACATCGTGACAACGCGTAAAATCGAGGGTAGACAAGACAGGGGAAGACAGAGAGAAAATGTTGGATGGCCTGACTTCATAGCACGGTAGAGCGTCAACATCTGAGTTGATAGCAAACACCAACGGCAAGATTTGTGGAGATCCATGATCGCCTACGCCAGCCGGCACGTCATCCGAGGATGATCACCCATGTGGTACCGGGACCAGCAAGGGAAGCAAAGAATAGTACCACTGCGACCTACAAGGCCACTGATGTAGGACCTGAGAAGCTACCTATTTAATAAAAAACATAGCAGAAATTGGATGTGCTGGCCTACTTGTAGGCTTATAACTGGCACAACGTACAATCGCTCTTAGGCTCAGATTACGTAAAAATTATATTGTTTTAACAGGTGGTCGATATGGAACGTTAGAACACAAAAATAAAGAATGGATTACATCAGCAACATGAGATAAAATAGAACAAAGAAAAGTTAATAACATCTCCAATGTCTCACCAATAAGCTTAACTGAAGTATTTTCTTTTCAACAGAAGTCACTAGAGAACATACTCTCTCACTACAACAGAATACCAGATTTGGTACGGATGAATGTTATGCTGCATTGGAGAAGTCGTCAGGAAAATGATCGTGCCTGCTTTATCTACTGTCATTTTATGAAATGTCGTTAAGAACGATTTAACGATTACAAGACTTAGAGTTGCCAGCCTCATAGAAGATGGGTGTTCCTGGTTAAGGTTATGTTTCCACTTTTCTGTAACACATTTTAACTTTTCTGTATATTTATATATTATGTAAATTGATAAATTCTGGTGCAGTGAAGCTAGGATATTTATTATAAGCATGTGTGTGTGTTGCTGAGGTCTGCAAGGGGAGAAAAGAATAGTCACATTAAGACCTACAAGGCATGTCGTAAGAGGTGACTGAGGTAGGGACCTAGGGAGGTACCCTATTAAATAAAAGTGTAGAGAAATTTGATGTGCTGGCCGACTTGTAGGTGCATAACTGGCATAAAGTACAATTGCTCTAGGGCTCAGATCACTTATAGATCACAAAGAGTGGTTTAACAAGCGGTCGATATGAGCGTTCGAAGACGTTGATTTCTTCTTCTTTGCGATCGCTATTTTGTTGATTATACAGTTAGACGCGTTCTTATGATGAAGTCGACTGTTGTCTGGAGCTCATCTCTGGTGCCATGTAGTTTTGAATGTAGTGTTGTGTTGTAGGGCCAGCATTCCTTTCTTGGGAAGACATACAGGGGACAGTCTTGCAGAACATGTTCTGTGGTTTGTTCAGCGGTGCCACAGGGGCACAGAGGGGATGGGGACAATCGTACACACTGAAGTGTAACTCTTTTGTTGGTAGAGATCTTGCTGAGCTCTTTTTTCAGGGATGGATGGTTACTCTGTAGGGCTTGCAAAACAGATAGTGTGGGCGATCACTCTGGCCGCTAATATTAATCACGCCGTAATTAACCTTTCATATAAATATATGAAACCCAATTCTGTATTTCAATCTTTATTATATGCATTTATTTCACCTATATAGCACCTTTACATCTACAACACATATATCATATTCATACATATATATATATAACATACAATATAGTCCCAACATGATTACCTCACTCTGAAAATGATATATCACCTTACAATATAAAATGCTAAACTATAACCACTTGATTATATAAGCACAAATCTTCACTATTCAAGTCCTACACTCTATTGAATCTCTAATACAAGTTCATCACATAATTGTATTGTACAGGTTAGTCTGAAGTCCTTAGAATGCCTCTGTCTATTTTAAAATGTTAATAGTTTTCTGTGGAACAGCTGTTAGGTTGAGTGTTCCATGGGTCTGTTACTTGTGACTTCAAAGATATATATTTCTTCAAAGTGTCTATTTTCTGTCTCTTGATGAAAGTTTGCTTTTATACATTAAGATCATATCTGTAAAACGAGGCTCTGATAATTTGGTCACTTTTCTACAAATGGCAATTTAGAAGATATATATTTCCAGTTGAACAGGTAAGGCTTTCTCTAGTGCTGTCTGTCTCTATAAGATGCTACTTCTATTCTCTATCAGATTTGTCTATAGGTCTGATCGTGGCTACTCTGCTGTGTGGATCTATTTATGAATCTGCTGTCCACACTACACATGTCTAGTTATACTCACATATCCGTAGTCAGCGTTATCGCCTTCAACTCAGCACACTGGGCCATTCCGTCTGCCCTTTGGGAGTTTTGCAAGACTCTCTCCATGTTCGGCAAATCTCTATCCGAGTTCTAAAAGTCTTTCTGCTAAGTCTCTTCTGCTAAGTTGCTACTGTAGGTACTTTGACAAAAAAATTTAAAATAGTACTACAGCATTAAAAAGAACAGATTTAGAAAGGCCTTCAAATTTGCAATTTAATGACACCTCACCCAAGTCTGTACCTCAATTCTGAAAAAAGTTATTCAAGTTTTTGTGATTAATTTTGTACCAAAAAAACGTAATATGAAACATATAGGTAATATAAAAACATGGATCTCAAAAGGCTCCAGTGCTAGTATTTGATCTGTGAATTTCTTAGATATCTTCCTTATTTATAATCAAACACTATATAAACCATACATTTTCTTGTACGTGAAGATAAACTACATACTTTGGTTACGTTGTCCTAATGTTTCGACACACATTCAGTGTAAGAATATCTTATAAACTCTGTCAACTCAAAATAATGTTAATTAATTATTATAAATAATAACCTGTAACCACCAAGACCAATCACCACAATGATGACAATGAATGATTGAATGAATATAATAATTATTACCTAATAAATAAGTAAAGAGAAACTAAATATAATTTCTAAAACGATATATTTAAATATAATTTGGATGCAGCATTTCAAATTAAAATCAAATGTATTTTAAATGTGTTTTAAGCTAGGGCTAGACATCGGCATATCCATATATGTGTACAAATAATGACAATCAATATAGCGAATGGCTCTGGAAGGAGCCGAAATTCACTTCTCCAAATATCAGGTACCTTGAATTAAATTTATTTTCATATACTCATACTTCTCCATAATAATCCAAATTTACCACACATATGTACAACTTCATGCTGAATTCAAATATAATTATATTACGCAACAAGTGACAACTTTAAAGATATGTACAATAGAACTTACCTGCATGCATTACAATTGGATAGTTTCGAGAACTGACGCTCGTTTGATATGAAACAATATCCAGCGTGTCTAGGAATGAATGACGATTCTAATACCACCAGCGATATTTGCCAGTTAATATCGGAACGATTACAAAAAATCGAAAGATCTCGAAAACACATGTGTATTCTGAACAACTGCCGCACATTTTCTCTGCGCATGCGCGCCATTCTGGCAACGAACTTTTGACCCATTTCAAAGTGCCTAGCTACTGCTAAGTTGTTTCTCTCTCTGTGTCCTATCGGCTGTCGGAGTGTCTAGCCATACTCACATATTCGAACTCAATTCCGGTCCCTTCAACGCAGCACACTGGGCCATTCCGTCTGCCCTTTCGAGCTCTGCAAATTTCTCTACGTTCTGCACGTCTCTTCTCTTCCCTGAATTTCCGTCACCGTCTATTTATATGGGACTAAAACCCACCTTTGTCTTGCCCCAAAATATCTCCATTTAGTTTCATTATCATACTAATGATTACTGACTACCGGCGTCTATCTTCCTGAGAAATCGTCCATAAATCTGTCCGGCATCCCTGCTTAATTTCCAATCTCAGTCTTTAACAAATGAGGTCATCCTACTTATCTTTCGGAAATTCATGTAGTATTTCCATAATGGCTTGTCTGCCTAATTTATTTTGGGGAAACCTAGCCGCTGCATTTTTAAACAGCTTCGTGGGTCGCCCTACTTAATTAAACTTTTGAACTTTTGACTTGTTTTTCTGTGGCCTATTGGGATTTGATACATTTTTGTCCTGCTCACCCACGAACACTATTACAAGTGCATCTGTGAAAAATACCACTTGTTGGCAGGCAGAGTTGGAATTATTGATCATGATTGCGGCCTGTAGTAGTGCTTGAGCCTCTGCGGTGTAGTTTGAACAAGATTTACCAGTTGGCATGTACTTTGTTTCGGTGTGATTGTTGGGATATGTAATATAGATACCAGCCCCTCCATTCTTAATTGCATCTGTTGCAGATCCATTGGTGTAGGTGTGGATCCATGATTGTTTAGGGTAGTTTTCTTGGATCATGCACGTAGTAGCTGTTCTCTTCTGCAGGTCATTGTGTATTTCTCCAGTTGTGATTCCAATAATTGTTATGATTTTTGCTGTATCGCTAACTTGTTCCCAGGGAACAGGGTAGAGATTAGGTATCAGCGGTGTTGTGTGCATTGGTAGGTCATCTTGGTACTGTCTTTTTAGTCGCTTTCCCCGATGGACAAAGCTGCTGCGTTTTAGTTGTCCAGGTGCCAGATCATTTAATCTTGCTTTCATTGGATGCAAGGACATACTGGTCCAATGTCTGCAGGTGTGTGTTAGCAGCTGTAGCCCATGCTGTTGAGCCGAACTCTAGGTGGGGTCTAATTGTTCTGCTGTAGACTTTGTGTGTTCATTAGCTTCCCAGTTGGTACCTGCCAGTTTTCTGAGTATTCCAATTTTTTGTCTGGCCTTTCCTTCTGTGTTTTCTATATGCTTGTTCCATGTGAGTCGTTTATCAAATGTGATCCCTAGATAAGTTGGATTGCTTTCTTGTATTGGAGTGGTTCCTAAGTGTATGTTGACTGCTTTGTCCCTGGGGAGAGGGAGAACAGTGTTGTGGAGGTTTTGTCTGTGTTGAATGTAACGTACCACTTCTCTGCCCATTCCATAAGTTTATCTGCTGCTCGCTGTATTCTACCGGTTGCAGATGTTGTGTGTTCGTCTGCTCACCATAGCACTAAATCATCTGCATATAGAGCGCCTTCACTCCAGCTGGCAGATCCTTTACTAGGTCGTTGATGTAGACGAGGAAGAGAGTTGGAGACATAACTTTTCCCAGGAGTACCCCTGACGTAGTAAGACCTTTTTGCTCTGATGTCCATCGAGTGTGACTCTGGTTCTTCTGTTATGCAGGAACGATTGGATCCATCTTAGCATGTTGCCTTATTGATATCCCCTTATTTTGAATGTTTGGTCTACTTGCAAGTGCTGCTCTTGGATACAACAAACACTGACCTGCTTCTCGTGCAAGACATTTTCCAATTCCGTTTTTTTTGTTATATCCAGCCTGCTTGCTGTTTACTCCTTCTGCGTTCCAGTGCATAATGACAAGTGGCACTTTGGCGTCCTCGTTTTCTGATTCATGTTCAATATATTGTCGCCTGATACGGCGGGGTGTCTTTCGATGTTTATGGGAAAGGGTAGGTCGGGGCCGGGTTTTCGTGCCAACACTTCAACTACGATCGGCTCGGTGTATCGATCTACATCATAATTTTTATCGGACGGTATAATCATCTTATATAAGCGTGAGATGCGTGATACTATGGTTTTTGTGCGCCTTGGCCTAGTATCGCCGACTTCAGCACCTTTACAGAGGAGAGAGGGCTCGTCCCTATTTATTCCATATTCAGCTAACACTGTCGCTGCATGTCAGCAACGGTCGTGGCGAAACATCAGACTCCATCCACACTAAATATAACTATCCCTCGTGTAGAATTTGCAACATTGCACACACAAACACTGGTAAAGGGTGAAATAATCCAATATCACCACCTCAGCTGAAACTAAACAACTATCCGCCGCCATCTTGAAACCGGAACAGACGTTGATTTGATAGTGCTGGTGCAGTGAATGAAGCCAGGATGTTTGTTGTGATAGTGCTGGCATAGTGAAGCCATTTATAAATGCATTATTGATTGGTAATGCTAAGTGCAATGTTAAAGCAGTTCTACTGTATGGGTCAGAAACATGGAGAACAACTAAAAGAATAGCGCATAAATTGCAAACATTCATCAACTGGTGTCTGCGCAGAATAGAGGGAATAAGATGGTATGATAGGGTCACAAATGAGGAACTTATGGAGAGAACAAAACAGATTCCAGTGAACGAACAGGTTAAAAAAGACGCTGGCGCTGGATAGGACACATTGCTGAAACCGGAGGGGAATATAACAAGAAGGGTCCTTGCCTGGAACCCGCAGGGACAGCGAAAGAAGGGGAGGCGGAGATCAACAATATAAAGAAGAGCTGGAGGGAGCTGCAGGAGATAGCTAGAGATAGGAAGACTTGGCATGAGTTGGTTGAGGGCCTATGCCCCAACCCGGGGTAAAAAGGCAAAGAGAGAGAGAGAGAGAATGCTAAGTGCACTCCTAAATGATAGGGATTTGGGTTCAAATCCCAGATTTTGGTCTCATACAACTTGAACTCAGTGAACTTGAACTCAGTGAACTTGAACTCAGTGAACTTGAACTCAGTGAACTTGAACTCAGTGAACTTGAACTCAGTGAACTTGAACTCAGTGAACTTGAACTCAGTGAACTTGAACTCAGTGAACTTGAACTCAGTGATAGTACAAGTAATGTGTTTACCTTGTTTAATTTCCTGAATTCTTTAGCCACGACTAATGACTGTCTCTAGACTTGGTGGGCATCCTCTTCAGTAGATGAGCTCAGAAGCTTGTTGGTCTGAAACAAGCTATTGGATCAACTGTTTTTGATATTGAGTGTAATCTCCTGCATGGTTGTTCTCCAAATGACTCCAATATATGCTTTTATTTCAACATTTGTAACATCTGACCAAGTGTGCCACAATGAGCATGCTAGCTGTGTTTTACTTTGTATCTTCTCAACCGCGCACGTTAGTTTCCATGACAATGTTCAGTTTCAACGAGTGCAGTTGTAAAAATCAGATGGTCATTGAGCCATTCGTGTGTGTCGATTCCTCCCCGTCAATAATGACTGACACATTCCGTTTCTGAGGACATCAATTTTTTTTGGGAGTTTGTTCTCTAGACAGTTGCAGTCTCTTGCTCACGAGATCTATTCTTCCTGGGTTTGTCTGGAGTTATCCTACTCTAGGTGACTTCCCCTTTCTGTCGCCGGAGACGTTTATACAGGGTGTGCTCTCTGGACACTTTAGTTTAATCCCATATACTTGGTCATACATCCCATATAAAGTGACATAGAAGAATACAAAACAAGGAAAAGGATGTCTTCTTCAAGGGAGAGAGGCCGAATGCTATTTGTCCCATAGCTGGGGGATGGGTTGGTTGCAGCCAGAGCATTACCACTCGCCGCTGGGTTTTGTCCCATCACCTTATAAGGCCCCATCCTGCTCCTCGCCCTATGGTCTAGCCTTTCACCTTCAGTCTGTTGGCTTGGTTAGACCTGCCAGGAGTTAGACTCCTCGACATAACTTAAAGGATCCTAAAGGCACACAAATCCTCCAATCAAGATAAGGTAGGCTAATGTGGAGGGTTAAAAATATGCAAAACTACAGTTTCAGACAAACCAGAGATTTGCACACCTGCATTTTGTACTGTAAACCGAAGTTGATTTATTTGGGAAGAGTTTGATCTCATCCATTTATCACTACTCGCTGTCTGTTCAGTCACTGCACTTTGATCAGCTACTGATTCAGATCGATCAAAAGTACTATCTTCATGGCTATTGTTATTATTCATCTTCTTCAGATGACAAATCATTTTAAGATCTTCTTCTTTCTCGATCGTTCTAGGCTAGTTTTTATCATTCTATTGTGATAAATAAACAGCCAAACATCAGAACATAATGTACGTGCACCTATTGGAGCACAGTTGCTTATCCTTCGGTAGGGTGTTCGATTTCAGCCAGCTATTGTGTGTGGTTCGCTTTCCGCTAGCCTTTGACTGTCCCCAGCCATAATCCACAAGGCAGTGGGTTGCTATTTTCTTTCAAGGCAGCGACCCTTAGACGGCCTGCCCTCCTGGGCTTAATGAACGCCATCTGTCCAGCAAAACCGGTCATTTTAATGAACACCTTGGTTTGCCGCCGTTCAGGTTTGTTTGCGGTTTGCTCCGCTAGTCTTTGATTGTCCCCAATCAACTACAAGGCAGCAGTACTTCCCTGCGAGCGAAATGCGCACTGGCTTTACCTCTGCTGGCTTTCCAGTTGTTTGCACATTTGGGTGGGACGACACCCTCTCGCCTGCGCGCTTGCACTGGTTTTGCCTCTGCTGGGCTTTCCAGTTCTACTCATGTGGGTGGGACATACACCCTCTTGCCCACCGACCTGCCCTCGATGTGGCCCACTATGACTTTGTCAGCGTGCGTGCTGGCTCTGCCCTGATGCCCTGTCACCATCGACTTTCTGCTCACATTTTTCGTGCCATCCATGTCGTGCACACATTTCCCTGGCTGTCACCTTCTGTGACTCAACCCGGTCTCCCACCCATGAGATGGGGTCAGGGTTTCGCCCATGTGGTCCCACCCGTGCATCGTCCGTATGCGTGCCCGCTTTGCCCTGGTGCCTACCTTGCCGTTTCCGTCAATTCCCTCTGGCCTGTCCGACTTCAAGGGGGCAAAATCCGAGTTTCGCCCCATGATGCCCACGTGCAACTTGACTCGGCGCCCTTCATACTCATCGGCTCTAGAGAGGCGGGTCAAAAGAGAGCATGCTTTGGCTCCGAATTTCGCCACACGTGGGTCAACGTCCCTTCGATGGTTTTTATTCGTTTTGATAGGCTAAACTTTGACCTATGTAGACCATCTTAGGGACACGTAGGCGGAACTCATCACCCGGCATGCTCATCGGCTCAAGAGAAATGCATCAAGAGAGAGAATGTGCTGGCTCCGCCCCGCAAGGTTCCACATGTATCATCGTTCTAGCTTTTCCCATCGTCCGGTGGGAGGCGATCATTAATAGTCACTCTGGGAGTCGCTCATCTGTGTTGCGAGCGGATCCAATCAAGCATGACTACTTTTACATCTCTACTTGCCCCTGAGTAGCTCTCCCACGGCACCTGCCCTCTTAGCCAGACCAGAACTACCATCTGTTACCAGGGTCACCACTTGGAGGTGAGAGCAGGGATAAGAGCCACCTCCTAATCCTGGCGCCTCTTCCTTGCGCCTTTGACCCCATTTTCAAGATCTAAATAATCCCTGTCATCAGCATCTATCACTTGCCACAGAAAAATCTGAATCCCTTCTCTAAGTTAGAAACAATCTCATCAGCTGTCAAGCGAGTTCGTCTGCTTGACCTGCCATGCTATTGTATTTTGAATATTTCGTATAAAACATTTCCTGCTTGACGTACTCAGATTATTACCTAAATATTAGTTAGTAACAAACATCGTATCTGATACGACATACAAGTGATAAGTAAGGCTTTTAAAAAGCATGTCTTACCGGGTAAGGTGTGTATCGAGATATGTTGAACATTCCTCCATTGGAAGTAGGTGGTGTTTTATTATTTGTTTTACCATTTGTTTCTTCTTGGAAAGGCTGAATGTAGGTTTGAAGTTTGCCTATGCAGTCTTTTGCCTGATGAATAAAACTGCTTCTTTTCAGCTGCCCCATTGCTAGATTTGGGAATCTTTTCCATTGAATGGTTTGCATACACACTTTTTTTTGCCTGTGTCATTACTTTGGTGCCTCTGCGTTCTCTCAGTACTTGTATCTCTTCTGCCCCCTCCCTCCCTCCCTGTGGTAGTTCAGTAACCAGGTCATTGATGAAAATCAAGAAGTGTGTGGGGACAGTACTCTGGAAAATATCCGATCCCTAACATTTTCTTATCTTAAGGCACACAAACTGTCCCCATAACTGATCATTTTACTCTTGCCAATCATCAATCAGTCCTCCCAACACTGCATACCTTCTCTCTGTCTCCTCTTGTTTAACTATCAGAAACTTCATTTCCGTATATTTATCAAATAGGTCCTTGTATTGTTTAGCTTATGTTAGCACACAGTTGAAGCCTCCCCTATACTCATACCCTCAAACCATACGTCATATGGTTCTAGTTCTCTCTTATATTCTTCCTCTAGTTCTCCCTTTCCAGATCCAACTAAAATAGTTCTGAACTCTTTCTTGTCTCTAGTATTAACTCCTCAATACGCATACTAAAACCACCTTTTTACGCACTGTTTTCAAAGACAAAATTTTAAGGCGAAGGTGTCCGTATATAACTTTTTTATGCTCAACAGCAGAGCAAAACTGCATACACCAAAATGTGCAGAATTGAAAGATCTGTTACTTAAACCCACTTGCTGTATGGAAATAAAAAACATATACATAAAGCATTAAATGTATCTAGTGAATGAAAAAAATATTAAAAATTGAGGAAAGGTGTGAACTTACCGGCAGATGTTAAGCTTTCCCAAAGGTCTGAAGCTAAAAAAACTACTTCATATCTTTAGTATATCCATTTCTGCACCACATATTGAAATTTCAGCCTTTTCTATTCAAAGAAACTGGTTATGTAACCATTTGCACTATCCGGCTCCCATTTTGAAAAAAACCGCAACAAATAAAAATAACATAATATATAAAACTATTTACAAGTTACTACCAATGATTAGGTAGATGCATTGCACTTTCTGGCATGATATTGTGCAAATCAGACATTTGGATGCAGATGAGGTCTGTTTGCACATCCTTCACAATAAAAACTTGTCAGCGCTCTGACTTATGGGGTGCTGCAGACAAGACAGTTCCTATGAAGTTGTGATTTTTTAATAATGTGATTTGTGCCTCCAAATCCGTTCACAAGACTGTTACGTTTGTTTCCTACTCCTTGTACTGCTCTCAATTGCTGAAAATTAACTGCTGCATATTCAGAAAATTAATGGATCAGTTTTCTTTTGAACTGAAGCAAGCTCAATTGTTTGCTGTTTGGTGCCCTAGACAGCACAAAAAGTTTGTAGGCATTAAGCTGTGCAATCTCGAAGATCCAGAAAAAAATCTTCCACCATTTCCTGGTTCTTCTATTAAAGGTACCATAAGCCACAACAGACTGGTCACAGCCGTCATTCTTTGATTATAATCATCAATCATCACCGCTTTCTTTGGTTAAGCCGAGCGATTAAAATCCCCCATTATGAAAAGTTGATCTGTAGGATTGAATCTAGCAATTTCGTTGTGTACCTCATCAAAGTAGTCGTCCTGTTCTTCCTCGGTGTAGTTTCCATTGCAAGATGCATATATCTGCATATAGATTTCTGTGCGTGTTCCTATTTGTACCTTTATGGATATAATTCTTTCTGAAATATAATTGTCTAATATCTTGTTTGTAGTGTTTGGGTTAATAAGGAATCCAACTCCCATGTGTTGCGTGCTGATGTGTATCTACTCCAGAGTAGATCAGTGTGTAGTCATTATGCATTCTTTTTATTCCCTTTCCTTTTAGTCGTAATTCTGCTAGCCCTAGTACCGCCACATGATGTTTCTCCGTTAATTCTATAGTTTCTTCTGCCTTTTTCCCCTAAACCACATATATTTAGTGTCCCTATCCTAGCCCGATCTTTCGTGACCGTTGATCAGCTTACTACTACGTTTCCCGTTTCTACTTGGGTATCTCTGTGTAGCAAATTAGATCTTCTATCGGCTTGCCGAGCCTGTAATAGATTCATTTCTAATTGCACACTTTTCCTACCTAACACTAAGTTCACATTTTAACACTTTCTGTCACTATCACATCCCAGAATGTTAACATGTACATGAATTTCATCAGGCTGGTCGGGTAGAATTGTTTACTCCGCCATTACTATTCGAAAACTTTATTGAAACTGAATCCTCTGCTTGCAAAAAAAAAAATCAATCTATAGTATGAATCTCTGTCATGATGTACAGAACAATTCAGCAATCATTATGATGATAATTGACAAAACACCTTCCTCCCTAATCTCAACCAAACACTTTACAGTTTCTAAGTCCAGGTGCTGAAATAAGATATGTTAACTCTCTGAAAAAGCAATCAATTTAGATTAGTCCGAACATACACCAGCAATTTTCATCTATGAGTTTGTATCACTCCTATATTCCAACTCAATACTATTTATTTGTTTGGTTACTCATGATTATTTAATAAGATGATGAGTGGTAATATATGGTCACCCCATTGGTGCCCTCACACTGGGAAAGGGTGAGGGGCATGATGCCCATCAACCAGATGTCAACCCATTGACAGCCTGACTGCCTCCGTTAACGACTGTGCCTCTCCACAGCCATGCAGCTCTTTGACACAGAGGATGCACCTTGAACTTGAGCTTTGTAAGTTGCGTTACGTTCTACACATCTAGTTGTGAGTTGTATTTACTTACAATGTGCATTTGTTCCGGTCGCGCGTTGTGTTGCTGTAACTGTAGTTACCCAGTCATCTGTGACAACTTCTGAGTTTTCACTAGTTTCTCTTGTCTTTCAGCTCATCCGTAAGTCTCTTTTCAAAAGATTCTGCATCTGTGCTCAATGTTGTTTTCAATGTATCTCGATCATCAGCCAGTTTTTTCCATTTTCTGGGACCAATAGAAAAGTTACTGTGTCTTGCCTGGACAGCTGCTGTGTCTAAGTTTACATTTTAAGTTTACATTTTCACAGTAAACGCGGTTTCAACAGAATAGACCTGTCCTCGTATTTGTGTCCGTCTCCAAACATCACTGGACAATACTCTTGCCACAAAGTGTACTGATATTTTTCATCTACACAGAACAGTAGCTTTTGAGAACAAGCATTAAGCCATGACCTACTTAAACTGACAGACCAATTTACTGACCTAAGTATTGCCTCATGACGTCACAACTACTGGCCGACTATCACGATTATGAATATTGAGCTAAACTAAGATAGGGAGGCTAAAAATGTGTATTTTACATTGTTTATATTTTACTCCTTGTACATATAATCGATAAATTGCAGGCCCTATGTAACGTATAACTGTACGAGAGGAATTATTATTATTACTACATACAATCGATTGTTAATGAAGGTATATAAAAAGATTGCAACTTATTAATGAAATTTTAAAAACTAAGGCATTTGAAACAAAATTGACACCTACTTTTGTAAGCGAATGAACCCTCAACACATTTCACCAGAAGAATTTTTGTTTTCCTGTAGGTAAACACGTAAAAACAAAGTACTACAGTTTTACAAAATACATAAACAGTGACGATAAACAGCAACGTTTCGACCAAAAGGCCTTTATCAAGCAAACAATACAACAAGAATGCAATTTGAGAACACTACAAATGGACGATTACATGTGGAAACATAAACCTATCTGATGAAAATCTGGGAATAAAACGAACAACGAAATGAGTGCAACACAAAACCGAAAGTGGAAAAGGAGAGGAACAATAAACAATATAGTGGATAAATGACACATATATGGAGCAAACACACATATAGATAACAAGGCACGAGATAAGACCGTACTAAGAAGCATAGAAATGTAATGCGTTGAGTCCAAGAGGTCGCAAAGTGCCATAGAATGAAATAAAACGGTTCTCCAGGGCGAATCGACTGCGATCATCGGAGGAACATGATCGGATGGCTGTGACCTGGACATCGTCAACTCCTGAATGGCCAGTATCATTGAAATGAGTGGCCACAGGAGTCACAGAGCATTGGCGAATATCGCGTAAGTGTTGGGCGAATCGGTCACTGAGCCTCTTAACGGTTTCACCAATATAGGCCTTATGGCATCGTTTGCAGGTGATAGCATAGATGATATTGCGGGACTCACACGTGAAACTGTCTTGAATGGTATAGGTAGCTTTTGGAAAGAGACAGTACGGGTCTGTATTACATATGCACATGTATTACAGCGCCGGCGGCCACATTGGATGGTGCCAAAGTGACTCTGGATGTTAAGCTTGAGGCGACTGTGTACCAACAAATCCTTGAGGCTTCTGTCCCGTCTGTACGCCACCAAAGGATAGTGTTGGAAGACTGAGCGTGTCTCAGGATCAGACTGAAGAATAGGGAGATGATGGAATAAGACCTTTTCACCAGGGAACTATGAGGGTGGAAAGTTAAGATAAGTTTAACCCTGTCAGAATTGGGGGTTCTAAGTATGTGAGAGAGGGCCTCCTGGCGAGCAATTAGCTGAACCCGATGCATGGCAGATGTAAGCACATTCTCCGGGTATAGGCGCTGGCGGAAGAAATTGTTTTCCTGTAGAAGTTTAAGAAAATATTTGCCAGTGTTGGAATGTCCCTCACCAAAACATCTGTTATTGAACAACCACAAGCTACACAAACAGTTTTGTCTTCCTTGAAGTAATGAATAAAATTAGATGTCACATGTCCATCACAATTTCCTTGTGGTTGGGGGAATTTAAAAATTGTTGTTGATAAACTGAAGAGATTAGTGATTGTACAACAAGGTAAGCCATAAGACTTAAAAGAATGTGTTGGGTATTTTAAGCCACCTCTGTCGAGTAGCTGAGTGTACTTTATCCATGATATGGTCAACAAATAAACAGGTACAGGTATTAAAGCTTCGAAAAACAGACAAACACGGGACTCGAACCACTTACCTAGTCCTTACGACACCAATCGCCTAGCCTAGCAATACGAGCGTCCTTACGCACACAACCAATGAGCCATTCACAACACCAATGAGCCATTGTTAACACACTGGCGATGTTTGAACGATACACTAATTAAGTTACAGTAATCTCACTTCTTGACCTAATTATTTTATCACTAGTCTTTGCTTATTTCTGTATCTAAATGTTCTTGGCACCTATGATCATAATCTCTCTGCCTTTTTAACTTGGATTGGGGCATAGACCCTCAACCAACTCATGCCACATCTTCCTATCTCCTGCAGCTCCTCCAGCTCTTCTTTATATTGTTGATCTCTGCCTCCAAATCTCATCTACATGTATTTCTCAGCCTCCTTCTTCACCCTAGTTGAGGGTGCTCTACGCCTCACAACTCTCCGTTAATCTTGGTAAATAATATCTGTGAGTTGAGGTGCTTCGCATCACAACTCTCCGTTAATCTTGGTAAATAATATCTGAGTTGAGGATGCTTCCGGCATCACAATTCTCCGTTAATCTTGGTAAATAATATCTGAGTTGAGGGTGCTTCCGGCATCACAATTCTCCGTTACTGCATCACAATTCTCCATTAATCTTGGTAAATAATGAGTTGAGGGTGCTTCCGGCATCACAATTCTCTGTTAATCTTGGTAAATAATATCTGTGAGTTGAGGAGTGCTTCCGGCATCACAATTCTCCGTTAATCTTGTAAATAATATCTGTGAGTTGAGGTGCTTCGCATCACAATTCTCCGTTAATCTTGGTAAATAATATCTGAGTTGAGGGTGCTTCCGGCATCACAATTCTCCGTTAATCTTGGTAAATATCTGCGAGTTGAGGGTGCTTCCGGCATCACAATTCTCCGTTACTGCATCACAATTCTCCGTTAATCTTGGTAAATAATATCTGTGAGTTGAGGTGCTTCCGGCATCACAATTCTCCGTTAATCTTGGTAAATAATATCTGTGAGTTGAGGGTGCTTCCGGCATCGCAATTCTCCGTTAATCTTGGTAAATAATATCTGTGAGTTGAGGGTGCTTCCGGCATCACAATTCTCCGTTAATCTTGGTAAATAATATCTGTGAGTTGAGGGTGCTCATGGCATTACAACTCCGTTAATCTAGGTGAATAATATCTGCGAGTTGAGGGTGCTTCCGGCATCACAACTCTCCGTTAATCTTGGTAAATAATATCTGAGTTGAGGGTGCTCATTGCATCACAACTCTCCGTTAAATTGTAAATAATATTTGAGTTGAGGTGCTTCCGGCATCACAATTCTCCGTTAATCTTGGTAAATAATATCTGTGAGTTGAGGGTGCTCACAGCATCACAACTCTCCGTTAATCTTGGTAAATATCTGTGAGTTGAGGGTGCTCACAGCATCACAACTCTGCGTTAATCTTGGTAAATAATATCTGAGTTGAGGATGCTTCCGGCATCACAATTCTCCGTTAATCTTGGTAAATAATATCTGAGTTGAGGGTGCTTCCGGCATCACAATTCTCTGTTAATCTTGGTAAATATCTGTGAGTTGAGGGTGCTTCCGACATCACAATTCTCCATTAATCTTGGTAAATAATATCTGCGAGTTGAGGGTGCTTCCGGCATCACAATTCTCCGTTACTGCATCACAATTCTCCATTAATCTTGGTAAATATCTGAGTTGAGGGTGCTTCCGGCATCACAATTCTCTGTTAATCTTGGTAAATAATATCTGTGAGTTGAGGTGCTTCCGGCATCACAATTCTCCGTTAATCTTGGTAAATAATATCTGTGAGTTGAGGTGCTTCCGGCATCACAATTCTCCGTTAATCTTGGTAAATAATATCTGAGTTGAGGGTGCTTCCGGCATCACAATTCTCCGTTAATCTTGGTAAATATCTGTGAGTTGAGGGTGCTTCCGACATCACAATTCTCCGTTAATCTTGGTAAATAATATCTGTGAGTTGAGGGTGCTCATGGCATTACAACTCCGTTAATCTAGGTGACTAATATCTGCGAGTTGAGGGTGCTTCCGGCATCACAACTCTCCGTTAATCTTGGTAAATATCTGAGTTGAGGGTGCTCATTGCATCTCAACTCTCCGTTAATCTAGGTAAATAATATTTGAGTTGAGGGTGCTTCCGGTATCACAATTCTCTGTTAATCTTGGTAAATAATATCTGTGAGTTGAGGGTGCTTCCGGCATCACAATTCTCCGTTAATCTTGGTAAATAATATCTGAGTTGAGGCTGCTTCCGGCATCACAATTCTCCGTTAATCTTGGTAAATAATATCTGTGAGTTGAGGTGCTTCGCATCACAATTCTCCGTTAATCTTGGTAAATAATATCTGAGTTGAGGGTGCTTCCGGCATCACAATTCTCCGTTACTGCATCACAATTCTCCGTTAATCTTGGTAAATAATATCTGTGAGTTGAGGTGCTTCGGCATCACAATTCTCCGTTAATCTTGGTAAATAATATCTGTGAGTTGAGGGTGCTTCCGGCATCGCAATTCTCCGTTAATCTTGGTAAATAATATCTGTGAGTTGAGGTGCTTCCGGCATCACAATTCTCCGTTAATCTTGGTAAATAATATCTGTGAGTTGAGGGTGCTCATGGCATTACAACTCCGTTAATCTAGGTGAATAATATCTGCGAGTTGAGGGTGCTTCCGGCATCACAACTCTCCGTTAATCTTGGTAAATAATATCTGAGTTGAGGGTGCTCATTGCATCACAACTCTCCGTTAAATTTGGTAAATAATATTTGAGTTGAGGGTGCTTCCGGCATCACAATTCTCCGTTAATCTTGGTAAATAATATCTGTGAGTTGAGGGTGCTCACAGCATCACAACTCTCCGTTAATCTTGGTAAATATCTGTGAGTTGAGGGTGCTCACAGCATCACAACTCTGCGTTAATCTTGGTAAATAATATCTGAGTTGAGGATGCTTCCGGCATCACAATTCTCCGTTAATCTTGGTAAATAATATCTGAGTTGAGGGTGCTTCCGGCATCACAATTCTCTGTTAATCTTGGTAAATATCTGTGAGTTGAGGGTGCTTCCGACATCACAATTCTCCATTAATCTTGGTAAATAATATCTGCGAGTTGAGGGTGCTTCCGGCATCACAATTCTCCGTTACTGCATCACAATTCTCCATTAATCTTGGTAAATATCTGAGTTGAGGGTGCTTCCGGCATCACAATTCTCTGTTAATCTTGGTAAATAATATCTGTGAGTTGAGGTGCTTCCGGCATCCAATTCTCCGTTAATCTTAGTAAATAATATCTGTGAGTTGAGGTGCTTCGGCATCACAATTCTCCGTTAATCTTGGTAAATAATATCTGAGTTGAGGGTGCTTCCGGCATCACAATTCTCCGTTAATCTTGGTAAATATCTGTGAGTTGAGGGTGCTTCCGACATCACAATTCTCCGTTAATCTTGGTAAATAATATCTGTGAGTTGAGGGTGCTCATGGCATTACAACTCCGTTAATCTAGGTGACTAATATCTGCGAGTTGAGGGTGCTTCCGGCATCCAGCAATCTCCGTTAATCTTGGTAAATAATATCTGAGTTGAGGGTGCTCATTGCATCTCAACTCTCCGTTAATCTAGGTAAATAATATTTGAGTTGAGGGTGCTTCCGGTATCACAATTCTCTGTTAATCTTGGTAAATAATATCTGTGGAGTTGAGGTGCTTCCGGCATCACAATTCTCCGTTAATCTTGGTAAATAATATCTGAGTTGAGGCTGCTTCCGGCATCACAATTCTCCGTTAATCTTGGTAAATATCTGTGAGTTGAGGGTGCTTCCGACATCACAATTCTCCGTTAATCTTGGTAAATAATATCTGTGAGTTGAGGGTGCTCATGGCATTACAACTCCGTTAATCTAGGTGACTAATATCTGCGAGTTGAGGGTGCTTCCGGCATCACAACTCTCCGTTAATCTTGGTAAATAATATCTGAGTTGAGGGTGCTCATTGCATCTCAACTCTCCGTTAATCTAGGTAAATAATATTTGAGTTGAGGGTGCTTCCGGTATCACAATTCTCTGTTAATCTTGGTAAATAATATCTGTGAGTTGAGGGTGCTTCCGGCATCACAATTCTCCGTTAATCTTGGTAAATAATATCTGTGAGTTGAGGGTGCTTCCGACATCACAATTCTCCGTTAATCTTGGGAAATAATATCTGTGAGTTGAGGGTGCTCATGGCATTACAACTCCGTTAATCTAGGTGAATAATATCTGCGAGTTGAGGGTGCTTCCGGCATCACAACTCTCCTTTAATCTTGGTAAATAATATCTGAGTTGAGGGTGCTCATTGCATCTCAACTCTCCGTTAATCTTGGTAAATAATATTTGAGTTGAGGTGCTTCCGGCATCACAATTCTCCGTTAATCTTGGTAAATAATATCTGAGTTGAAGGTGCTTCCGGCATCACAATTCTCCGTTAATCTTGGTAAATAATATCTGTGAGTTGAGGGTGCTCACAGCATCACAACTCTCCGTTAATCTTGGTAAATATCTGTGAGTTGAGGGTGCTCACAGCATCACAACTCTGCGTTAATCTTGGTAAATAATATCTGAGTTGAGGATGCTTCGCATCACATTCTCCGTTAATCTTGTTAAATAATATCGAGTTGAGGGTGCTTCCGGCATCACAATTCTCTGTTAATCTTGGTAAATAATATCTGTGAGTTGAGGGTGCTTCCGACATCACAACTCTCCGTTAATCTTGGTAAATAATATCTGAGTTGAGGGTGCTCATTGCATCACAACTCTCCGTTAATCTTGGTAAATAATATCTGAGTTGAGGATGCTTCCTGCATCACAATTCTCCGTTAATCTTGGTAAATAATATCTGAGTTGAGGATGCTTCCGGCATCACAATTCTCCGTTAATCTTGGTAAATAATATCTGAGTTGAGGGTGCTTCCGGCATCACAATTCTCCGTTACTGCATCACAATTCTCCATTAATCTTGGTAAATAATATGAGTTGAGGGTGCTTCCGCATCACAATTCTCTGTTAATCTTGTAAATAATATCTGTGAGTTGAGGTGCTTCCGGCATCACAATTCTCCGTTAATCTTAGTAAATAATATCTGAGTTGAGGTGCTTCCGGCATCACAATTCTCCGTTAATCTTGTAAATAATATCTGAGTTGAGGTGCTTCCGGCATCACAATTCTCCGTTAATCTTGTAAATATCTCGAAGTTGAGGTGCTTCCGGCATCACAATTCTCCGTTACTGCATCACAATTCTCCGTTAATCTTGGTAAATAATATCTGTGAGTTGAGGTGCTTCGGCATCACAATTCTCCGTTAATCTTGGTAAATAATATCTGTGAGTTGAGGGTGCTTCCGGCATCGCAATTCTCCGTTAATCTTGGTAAATAATATCTGTGAGTTGAGGGTGCTTCCGGCATCACAATTCTCCGTTAATCTTGGTAAATAATATCTGTGAGTTGAGGGTGCTCATGGCATTACAACTCCGTTAATCTAGGTGAATAATATCTGCGAGTTGAGGTGCTTCGGCATCACAACTCTCCGTTAATCTTGGTAAATAATATCTGAGTTGAGGTGCTCATTGCATCACAACTCTCCGTTAAATTTGTAAATAATATTTGAGTTGAGGTGCTTCCGGCATCACAATTCTCCGTTAATCTTGGTAAATAATATCTGTGAGTTGAGGGTGCTCACAGCATCACAACTCTCCGTTAATCTTGGTAAATATCTGTGAGTTGAGGGTGCTCACAGCATCACAACTCTGCGTTAATCTTGGTAAATAATATCTGAGTTGAGGATGCTTCCGGCATCACAATTCTCCGTTAATCTTGGTAAATAATATCTGCGAGTTGAGGGTGCTTCCGGCATCACAATTCTCCGTTACTGCATCACAATTCTCCATTAATCTTGGTAAATATCTGAGTTGAGGTGCTTCGGCATCACAATTCTCTGTTAATCTTGGTAAATAATATCTGTGAGTTGAGGGTGCTTCCGGCATCACAATTCTCCGTTAATCTTGGTAAATAATATCTGTGAGTTGAGGGTGCTTCCGGCATCACAATTCTCCGTTAATCTTGGTAAATAATATCTGAGTTGAAGGTGCTTCCGGCATCACAATTCTCCGTTAATCTTGGTAAATATCTGTGAGTTGAGGGTGCTTCCGACATCACAATTCTCCGTTAATCTTGGTAAATACATATGTGAGTTGAGGTGCTTCCGGCATCACAATTCTCCGTTAATCTTGGTAAATAATATCTGTGAGTTGAGGGTGCTCATGGCATTACAACTCCGTTAATCTAGGTGACTAATATCTGCGAGTTGAGGGTGCTTCCGGCATCACAACTCTCCGTTAATCTTGGTAAATAATATCTGAGTTGAGGGTGCTTCCGGCATCACAATTCTCCGTTAATCTTGGTAAATATCTGAGTTGAGGTGCTTCCGACATCACAATTCTCCGTTAATCTTGGTAAATAATATCTGTGAGTTGAGGGTGCTCATGGCATTACAACTCCGTTAATCTAGGTGACTAATATCTGCGAGTTGAGGGTGCTTCCGGCATCACAACTCTCCGTTAATCTTGGTAAATAATATCTGAGTTGAGGGTGCTCATTGCATCTCAACTCTCCGTTAATCTAGGTAAATAATATTGAGTTGAGGTGCTTCGGTATCACAATTCTCTGTTAATCTTGGTAAATAATATCTGTGAGTTGAGGTGCTTCGGCATCACAATTCTCCGTTAATCTTGGTAAATAATATCTGAGTTGAGGCTGCTTCCGGCATCACAATTCTCCGTTAATCTTGGTAAATATCTGTGAGTTGAGGGTGCTTCCGACATCACAATTCTCCGTTAATCTTGGTAAATAATATCTGTGAGTTGAGGGTGCTCATGGCATTACAACTCCGTTAATCTAGGTGACTAATATCTGCGAGTTGAGGGTGCTTCCGGCATCACAACTCTCCGTTAATCTTGGTAAATAATATCTGAGTTGAGGGTGCTCATTGCATCTCAACTCTCCGTTAATCTAGGTAAATAATATTTGAGTTGAGGGTGCTTCCGGTATCACAATTCTCTGTTAATCTTGGTAAATAATATCTGTGAGTTGAGGTGCTTCCGGCATCACAATTCTCCGTTAATCTTGGTAAATAATATCTGTGAGTTGAGGGTGCTTCCGACATCACAATTCTCCGTTAATCTTGGGAAATAATATCTGTAGTTGAGGTGCTCATGGCATTACAACTCCGTTAATCTAGTGAATAATATCTACGAGTTGAGGTGCTTCCGGCATCACAACTCTCCTTTAATCTTGGTAAATAATATCTGAGTTGAGGGTGCTCATTGCATCTCAACTCTCCGTTAATCTTGGTAAATAATATCTGAGTTGAGGATGCTTCCGGCATCACAATTCTCCGTTAATCTTGGTAAATAATATCTGAGTTGAAGGTGCTTCCGGCATCACAATTCTCCGTTAATCTTGGTAAATAATATCTGTGAGTTGAGGTGCTCACGCATCACAACTCTCCGTTAATCTTGGTAAATATCTGTGAGTTGAGGGTGCTCACAGCATCACAACTCTGCGTTAATCTTGGTAAATAATATCTGAGTTGAGGATGCTTCCGGCATCACAATTCTCCGTTAATCTTGTTAAATAATATCGAGTTGAGGGTGCTTCCGGCATCACAATTCTCTGTTAATCTTGGTAAATAATATCTGTGAGTTGAGGGTGCTTCCGACATCACAACTCTCCGTTAATCTTGGTAAATAATATCTGAGTTGAGGGTGCTCATTGCATCACAACTCTCCGTTAATCTTGGTAAATAATATCTGAGTTGAGGATGCTTCCTGCATCACAATTCTCCGTTAATCTTGTAAATAATATCTGAGTTGAGATGCTTCCGGCATCACAATTCTCCGTTAATTTTAGTAAATAATATCTGAGTTGAGGGTGCTTCCGGCATCACAATTCTCCGTTACTGCATCACAATTCTCCATTAATCTTGGTAAATAATATGAGTTGAGGGTGCTTCCGGCATCACAATTCTCTGTTAATCTTGGTAAATAATATCTGTGAGTTGAGGTGCTTCCGGCATCACAATTCTCCGTTAATCTTGGTAAATAATATCTGAGTTGAGGGTGCTTCCGGCATCACAATTCTCCGTTAATCTTGGTAAATAATATCTGAGTTGAGGGTGCTTCCGGCATCACAATTCTCCGTTAATCTTGGTAAATATCTGCGAGTTGAGGGTGCTTCCGGCATCACAATTCTCCGTTACTGCATCACAATTCTCCGTTAATCTTGGTAAAAATATCTGTGAGTTGAGGTGCTTCGGCATCACAATTCTCCGTTAATCTTGTAAATAATATCTGTGAGTTGAGGTGCTTCGGCATCGCAATTCTCCGTTAATCTTGGTAAATAATATCTGTGAGTTGAGGTGCTTCGGCATCACAATTCTCCGTTAATCTTGGTAAATAATATCTGTGAGTTGAGGGTGCTCATGGCATTACAACTCCGTTAATCTAGGTGAATAATATCTGCGAGTTGAGGGTGCTTCCGGCATCACAACTCTCCGTTAATCTTGGTAAATATCTGAGTTGAGGGTGCTCATTGCATCACAACTCTCCGTTAAATTTGGTAAATAATATTTGAGTTGAGGTGCTTCCGGCATCACAATTCTCCGTTAATCTTGGTAAATAATATCTGTGAGTTGAGGGTGCTCACAGCATCACAACTCTCCGTTAATCTTGGTAAATATCTGTGAGTTGAGGGTGCTCACAGCATCACAACTCTGCGTTAATCTTGGTAAATAATATCTGAGTTGAGGATGCTTCCGGCATCACAATTCTCCGTTAATCTTGTTAAATAATATCGAGTTGAGGGTGCTTCCGGCATCACAATTCTCTGTTAATCTTGGTAAATAATATCTGTGAGTTGAGGGTGCTTCCGACATCACAACTCTCCGTTAATCTTGGTAAATAATATCTGAGTTGAGGGTGCTCATTGCATCACAACTCTCCGTTAATCTTGGTAAATAATATCTGAGTTGAGGATGCTTCCTGCATCACAATTCTCCGTTAATCTTGGTAAATAATATCTGAGTTGAGGATGCTTCCGGCATCACAATTCTCCGTTAATCTTGGTAAATAATATCTGAGTTGAGGGTGCTTCCGGCATCACAATTCTCCGTTACTGCATCACAATTCTCCATTAATCTTGGTAAATAATAGAGTTGAGGTGCTTCCGGCATCACAATTCTCTGTTAATCTTGGTAAATAATATCTGTGAGTTGAGGTGCTTCCGGCATCACAATTCTCCGTTAATCTTGGTAAATAATATCTGAGTTGAAGGTGCTTCCGGCATCACAATTCTCCGTTAATCTTGGTAAATAATATCTGAGTTGAAGGTGCTTCCGGCATCACAATTCTCCGTTAATCTTGGTAAATATCTCGAGTTGAGGTGCTTCGGCATCACAATTCTCCGTTACTGCATCACAATTCTCCGTTAATCTTGGTAAATAATATCTGTGAGTTGAGGTGCTTCCGCATCACAATTCTCCGTTAATCTTGGTAAATAATATCTGTGAGTTGAGGTGCTTCCGGCATCGCAATTCTCCGTTAATCTTGTAAATAATATCTGTGAGTTGAGGTGCTTCCGGCATCACAATTCTCCGTTAATCTTGGTAAATAATATCTGTGAGTTGAGGGTGCTCATGGCATTACAACTCCGTTAATCTAGGTGAATAATATCTGCGAGTTGAGGGTGCTTCCGGCATCACAACTCTCCGTTAATCTTGGTAAATATCTGAGTTGAGGGTGCTCATTGCATCACAACTCTCCGTTAAATTTGTAAATAATATTTGAGTTGAGGTGCTTCGGCATCACAATTCTCCGTTAATCTTGGTAAATAATATCTGTGAGTTGAGGGTGCTCACAGCATCACAACTCTCCGTTAATCTTGGTAAATATCTGTGAGTTGAGGGTGCTCACAGCATCACAACTCTGCGTTAATCTTGGTAAATAATATCTGAGTTGAGGATGCTTCCGGCATCACAATTCTCCGTTAATCTTGGTAAATAATATCTGCGAGTTGAGGGTGCTTCCGGCATCACAATTCTCCGTTACTGCATCACAATTCTCCATTAATCTTGGTAAATATCTGAGTTGAGGGTGCTTCCGCATCACAATTCTCTGTTAATCTTGGTAATAATATCTGTGAGTTGAGGGTGCTTCCGGCATCACAATTCTCCGTTAATCTTGGTAAATAATATCTGTGAGTTGAGGTGCTTCGGCATCACAATTCTCCGTTAATCTTGGTAAATAATATCTGAGTTGAAGGTGCTTCCGGCATCACAATTCTCCGTTAATCTTGGTAAATATCTGTGAGTTGAGGGTGCTTCCGACATCACAATTCTCCGTTAATCTTGGTAAATAATATATGTGAGTTGAGGATGCTTCCGGCATCACAATTCTCCGTTAATCTTGGTAAATAATATCTGTGAGTTGAGGGTGCTCATGGCATTACAACTCCGTTAATCTAGGTGACTAATATCTGCGAGTTGAGGGTGCTTCCGGCATCACAACTCTCCGTTAATCTTGGTAAATAATATCTGAGTTGAGGGTGCTCTTTGCATCTCAACTCTCCGTTAATCTAGGTAAATAATATTTGAGTTGAGGTGCTTCGTATCACAATTCTCTGTTAATTTTGGTAAATAATATCTGTGAGTTGAGGGTGCTTCCGGCATCACAATTCTCCGTTAATCTTGGTAAATAATATCTGTGAGTTGAGGGTGCTTCCGACATCACAATTCTCCGTTAATCTTGGTAAATAATATCTGAGTTGAGGGTGCTCATGGCATTACAACTCCGTTAATCTAGGTGAATAATATCTGCAGTTGAGGTGCTTCGGCATCACAACTCTCCGTTAATCTTGGTAAATAATATCTGAGTTGAGGGTGCTCATTGCATCTCAACTCTCCGTTAATCTTGGTAAATAATATTTGAGTTGAGGTGCTTCCGCATCACAATTCTCCGTTAATCTTGGTAAATAATATCTGAGTTGAGGTGCTTCGCATCACAATTCTCCGTTAATCTTGGTAAATAATATCTGTGAGTTGAGGGTGCTCACAGCATCACAACTCTCCGTTAATCTTGGTAAATATCTGTGAGTTGAGGGTGCTCACAGCATCACAACTCTGCGTTAATCTTGGTAAATAATATCTGAGTTGAGGATGCTTCCGGCATCACAATTCTCCGTTAATCTTGTTAAATAATATCGAGTTCAGGGTGCTTCCGGCATCACAATTCTCTGTTAATCTTGGTAAATAATATCTGTGAGTTGAGGGTGCTTCCGACATCACAATTCTCCATTAATCTTGGTAAATAATATCTGCGAGTTAGAGTGCTTCGGCATCACAATTCTCCGTTACTGCATCACAATTCTCCATTAATCTTGGTAAATAATATCTGTGAGTTGAGGTGCTTCCGCATCACAATTCTCCGTTAATCTTGGTAAATAATATCTGTGAGTTGAGGTGCTTCGGCATCACAATTCTCCGTTAATCTTGGTAAATAATATCTGAGTTGAGGATGCTTCCGGCATCACAATTCTCCGTTAATCTTGGTAAATAATATCTGCGTGGTCAGCATCTCGTGAATGAAAGAATGGACAGGAAATAGGAAGACTATTAGGTTACTGATTGGCTGGCCAATCGGAAAGGGTCAGTGGCAGGTTACGTAAGATATTGTTTGTACAGGTGGAACAAAGACCCCACGTGGGAAGAGCAGGAGAGGTAGGTGGACGAAACGTCAGATAATAGCGTTAATGACCGACATAGCATACTGCTGTGTAAACACGTACAACCCCATACAACATGAGCCCTATTCGGCCAATATGGATTGCATACACTCCAAAACAAAGGCGGTATGTACTCCAATGTTCCCGGGGCACTGTAAGTGTCACACAGATATGTATACCAGACGATAACGTGCAGAAGATAAGTATGCAAGTAAGAAAATGGGGATAGAACATGACACTAGAAGCGGGTCCCAGTGACTAAACTAGGAATGTCTCGAGACCGTTCACCAAGAGCGACTCGAGCCCTACTTGGCTAATATGCATCCTGTGTGTCCCGGGACCGAACACAGGCAGAATCCAATGTCGTGTGGCTGGAACAGAGGGAGAGAAGTGTCAAAAGTGACACCCTAGAGTGTGAGCCGAATTCTGACGATGAATAGGGATGATAGTGTCATGTGATACTCGTAGAAAGGAATAAGAACAGGGAGGTGGCTGGAGAGTGGACAGACAGAAGAGGAAATGGTAGTGAGTCAATGGGTTTGTGGAGGGTAGATGAAAGTAGAGAGAATGAAATAAGAAGAAAAGGACCAGTGGCATAGACACTACGCGTGCTGAAGTCGTACATTGATACCTTTGGGTGACACTACACCCAAACGGTCAATCAACCGACATTCCAATGATAACCTGCTGCGGTCATCGGATGAGCACGACACAAGACCGGTGATAGAGACATCTGTCCTGCCGTGGTGACAGGGGCCATTGAAATGGACAGCTACGGGTGGGTGCACTGTTAGAGATGTCCCGGAGGTGCTGGCGAGCGGTCACCAAAGGCGCAAGCCTGTCTCACCTATATATGCCATCCCACAGCGCTTGCAGAGAATAGCATAAATAAGGTTGCGGGAGACACAAGTGAAGCTTTGTCGGATAGTAAAGGAAGTGTTAGGGAAGGAGATAGTAGTGGCCTGGAAGACGTAAGGACAGGTGTAGCAACGGGACCTAGAGCACGTGACAGTCCCCCCGTGTCCCCCAGAGGGGCGGAGCCTACTGCGTACCAGAAGGTCGCGTAGGTTCTTGTCCCTCCGGAAGGCCACCAGGGAGGAGAGGAAAAGATCCGTGAGGAAGCTGGGTCTTCCCGGAAGATCCGCAGCTCACGGAGAAGGATACGGACAGCAGGGGCATTGTGGGGATGAAAGGTGAGCACCAATTTGGTACGGTCACAAGGGGGACGGGTAGAAGGGGAGAGAGCGGTGTGACGAGAGATAGGTAGGACACGCCGAAGAGCGTTGATGAGAACCTCCTCAGGGTAAAGACGGCGTCGAAGAAGTCGAGCATCTCTTGAGCACGGTGCGAAAATCATCGTCGTCATGACACAAGCGTCGGAGACGAAGTAGCTGAGAGAAGGGTAGAGAGTTGCGACAAGCCAAAGGGTGTGATGATGTATATAGAAGGTAGTTATGAGAGTCAGTGGACTTATAGTAAACAGTGGTAAGGAGAGATGAGACACCGATGGAGACAGTGATGTCAAGGAAGTTTACTGACGTGAGAGAGATGGCAGAGGTAAACTTGATGGACGGGTGGAAGTCACCGACGAATCGAATAAACTGTAGCAAGTCACTTTCCGACATGTCCGTAACTCCCACTCCGTCATCAATGTATCGGCGGTACATGAAAGGTATAGGGTCCAGATAACTCTGAAAGATGAGATGTTCCAAGTGGCCCATTAACAGGCAAGCATAACTGGGTCCCATCTTGGTGCCCATGGCAACGCCGCTAATCTGATCAAAGTATTCACCATTGAACTCGAAGGAATTTGTAGTAAGTACCAGTTCAGCTGAGCGGTGAGAGTAGTAGTGGCAATAGAGGGATGGTGCGCTGATCCAGGAAGAACTGGAGAGCAGCTAAGCCATCGCGATGGGGATGGAGGTATAAAGGAGCATCGTCCAACAGGAAGAGGCGATAGAGTGCGACCTGGGAGTAGGAGGTCGAAAGAAGGTAGATAAAGCATGTGTGGTGTCCTTTAGGAAGGACGGAAGTGTCTCCACCAAGGGTCGGAAAATGCCGTCAAGAAAGGCCGAAATCGATTCGGTGGGGCAGGAGCAAGCTGAAACAATGGGTCGGCCGGGTTATTAGGCTTGTGGATCTTAGGAAGCAAGTAGAGACATGGATTGCCAAGATTGGCCTTCATGATACGAAGAGAATCTGCTAGGGGAAGATCGTTCTGTAGAATGAAAGTCTGGATGGTCTGGTGCACCAGATTATTGTGATGCGGTATTGCATCCACCAGACTAGGGCGGTATGAAGAAGTGTCAGAGAGTTGGGAAGAAGCCTCACGAATGTACAGGTCCTTCCGCCATACAACAACCGCACCACCCTTATCGGCAGGTTTAATGACAATATCATCCCGAAAACGGAGACTGGTAAGAGCCCGGGACTCCGCTGGGGTGATATTGGAACGCCGAAGAGGGGCGGTCGTAGACGTAGGATAGAGTGGAGAGTGTTGGAGATATAACGCTCCAGGGGTTCAGAGGGACGCAAAGAAGGAGGGGTCCAATCGTGTTTACGATGGGGTGAGCCAAAGAAAGGTTCGCGACAGGGGGCAAGGAGGTGGTGGTTTATTGAAGAAGTGGTGCGAATCAGAGCCAGATGAAAGGCGTGAACGTCACTGATAAGGGTATATTTGTCCAAGGTTGGACGGAGAGGAATGAAGTTGAGACCTTTGCTGAGGATGGATATTTCATCAGCAGAGAGAGGAAGATCGGGAGGGATACACCTGACAAGGTGAGGAGATCCGGATGGTGGCGGAGGGTAGGGACGAAGATGGGAAATCTTTTTCTTGTGGGATGCGGAGAGACACGTGTAAAGTTCCCTGTTGAAAGAGTGAACCATGCGTAGAAGGAAGAGCTGAAGAGGGAAGTCGTAGGATGAGAGAGAGAGATGAGACGAATGCGCAGTTGAGAGATGGATACCCCCAGTTCCCGAATCAGTCGAGTATGACTGTCGGATACTGCCCGCATGCGGTGGAAACCGCATTGCCGGTCAATGCGATTCAATCGGTGGAGAGTAGAGGGATGAAGATGGCCAAGTGAGGGTGAAAGGACGATGAAAAGCCACGTGGTAAGACATGATGGCGAAGACAATTGTGAAGGAAGTTACGATGGCAGTTGAAACGAGTTTTCTTAAAAGTGAGGAAGGCAAAACTGATTGCAACTTGGGAAAGCCCGGGGGGGCAATAGTCTGAAGGCAGCTAGAATAGAGCAGTGAATGGATTGAGATAAACGATGAAAGGACGGCATGATGGAAAGATACAAGTGGAAGGGAAGGTGAATAGTGAACTAAGAGATAACTATAGTGCTAAGTGAGATAAAAATAAAATAACACAGGAGATAGCAGAAAGGGGTAGCGCGAATATATAATAATGCGATGTACGAAAATCAACAAATCTGAGGTAGTCAGACTGGATCAGATCAGATCTGGAGAAAATCGTTAGGGTGACTGCGGTAATACTGAGGAAATAGGCGATAGAGCAAAGACTGGTATATACAGTATTACATAAGAAAGGAAAATTAATTATAAGATATGAAAAAAACAACACTCAACGTTTGAGTCTTAAGACCTTTATCAAGAACAGAAAAAACAGAAAAAACTAAATTAACTAAAACATGACACTAACAAATGATCTGCATCAAAAGATACTGGCATACGTACCTGCGTGGTCAGCATCTCGTGAATGAAAGAATGGACAGGAAATAGGAAGACTATTAGGTTACCGATTGGCTGGCCAATCGGAAAGGGTCAGTGGCAGGTTACGTAAGATATTGTTTGTACAGGTGGGAACAAAGATCCCACGTGGGAAGAGCAGGAGAGGTAGGTGGAAGAAACGTCAGATAATAGCGTTAATGACCGACAGAAGTGATGGCGTGCCATTTCTGGGAGAGGACCAAGCCGTATGAGTTAAAACCCGTGCAATGAAGTCAATCCTTTGGCTTTTAAACCCTTTTTTTTTAACCCTGGTCCTTAGTTGGGCCCTTTGAAAGTTATGCAGGTTATGTTTATTCAGTTCTTCTCGGAGCGTGTGTAGCTGTGGTGCTTGTATGTCTACCAGTTCTGTTAGTCTTAAGGCTTCTATGATTTTTCTTTGTCTGCTGGATTGTTTGCGTAGCTGTGATGCGGTTATTTGAGTTACTTCTTTAACTGTGTTCTTTAGTATGTCCCAGTTTGCTAGGTCTTCTATTGGTGCTTCTTCCACGTAGTATTAGTTTCGATGAAAGTTGTATTCTGGAGCAGGGTGTCGTTGAACTTCCTGTGTGGGTTTGTTTGTATGCGTCTACAAGGGTGTGCTTCTCTAGCAGTTTCTGTAGATCTGCGGATTGTGTGTGGTTGCGTTAGTTGACTGGCATACCGAAGGAGAGGTCTAGGTCTCGTAGGACTAGGTTGAAATCGCCTCCTATTATCATGCGGTGCCCTTTGGTTTGTTGGAGAATTCTTAGTAGTTCCTGGTAGAAGTCTGGTTGTTCGTTTTTGTTTGCTGGTGCGTAAATGCTTACTAAGGTATGTGTGTCTTTGCTGTTGTGTTTGTGTCTAATCTTATTGCTATTCTACTGTCCTTGTCTCTGTTCTTGTCTTATGTCCCATTCGTCAGAAGTCTGTAGTATTGCCACCCCTTTGGATTTGTTGCCTAGGTTCTACCACCCGTGTCGTAGGCCTAAGAGTGTTGTCTGGTTAGCTATTGTTTCGGTGCTTATGTGTTTCTTGTAGTAGCAGAACATGTGTTTCTGTGTTAGTTTTGTGTTTCTGTGTTAGTTTTGTGTTTCTGTATTAGTTTTGTGTTTCTGTATTAGTTTTGTGTTTCTGTATGTTTTGTGATGTGGTTGATTTTCCCTCTGATCCCTCGTACGTTTATAGATAGTATGTATAGTTTGTTTGTGTAAGCCATTTTTGTATGTGTGTTTTGTTCTTTCATACTTCGCTCATACATACCACGGAGTTCTGGAGTCTGTTGCTGTGATTTCTGTTTGAGTAAATTATTCGTACGTTTAAGTCCCTAGTGCTAGCCAGGAGGGGGCCTGTGTACTCTTCTTGTGTTCGGCGTCTCTGTTCTTGTGTTCAGGGTTTTTTATTGATTTTATTTTCGACGAGGTTATGGTTGCTGGTGTTGCTTGTTTGTTTCTCTTCCTTTTCCGGCAGCTTTCGACTTCAGTGAAGCCATCAGTCGAGTCGTCGGAATCTGAGACGTTGGTCTGTGGTGGCTGTGGCTCTTTCTGCGCTGGTGCTGGTGTCTTTGATCTGGTCGCTGGAGGTTTTTTTATTGTTCTTTTTTTCAGGGCACTGGCTGACCCAGTGTGTGTCCTCGGCCACATATTTCACACTGTGTCCGGTGACCGAGCAGGGCGATCCATATTTGCTGCTCTGTTTGTGCTTGCCGGTCAGACGCAGGTTTATGAAATGCGTTATGTCTTTCATGTTTTCTCTGTATAGGAAAGTCCACTTGTCAGTGACGTTCGTTATTTGCAGGGCTTCTGGGTCTCCAGTTATGACTCTTGCAATTTCTGTTGCTCCCTCTTTCGTGTAGGTTGGGGGGAGCCAATGGATGACTCCTTTCTATCTCTCTTTCTCTTGTGTTCTATCAGAACAGACAGGAGTGGGTTCCCATTCAAATTTTTGCCATGCAGGTTTTTGAAGTGTTGAATGTGTGCTGCTGTACTGCATCACGATTCAAGAACCGTAATTATAAAGCATCTATTGTAGATTGAAATTTCACATACTCATTACTCATAAATATAATGCAAATCAATCAATCATGCCATGCCTGCAGCATATCATAAATATAATCACAATAATACAATACAAATAATTTAAATTTCACATAAATCAACTTATTGAACATTGCCAAATTTAACAGCTAATAATATTACCTTAAATTAATCTCCTGGTTCATATCCTTTGTCTTTCGTAGTACGAAGAGCCTCACAACAACAAATTTCAGTCTTGCAGAACTTTAGGATCACACAGTGGCCTAAACAGTACAAAAATCACGCTGACGTCATAAGACAGTGACTCACGGCGATTTCAGTCTTGTAGAATATAATACATCACACAGATGCCCAAAACAGTAGAAATGACGTCTAACCAAAAGACAGTAACTCACCACATTTTCAGTCTTGTAGAATATATAACATCACTCAGATGCCAAAACAGTAGAAAAATAACATACAGATGCCTATACAGTAGATAACGACATTGTCTAATCAAAGAAAACCATCATAACCGTCTTGTCCCTTATCCATTTTCTATGCCCGTCCTACTGTCCAGTCCCAGCCTCAATCATAAATCGACCACCTCAACAGTCCTGCTCGTTGTACAGTCCTAGACTCGATGTACAATCCCAATGGTCACTCAAAAATATCAAATACTGGAGTTAGTTCACAACTCAGATAACCTCTGTGACAACTGATGAGCTGTCATCACAACACAAGAATCAAAAGGGAAATAAACAACTAAAATATAATCTGGAATTTATCCCCCCCTTATCCTCCAGGAACAGTACTACTGTTACAGATAAACTTGTACACTCATGTCTGGTCAAACATTGATACAGAAATGGATGGTGCACAGTTTGCTTTCATACAGATAGTTTACACAAGACAAGTAAATATATCCTCTGTGACTGTATACATTCTCCAGTTTTTATTTAGCAAGTCTTTTAATTTTGCTGTTATCTCACACTGTAAAGTTGGAAAATCTTGTATAATATCTGCAGACAACCACTCAGCTGTTCTTGTCATGTTTACTGACGATTTCTGCTACTTGTATTTCTGGATCTTTACAGATTATGGTTGTTGACTCGATAAATAAGATGACAATTCAGGAAACAGAGATGGATAAGCATTTTTTTTCAAACCAGGATTCTTCCAAGGAAGTTCATGTTTAACGCCACATTTATCTATAAATGTATCAGACAATATAATTTCACATGGATGAAAATGTTTATAATTTTTACTGTTTTTTGAAGAGTAATTTGTAATGTACTGCACAATGATTGTACTATTCCTGGTTTTGCGATATTTTTAGTGTTAATGTGTGGACATCCTATCCTTTTCAAATGGGGTGTTTTTAGTTTCAGCCTAACTTTGCTGAATATCAGCGAATGATCAGTGTTAGTCAGTACTATGGTAACTATGAGTGATTAACGCACTGTTTATTATCCCATCTCGCCTAGTTATAATGAGGTCTAGTTGATGCCATCTATGTGATCGCATGTGTTTCCAGGACACCTTGTGGCAAGGCTTGGTATGAAAGAAACTGTTTGAGATGCAGAGGTTGTTGTAGATCTAAGTCTCCAGTATTCATCCATTTTCATTTATTTTTCCAGTGCCATGTTGTCCAATTGACATTAATTCTCTCTAACACTTTCTAAACTACTACATACTTCTTCTAAGAAATCATTAATACTCTTTATGTGTTGAAGTAGCAGGATCAGTATTTTTGTAGTGGATCAGTAAATTTTCCAGCTGTGACCACCTCAAGTTTATTGTTAGTTAAAATCCAATCAAGATATTTACCAGACACTTGTTTATTTTCTAGATATGTACCAGTAAAAAGGTTACGTGATACTGTATACCAGTCTGCTGAACCTTATACAACTGTGCAAAGAACACTCCTAATACCTGATTCAACAAACGAACACTCCTAATGGCAACTCCACTCACATCAATACACACTCTAAGAAATAAACAACATAAAAGAACTAACACCGTCACAATTCAAGAACAGTAATTATAAAGCATCTATTGTAGATTGAAATTTGACATAATCATTACTTATAAATATAATGCACAATAATACAATACAAATAAATTAAATTTCACATAAATCAACTTATTGAACATTGCCAAATTTAACAGCTAATAATATTACCTTAAATTAATCTCCTGGTGCCAAATTTAACAACTAATAATATTACCTTAAATTAATCTCCTGGTTCGTATCCTTTGTCCTTCGTAGTACGAAGAGCCTCACAACAACAAATACCAGTCTTGCAGAACTTTAGGATCACACCGTGGCCTAAACAGTACAAAAATCATGCTGTCGACAGAAGACAGTGACTCACCACGATTTCAGTCTTGTAGAATATATAACATCACTCAGATGCCAAAACAGTTGAAAAATAACATCACACAGATGCCAAAACAGTAGAAAACTAACATCATACAGATGCCTATACAGTAGATAACGACGTCTAATCAAAGAAAACCATCACGACCGTCTTGTTCCTTATCCATTTTCTATGCCTGTCCTACTGTCCAGTCCCAGCCTCAATCATAAATCGACCACCTCAACAGTCCTGCTCGTTGTACAGTCCCAGACTCAATGTACAATCCCAATGGTCACTCAAAAATATCAAATACCCGAGTTAGTTCACAACTCAGGTAACCTCCGTGACAACTGATGAGTTGTCATCACAACACAAGAATCAAAAGGGAAATAAACAACTAAAATATAATCTGGAATTTATCCCCCCCTTATCCTCCAGGAACAGTACTACTGTTACAGATAAACTTGTACACTCATGTCTGGTCAAACATTGATACAGAAATGGATGGTGCACAGTTTGCTTTCATACAGATAGTTTACACAAGACAAGTAAATATATCCTCTGTGACTGTATACATTCTCCAGTTTTTATTTAGCAAGTCTTTTAATTTTGCTGTTATCTCACACTGTAAAGTTGGAAAATCTTGTATAATATCTGCAGACAACCACTCAGCTGTTATATTGTCATGTTTACTGACGATTTCTGCTACTTGTATTTCTGGATATTTACGAGATTGTGGTAGTTGACTTGATAAATAAGATAATTCGGGAAACAGAGATGGATAAGCATTTTTTTTCAAACCAGGATTCTTCCAAGGAAGCTCATGTTTAACGCCATATTTATCTATAAATGTATCGGACAATATCATTTCACATGGATGAAATGAATATGGTACAAGTTCAGTACCTCAGTCCATAAACACTATTCATGATAACTTAATATCAAGAATTTCGTTCTAACACAACACTTAACAAGTCTTAAACGGCAATATCACAATTCCTCATTGAAAGTAAGTATAATATTCTTCTCTAATTTATCTATCAAGTCCTCCTCCACATCACTACTATATTTGTTCTTCAAAACGTGCTTCACAAAATCATTCCTGAAACTCATCACATACTCATGGTTCAACTAGTTAATGGTTCAACTAGTTACGTAGCAGTCGATGATTCTATGTAACACAATTTCAATATTCTGCAATGGAATAATTATCATAATTATCTTCCACAGTTCCATTTACTAATTGTTCTCAGTTCCGACTGTTAATTATAAGAAGCCACTATTTTACATCTCTACATAAGAATGCTAACCATCCTTCACACAGAAAACGGTCCTCTCTCTTTAGTATTTCATCTCGTACTCCCTAACTCTCTGTAATATCTATCTGGGTACAACCTAAAACTACCCAGCAGCCCCTACTCTGGGCTCGAGATACCTGTCTTGACCGTGCGGCGTCCCAACTCCACGGGATAAATCGCCCACTTTGAGTTCTCTACAGGCCAGTAGTAGTATGTCTGGTAAACAACATATTTATTTATTATCTAAATTAGCCAAGGACACTAAGAGCAAGCGGTATAGGTTGACCTCCGACCCTTCTCCTGAGGTAACAGTGGAACTCTTACATATGCTCCACTGTTGAATAGTGTCTGGCATCAGAGTAGCCGCTGCTTCTGTCAATTCACTAATAAGTGCCAATTTGAAATCCAACATGTTACATTTTGTTTTATCTTGTCTTATTAGATTATACAAGATCAAGGCATCGCTGCTCTGGTTTCTTCTTCTTTTGTCGTCACACTGCTACCGGGTTGTTGCCCAGTGTCGTGGTTTTCTGTTTTTGTCTTGCGCTGTTCTGGTGGCTTGTGTGATTGTTATCTTTGCTCTTTCACGGGATTCTGCTACTGTACCAGTGTTTACTGCAAAGGATGTTCTTATATCAGCGATACCTAGTCTTTATACAGTGATACCTAGCCTCGATGCCAAACTGGTACAACATAAACGAACAACACTCCTAAGACCTGCTTCAACAAACGAACACACCTAAAAGTATCTCCACTCACATGAATCAATACTCTAATTACCAACAACACAAAAGAACTAACGCCAACGTCACAAATTCAAGAAGTAATTACAAAACATCTATTTAACTTTACATAATCATGGTTCATAAACCAAATGCAGCATGATACAATAATAATGAATCACATCTAACGCCAACGTCACGAATTCAAGAAGTAATTACAAAGCATCTATTTAACTTTACATAATCATTGTTCATAAACCAAAATGCAGCATAATACAATAATAATGAATCACATCTCCCATAAAACAAACTTATTGAAAATAGTCCAAATTTAACAGTTAATCATATTACCTTAAGCTAAATCCACTGGTCCGTATTCCTTGTCCTTATTCCTTAGGGGAAGGATGGGTTCTCTTCCGTACAAAAGGAGAAAAGGCGAAAACCTAGTACTCTCGTTGGAGTGTATCCTGACTGCCGCCACTGCTTGATTAAGGTGGATATCCCAGTCATTAACGTTTCCATCAACCATTTTCGCGATAACATCATTTAGTGTCCTGTGTTGCCATCGTTTATTCCTTTCGATTGAGGGCAATAAAACGAGGTGGTCACATGTTCTATATTCAACTTCTGTAAAGCTGCTCTGAATCTCCCACTTGTAAATTCGCCGCCGTTGTCCGTTAAAATTATCTGTGGGCAACTATATCGCGGAATAAATTCAGTCATAAGCAGATGTATGACAGTATCACTAGACTTATCGGCGACAGGATAGCACTCGGGCCATCTACTATAACAATCTGTAAATTGTAAAATATATCTATTCCTGATAGCTTTTCTGGTACGGACCGGCTATGTCTATACTAACTTTCTGCATAGCAAAATGTTGCTGATCCGTATCTTGCAATGGACTCCTTATCGTTTTCATACCTCTCAACCTGCATACCTCACACTGAGACACATAATTGTAAACATCCCGAAACATCGCTGGCCAATAGTATTTGCCTCCTATGGTATCGACACACTTGTCCGCCCATGTGCCGTTAAGGTCATGGTATTGCTCCAACACCTTTTCTTTCAATACGTTAGGTATGCATACCCTCAACCTCGGTGTTCTCTCTGGGGTTTAGAAACATAACAACCCATCACCTCCGCCAACACAAAATTTTTCAGAGCCTTCTGATTTCTCCTCGCAAGCTTCACCATTTTCTTCCCTAATATTGGATCCCTTTCTTGTTCGGTCTTCATGTCGAACTCTGATTTTTCCGTATTCGCCTCGATTACTGCTACGACCTTTGGTCTTCCTTTCCCGTGATTTGAACTTCGTTCCCGGGTGCGACCTGAATCACTGACTTGAAAGTGTCGATCATCGATATCTGGTATGTACTCCTCTCCTGTCGATCAGTCCTCTTTTCCTGTCATAAGGAATCCGCGATAACAAATCTGCACAGGTGTTTTGTTTGGATGTACCTTGGTGTCATTCCAGTTTGATTTTCGGTTCTGCATCGATCTTTCCTCTGAAAATTGAAAGCTTCAAGTTTAATTTTCCGGTTCTGCAATTTTCGAGTTTTTCCATAAGTCGGAAATATGGGTCTTTTCACTCCGTTTATTCCTCCTAGCCGGATGATGAAAAGAGGCACTATGCAAATAAAGGGATGCAACTAATTTTGGATGGCTAAAATGATAGCGAATTTGTATACATTTTCAATAGGTTAGAACAATTATCTCTGAGTCTTATTCAGCTTGGTAGAGAAATATATTGGTCTTCTCATTTTCCTCTGGAATTATTTCTCTCTTCCACCCCCCAAACGCTTGCACTGAGATTCAAACAAGCTCCATGTATAGCAATTGTCGAGAGGCTTTCATTGTCAGCTAGAAACCAATTCCTCCTTCTCTCTACGTCTAGATGCGCTAACATAGTAATAACCGTCAAACTTGTCCTCTTAAGTATTCAAAAGCCGTCTGACACTCTTCCGTCCACCTGAAGCGTGGAATATTGAGGCTTAAATCTGCTTAAAAATTGAGGAAATAAATGGGCGTGGAAAGAGTTAAGAAACTATGAAATATCGTCTTCCACCATTTGTAGGTTTTTCTATTAAAATTACCATAACTAGTTAGCATCTGGTCAAGGCGGTCACATCCATTCATAGAATAGTTATAGCCGTGTATAACAACGGGTTTAGTTTGAAATATATTTCTTGTTCCAGTCAGAGTAACAGTTGTTGCTGAATCCTTTGTAGATGTAATAATTACAGGATTTTGACTTTTTTGTCTTTCCATGCATTAACAAGAATTGAATTGTCATCCAGATATGTTTTGGTTTTGAGATGTTGAAGTTTCAATGTCTTAATTTCTGCTGGCAAGTTTGTCCTGTTTATGTTTAATGTACCAGTGAAATATGTTTGCTTGCTAATTAAGTAGGCAATTAGTTGGTGTGTTGTATAATATACCTATCAGCAAATATATGATGACCAGTTCCCAGTGGTGAAAGTAGTGTTTGACATACTTTTACTGACATTCCTCCATCAAGACAACATAGCCATGTGGCTCAATCACACAGTCCAAAGACTTTAATGTGATATTTTTGGGGTTTACTTGTATTGTTTGTATTGCCAGTGTCCGGTCCAACCGACAACCATTTCATCAATTGATAAATTTTCATATGGATAAAATGCATTATTCAAATTGTATAAAAGCAGGTTCATGAAGAGCACTACTTTAGCTTGATTTTCAGAGTCAGTTTTGGGATTCATCGCAATCAGTTTCTGAAACAATACAACATAGTATGGAAAATGCTTTCAAATCTGTTCCATGCAAACATAGTATATGGTAAAATGCAGTATTAAAAAATGTCTGCTGTTGACCAGTAGTGTTTGATACTGGGACAAACCTCGATGCTCATTGCAATAGAACTGGCAATAATTTTGTCAGCTCTATAGTAACTGTATCCGTAGCAAATAAAGATCTCTTTGTGGGTGAATTATTTATTACACATTTATGTGCTCATAAGAATTGATATTGTTACACAACAGTTAGTGTCATCAGTTAAAATAGTCCTCAGACAGTCTTACTTTCTTCTTCTCTTATTGTCATTATGGTAACTGGTATCCGTGTAGCAAATAAAGATCTCTTTGTGGGTGAATTATTTATTACACATTTATGTGCTGCATAAGAATTGATATTGTTACACAACAATTGAGTGTCATCAGTTAAAATAGTCCTCAGACAGTCCAGTGGTATCTTCTTCTTGGTTCGTTCTTACGACCAATTTTAATCATTCTTTGTGATTGTTTGATCTTTGCCAAGAACATGTATACGTTGTTCATTGGTTTGGTAGGCCCTAAACGCATAAGACTTCTACACGCTTTAGGACACATGCATCCGATTTCAGCCAAACCTCCTTAGTCGCCTCTACGACATGCATGGCAGGTAACAGTGGTTCTATTCTTTACACCCCAAATTTGGGCCCAGGTAACCACTCGGGCGGTCCAGTGGTGTAGAACTTTAACTTAATCAGCATTAACACCTGGCGTTTTCTGTGGCAATAATCTGAAGGAATTAGTGGTAGCAGCACCTTCAGTCACTTCTCTCCAAGTAGACTGTAGGTTCTGTCTGCATCCTTCTCTTTTTGTTGTAATCCTACTAGAATTTTGCGACGCCTCTCACAGCTGATTGGGAAATACTACTATTATTTAAATTATTACTAATCTACATATTTACATCATAAGCTTTTTCTGTTTCATCAGAAGAAACTTCACTATCCACAACAACATGCAACCAATCTAGCGCTTGTGCAGTCGTAAACGGCAGGCCGAGTTGATAGCAAAACCATTTCGATTGTTGGACATGATTTTTTGGTTATCACAGGGTAACTTAAAACGAATGTTGAACTTGGGTTTCGCTTCTATTTCTAGTAAAAGCCACAATGATGCGATTTGGTTATCGTTTATACTTCCCCTTTACGCAGTTTCCGGTTAATATAAAACTCCAATTGGAATGAAAGGTAATAAAAACTTGACGGAATAGTAAACATCTTTTGAGCGATGTGTCATCCATGCCGTTGAGATATATTCACACTTCAGTATCACGTTGTACACAATCAATTTTTACTTTAGTATTTATTGGTATTTGTCCATGAGTCAGGGATGATCAGTCAGGGGTGATGATAGTTGACCCAAAACTTTAGTTTTTAATACATCTTATTTAACTTGACTATCTATTCTCGCTTCAGAGGTCAAAGTTGACCCCAGCTACCTGAATTCTGTTGTCTTATTTCTGTGTTATTTATTTTTAATGTAAGATTTTTCTGACTTGTCTTCATTTCTGTTTTACCTGTGCTTATTTTCATATGATATTCTTCTACATTGCTGTTAATTGATTGAGATGGTCTTGGAGGTTGTTATAATTTTTCACTGCTTTTGTTTCTTTCTCTGCCAAAATATATTTCCAAACTCTTCCCATGAATCATACATGTCTTCTTAGGATTGATCCGAGTGTGTGATTACTTTCACTAACATAATGTCTTTTAAAAGTCTTGTATCTGTTTTCTTCTTGTCTATCTGATCCATTCCTACATACTTAACTCCTTGTGTACCAAGCTCCACAATGATGTTTTTTTTATAGTAGAAACAAATGTCTGGTTGACTAAGGGTTAAAATGAAATTTGTGGCATATCTTTTAAATGATGTCGCCATCAAGCACAGTAAGCATCGTTAATCATCACTTACACGTTCACTATGACTTCTTCGAACTCTCCATATCGACCACTTGTTAACCACTGTGTCATTTGTATGTGATCTGAGCCTAAGAGCGATTATATGTTGTGCCAGTTATCCGCCTACAAGTAGGCCAGCACATACGATTTTTGCTTTGCTTTTTATTTACTAGGTAGCTTCCCAAGTCCTACATCAGTTGCCTCTTACAGCATGCCTTGTAGGTCACAGTGTTACCACTCTTTGCTCCCTTGCTGAACACGGCGAGTGGCTTTCTAAATGGTGGGGTCTATTTTTACAGTTTATACAAATCCTAATATCCTTCCAAACTGCCAGCACCAGAGTGAACCCAGGTACTCTTGGCTTGTGATAGAGCTTATGCTCCAATACAATTAGACAATGCTAATTTAACAACTTATCTCTGACATGATATACTGTGATAATATTATATTTCTACTTTGTACATTTTAGTGCTAAACTTAATAGAACCCTTGCCATAATCTCAACATATTGCAACCTATGGAAGCTTAAAGTCAATGAACAGAAAACTGTGTATACTACATTCTCCCGCAGCCCCAAAACAACTCAAAGAACCTTTCGCTTACAATGAATGGAGCACTGCTGAAAAAGAGGAAAACCCGACTTACCTGGGAGTCAAGTTAGACAAACAACTGAGGATGACAGAACACATTAACAACATAAAAGAAAAAGCATCTAAAAGACTCAACATGGTTAAAAGACTTGCTAGCACCACTTGGGGTGCAGACAAGAGCACCCTTAGGCAACTATATCTTGGCTATGTAAGATCTACAATGGACAACTGCCTTCCTCTCCAAGCTATAGCAAGTGAGCACATTACAACATCCCTGGACAGAGTGCAGAATCAGGGTCTCAGGTTTATATGTGGGGAATGAGAACGACCCCAACTGCTGCTTGTGAAATCGACGGCAACATCGAACCACTAGATATTAGGAGACGAAGGGCACTAATGGAAGCAGTCGAGCGATATAAAAGAATAGAAAAAAGCCATCCCAACAGACAAACTATTGACAGGTGGAAATCCAATCAAAGAATCCAACAAAAATCATTGCTGGAAGTTGGGAAAATCTCGAAGAACATTACCATCTCCCAACTGACAGAGAACCGATCACAAGATGCCCCTGCCCACCACCATGGCTAAACATAAAACAACCAGTAATCCAGAAATACCTCCTTGACAAAACTATAAACAAAGCAACACTTGCACCAATCTTAAAAACCTGTGCACTGGAGACAATAGACAGTTATCCAACTTCCTCTATCCATGCCTACACTGATGGTTCAGCTTTCAAAGCCACTACTTACGCTGGCTTCGCATATACCTGAAATATCCAGATGGAACTACCTATAGTTACTGTGCACCTGTGGTAATATATGTTCCAACTATGAGGCAGAGATTATAGCATAAAGACCGCTGTAGAACTAGTCCACCAGCAGTTTGAACTTGGAGAGAATATTGTCCAAGACATGATAGTATTCACTGACTCACAGTCCACACTACAAGCTTTAGAACAACAGCAGAATCAGTCAAGCGAGATCCAGTCATTGGCATTAGTCATCCACAATCTGATTTCCTCCTTTGATTCTACAGTGGATTCCTGGGCACACAAATATCCCAGGAAATGACAAGGCAGATCATCTGGCCAAACAGGGATCATCAAAACCACAAATAGACAAAGCTGTTAGCATACAAAGTATAAAACAGATTCTGAAAAACAACTCCAGAGAATATTGGCTGAACCGATGGGCTATGGGGACGACTGGTCGGGACATGTATGCAGAGATGAATAGACCAAACCCCAAGGACAATATAAATCTGCTACAACGAAAAGATCAAAGCACTATCTTTCAGTTAAGAACAGGACATGTTGGACTGAATTACCACCTACACAGAATAAACCCACGAATAAACCCACACACCTACCACACTGTAGAAAGTGCAGTCACTCATGTGAGACAGTACATCATGTCTTGCTTGAATGTCCTGGACTACATAAAGCTAGACAAGAACTCCTCCCACCACACCCATCTGTTCATAATACCCTTTACACTCGTCTTCCACAATTACAGAACACATGCAGATTCTACAACTGGCATTGGCTGCCCAAGAGTGAAAACTCGCAGCCCTGGTTAGAAGTAGTACATTTTAGTATTTTGTGTATGATTATTTCATTTAATCAAGTAAAGTGTTTATTTTAGGCATTTTTTGTTGTTGGGTTTTTTTTTATTTGCACGCTATAGATTCAGTCGTAGTCATGGTGCCTCTGTTTTTTGTGTGTGCATGCTGGTTTTCTTTATCACCAGTTTCTCTTGCTATTCAGGCTAGCATTACGCCTGACTTGAGAATTATTTATAATTTAGATCTCCAAGTAATGGATCAGGGTTTCCTGTAAGTCCAACCTTGAACAAATGTACACATTGAGAATTTTTGGTCTAGGCTGGTCTCATCGAAGCTGAGAATCTCCATGGTACACTATCATATTGGGTTATCAACTTTGCTATCATCTGCCACATTTTATAAATAAAAGAGACTGCTTCCAGATTAAAGACATTCCAGCCTAAATTAGCCTGGGTAGGAGACCGTTGTCAAGGACGAGATATTGATACATCATCAAGTGTAGTAAATTACAAAGAAATGTAAGGTCTCAAATACTTAACACTGATACCAGTATATGTTATAAGAAAACTTTTCATGTAGTATTTTATATCTGGGAGATCAGAGAAGAAGATGGATGCAGGATACGATTATACAAAATTAACATTGAAGTACCAACAATCTCATTTAGTCTTCATGATTGGAAACAGTAGTTCAGTTTAAAGTTGTGTGTAGAGACACATTGCAGCTGTATGCTGTTTCTCACAATGGAGGAGGAAAACATATAGGTCTGTGAAAACCACAAGATGCAAGCTGAAAATTTGGTTATGTCTGATGAAGATATCAGATGTTACTCCAGAACTTCTGTAGCACAATCTTGTAAATCCACATTGCCATATTTGTCATATACATCAAATCAGAAGCTGTGTTTGACTACAACTCTACTAATTGTGACATTCATGTGTCATCATATTTGTGTACATTCCACTGCCATTAGGTATTGGGGTAATTTGTTATTAAATATCTCAATCATGATGTCATATGTACCCATTGTGAGTGTGTGCATGACTGTGCGCGTGTGAGTGAGATAATCATGCGTCAAATATGAAATGAGATTTTTGTGGCATCAAATTTCAGTGAAATATTTGTGGATGTGGACTTGTGCTCTGTTCCTGTTTGCGGGACTACACACAAGCGGCATGGGTTTGTAGTAGTCAACAACTCATAGCTGATTGCTAGCGTCAGGGTCAGCTCAAATACAAAGCTGACCAAGACTCCACTCCGCGCCTCCCTGTGGGAGCTATGGAAACTGGTCTTCTACAAAGAAATGTAGCTGCAAAGAAATGTAGCTGGAGTTTGTGGAGATCGAAGATGGAGCAGATACCACAGCTCATACTGACAACTCTGATACAGCACATTTTGTTCTCTGTACTGCATCAGGCTATAAACAACGGGAGTAGAAAGAATGAGGAAGACTTAAAAGAAATGTGAGATATCACTCATTAATTCCCACATGTGGGGATATCACTTGTTTGTGTTAGATGCCACATGTGGAATGTCATCCGTGCCATTATCAGTACAAGATATCACTTTTAAAAATATTGTCATGTGTATGATGCCACTTGTCATAAATCACATGCAATGTCACTTTATTGATGCCATTTCTAGATTGCTGCTGTTACACAGCAGTGTACTTCTTGAGATGATCAGAGTATGTTGTTCTATATGTCTTTCATTGTCAATAATAATACACATTTTATTTGAAATTCTTGTGTTTTAAATCATGTTAGACAGTGTGAACATGCGTGTGTGAGAGATGTAATCTCATTGACAGTATTACATTTGTTGTCTACGAGGGAGGCTGCAATCAAACTGGAGACTAATAAGACAAATAATTAACAAAATATATATTCTCTAATCCTGTTTTGACGTACAGCGTCAGGTCAAAAAAGGAGACATCTGGAGCAAGTCTCTCTATTTGCCTTGTCTTTCTTTCTTTACTCCAGTCCTGATTTGCCTCACAGCTTCAGGGTAAGAAATTTCTAGAACAGGCTTTTGTGTGCGCTTCATAAACAGTGTTTCTCTTCTTCTTGCGTTCGTATATTACGACCAATTTTAATCACTCTTTGTGATATGTTTGATCTTTGCCAAGAACGTGTTTACGTCGCATATTGGTTTGGTAGGTCCCTAAAAGCAAGACTTCTACACATGCAGGACACATGCATCCGATTTCAGCCAAACCTCCTTAGTCGCCTCTTACGACATGCGTGGCAGGTAACAGTGGTTCTATTCTTTACACCCCAAATTTGGGCCGGTAACCACTCGGGCGATAAACAGTGTTTCGTCACCTCCATTATCTCTAAGGTCTACCTTTTGCATGGGCGACCTTTTGCTTTGTATCCACTATATCAGAGCAACATTGCTCTCTGAGGCGCACTGTCTGTTGGTAATCTACTCACTATATCAGAGCAACATTGCTCTCTGAGGCGCACTGTCTGTTGGTAATCTACTCACTATATCAGAGCAACATTGCTCTCTGAGGCGCACTGTCTGTTGGTAATCTACTCACTATATCAGAGCAACATTCTCTCTGGGCCACTGTCTGTTGATAATCTACTCACTATATCAGAGCAACATTGTTCATTAAATGCAACAAAATATCCTTGCTTTGTATCCACTATATCAGAGCAACATTGTTCATTAAATGCAACAAAATATCCTTGCTTTGTTTCTCAATTTTCTTTTGATGTCACATACTACTACTTCTTTGCGTTCATTCTTTACGATCAACTTTAATCACTCTTTGTGATGTTTGATCTTTGCCAAGAACATGTATACGTTGCACATTGGTTTGGTAGGCCCCTAAAGCATAGACTTCTACACGTTTAGGACATGTGCATCCGATTTCAGCCAAACATACTACTTCTGTTTAAAATGTTGCAGATGAGCATTGAAACAACAAATCAGATACAAGGACAGTTTGTCAAAATACAAAAAATATCAAAGACAGAAAATAAAATATTGAAAACGTATTTATTCGTCAACATGAATCACAATCGACGATGTGGATGACATGGGGAGATAATTTGAAGGACAGGGAAGTATCATCATGCTTCCATGATATGACCTACTTAAATATTTATCTTACAAAATTGATTACAACATGAATCACAAATTATTAGTATTAAATAATAAGGATCAATGATAATCGCACGAACATATACGTACGATAGTGTCAATCGATTGATAAATGTTCTTAAGTTTCTGGTTCAAAATAGAACGTAAACATTTCAATCAAAAGTAGCAATCAAAAAGTCTGTGAAAAGCTTGTAGAAGGAATAAAGTAGATTAGAAAGTCAAGTCTTTGAGCTCTCTCGCGGTGTGTTGATGCTCATCATTCTTGAGTCTGTTCAGATTTGTAATTGGTAAGCACTGATAAATGATACTGTCACAACAAAAAAGTGATGTGATAATTAATAGCATTAACAAATGTAAATATCTGGCACAACCAACAAAATAATCTTGATGATGTATGGCGTCAAATGAAATACAAAATGTAACATCTGTCAATTTTAGGGGAGTGTTGCTAGAAGGTTTATTCTATCCGGAAGCTTAAAGTTATCTGACTTGCCTCGTCATGCAGCAGTTTAGGATTTTAGTCAAAACCAGGTTGTGCTGTAGTCTGCTCCTCATTTGATTAGGAAGCCTGTGTGTTTCCCGGGCTCTCATGGGGAGTAAAGAATAGTAACACTGACCTACAAGGCATGTCCTAAGAGGCGACTAAGGTAGGGGCCTAGGAAAGCTACCCTAGTAAATAAAAAGCATAGTAGAAATCAGATGTGCTGGCCTACTTGTAGGCGCATAACTGTACAACGTGATAATCGCTCTTAGGCTCTGAATATCTTCAGATTGCCATTTGTAAACTGCAATATTTGAAATTCACAAAAGACACATGACAAAGAAGCTGAGTGGATTGACACGGGTATCATGAGAAATGTCTGCAACCAAAGCCAATCATACTTTTCAAGCATGTCCGAAGATTGGATCCAGTGTTTCATCTATATAGGTAACCCTGCAGAAGTCTTGGTGAGTTTTGTAATATACTGTATCAACTTTCAGATACGATAGAATGAAAAGTCACTTGTATAGAAGAAAGTTTAAACATTGAATTGCCTAACTGTTATTTGCATATCCTTTACAGGACTTTGTGAATCAATCCCAGCTTTTAACGCTGTTTGTGATTTTTTTAGGCATTATTACATTCAGTAGTTTGCCATTGCTTTCTGAATCGGTTGGTGCCATCGTCCTTTCGTTAAAATCCACTCAAACAATTTGCAACCAAACTGTCCGCAGCGTGGTTCGAACTCAGAACGTCAGGGTTAATAGACTGAGTCCCTAAGCCACAGACGCCACCGAGTTTCCTAACTAGAGTGAGAAAATATGGCTACCCGAGAGTGTCACTTTGCAAACCTGACAGGCTGGACATATTTCCTAAAGCAAATCATAGTTGCCTGTAACATACTAGTGTTGTAACTGATGATGACACATAAATAATGTCATTTATGTGATAGAGGTGAGGAGTCTCAACCACTGCAACAAGTGCCAGAATTAGGAGTTAAGTTTGGAGATGCCAGATAGTGTCATCTTCATGGTAGAGAGAGAAGATATACTAATCAACTTCACATGGGTATGATGAGCAGGTGGACTTTGGGATGGTTACTGCAGTGGAGGATAGAGCATGCATGGGAATGCCCATTGTGTCTTGAAGTTGATTGAATAACATAACTACATGTTGGAGGTTGTCATTTGATGTCTGGTCAGTGCAAAGTCATACTTAATTCTAGCACTAATGATAAAAGCAACTAATTTCTCCACCACTCAGACATAGAAGTGAAGAGTTTAATACCACCAACATCAATATGGCTGAAACAAAACACATAACTGAAGCGGTGTAGATGATCTCTTGTGTTTTCATGACTATAGTCATCAGAACAACATGTATGACTTGAATGATATCAAAAAATGTGGAAAGAAAACCTTATTATACCATGTGGTATATAGGGTAATACAGTGCCATGTTTTTCGTTGACTGCTGGCACACAATGGGCGATGTGATCAACATCATCCCTGCTGACTTTACTTCCCAGTGATTTTCCTGGTACCCAATTGAGGCTGGGTCGACCTGAGAGCCGTTAGTCACAAAAAATTCCACATCCACTAGAATTGAACCCAGACCACTAGCCTAAGAAGCAAACTCACTAACAACTATGCTACTCTGACTTGACTGATGCTGTCACCAAATAGTCTTGTTATTGTTTTTTTCCCCTAAGAGTTCTGACTTCTGGAAATCATGGCGGTTACCAAAGCGATGATTTGGCTAGAATCAGACTTTTATCCATGCATGTTTTCTCAGTGACTCAATGAGTATGCTCAGGAAGATTGAAACAGGATGGGCTAGGAGACATTGGATAGAATCGCTGGGAGGTCTAAGCTGACAAAGATCAGTTTTATTTTTGTGCCAGGGCATGCAGGTGTAAGGGGGAATGAACGTGCGGATAGGCTTGCAGGTATGGCTGCTGTCCAAAGCGGACGAGCAATGGACCAGGCTGATATTATAAATTCCTTAAGGGAGAGAGGGCGTGTACATGATTCACGTAATAGCGGTGAATCCACAACACTAACCAGACTGCAAGAACTCAAAGTTAAGTGTGGTGTAGCTCGACAAGAACGCTATGCTGGCAGACAAAGAAGAATTGTAAACCAACAAAGAACCGGTGTCGTAGTCGCCACACGCTGATGGACATACTGAGGGAGAGATCGGAGCACTTATGGACTAATTTGTTCGACGTGCAGTGATGGTGATCCGACGACTAAACTAGGTTATTGTCACATATCTGTTTTAATACAATCAGATTAAAAAATCACTGCGAAGATAATCTCAAAAACTATCGCCAAATTGTATATCACCTGTTTCTTAAAATGACAGATTGATATAAACTTCATCCCTTGCTGTACACACACACACCATGTTTAGAAGATGATATGTACATCTTAGAACACAACATTTCTGGATATTAGCGTTGAACATCTAGCTCAGCACCAAATGGATGCGCAACTACTTTGATGTTCTTCATACTTTATTCATTAGCATATCCCTACAGAGAACCTTACCTCCATGACATCTCTCAAATACCTATCATAATGCAAGGTGTCCAGCATTTGATCTACCCATTTGCAATTCATCTATCATATCTGACACTCACCGTTTCCTTTGGCTTTCCCTCTTTCCTAGTATTTTCCTGTTCCAAAACTGTCAATCTTCATGCAGTTTTATGTGACTGTGTTGCCTAATTTGTATATGTTTCTTCTGTACCTTTCAACTCCCAGGTCTTCAGATAGCTCTTCCTGTCCTGCCATCTCTTCCAATTCTTTCCATAATTTTACCATCCTTTTTTTCAGCCTCCAGCTCTTCTAATTCTGGTATTTATGGCTTCTTTTCTGTCTGTGATATTTCAAGAATTTAATATTCGTATTCAATGACATTTATGTATTTTTCAGCTGATTAGCTAAGTGTCCAGGTCTCCACAAGAATATATTGTATGTGCTGTGAACAATGCATATTCTAATTTGTTGTAGTTCTAATCTGTCTAGTCATACAGTTTCAAAACATCCAACACATCACAACCTTAAATGTACGAAATAAATGGTAAAAAAAAATCATAGTTTCTGTTAGAACAAAGACATTATGAACAACAAGGTGGGTGATTCATGGGTGTACTTCTATTAGAACAAAGACCTTATGAATGACAAGATGGGTGATTTATGGGTGCTCTCCTGTTAGAACAAAGACATGAACAACAAGATGGGTGATTCATAGGTGCTCTTCTATTAGAACAAAGACCTTATGGATGACAAGATGGGTGATTCATGGGTGCATTTCTATTAGGGTGCATTTCTATTAGAACAAAGACATGAACAAGATGGGTGATTCATGGGTGCACTTCTGTTAGAAACCACTACTGCACTAATAAACATAATATTGACTAATTTTATGTTCACTTTTCTTGTGATGAATTATGTGATTTTGTTGATCATTGAATGAATGCATCCTTAATATCAAGCTCACCGAATGTAATAGAATAAATTTAGAATTGGTAACAATGAGAGTGGGCAAAGGTAAATTTTGAGTTAATTTGGCAATGAAACAAACCATGGCGCAGTCAGCAGCACATGGCCAAAAGAGACAGAAAAACATGCGCAGATGGCAGCATTTGGTAAATAATATGTTAACGTATGTGACCATAAAAGTAATATGACTGCCAAGCATTATGAAAGTGTCGAGATTTCTAACTGGGATATCTCAAGAGACAAGTCTCATTCATCATACAGTCTCATTCAACAAATATATATGTCATCTTCTAATAGTTCTAAACATTTGCCAGAAATAAATACTAGCTGCTAAGATAAATAATTGAACAGAAATGAATTGTCTAATTTGGTAGCAAGTTAAATATATGAACATAGTTGGGGGCAAATGAACAAAATTAGGATCAACAAACTTAGAGTACGAGAATGATTTTGTACAAGATGCTTAACTGAGTTGGCGGTTAATTATTTACTGGGGACATCATGAAATGTGAATAAATCATACATATGATGGAGGTATCGTGAATTTATTTAATCAACAATCAATTTACAGGGCACTGTTGAGTTGTGGCATGATCACACTTTCCGAGGGCATCATTAGAAATGGAGGCGCTATCACACAATTTATTGAGGCATTTTCGAGTAATGTCCATTTTAGGTGTCAACTTCTGGATAAATGATGGTAGGACACCCTTTGCACAACATAAATAAAATGACATATGGTGGTACACATGTTTGACATATATCACATACAAATGCAAGAATCCCAACATTTCACATGTTTTATTAGACGACATGTAGAAATGATAAAATTTGTATTTTACAAAAATCAAATCAAATGCAAAAAGACATGAGAATAAATCACATTAACAATGACATGTGCTGTTGTTATATCACTGACAATTTCACATGGGCAGATTTATCACCAACAATTTCACATGAGTAGATTTATCACCAACAATTTCACATGGGCAGATTTATCACCAACAATTTCCCATGAGTAGATTTATCACCAACAATTTCACATGGGCAGATTTATCACTGACAATTTATCACTTTTTTAATGTTTTATTGTTGTGCCTGAAAGGCATGCAGGTGTAAGAGGAAATTAACACGCCGATAGTCTTGCAGGTATGGCTGTTGTAGAGAGCGGGCAAGCAATGGACCAGGCTGATATTCTATATTCCCTAATGGATAGAGGAAGTGTGAACGATTCAAGTAATAGTAGTGAATCTACAACACTACCAACTGCAAGAAAATCAAGTCAAATGTGGTGTAGCTAGACAAGAACACTATGCTGGTAGCCAAAGAAGAATAGTAAACCAACAAAGAACCAGTCACCATATACTGAGAGATATATTGAGGAGATCGGAGCATTTATGGACTAATTGGTTTGATGGGCAGTGGTGATGATCCGACTAAACTAGATTGATCATAAAAACTTTAAAATGGGTAAATTTATCACAAACAATTTCACATGGGCATATGTATCACAAATGATATTTCACATGGGCAGATTGATATATCACAAACATGATATGGAACAATATATCACACAATCTACTGATATATCATCACTTACAAAGTATCATGTACCAACGTATCACATACAAACCTTACATGTCCTACCATATCACATACAAACATGCCATGTACCAATATATATATATATTAAATTACATAGAAATCACGTACAAATGTACATGTAACGATAGATAAATAAAGCACTTGGGCAGTTAGGTGGCCAAATTTGTTATGCCCCCATAAACAATCACATTTTTGTTACGCTGGATCCATGAAGTTACAAAAAAGATCAGAATAGTTGAGAACGAAGCCACATCCTGGATACAATCTAGGCTAATACTCTTATGGTTACATAAAAAAACTTGTTTATGCACTCGGTTAGAGGGAAGTAGACAGCTTACATCCACGGTCAGAGATAAGTAGACAGCTTATGCCCCTGGTAGAGTAGAAGCTAGCCCAGTTGAGGTAGCCAGCTTACATCCACGGTCAGAGATAAGTAGACAGCTTATGCCCCCAGTTAGAGGTAGCAGCTTGCCTGGTCAGAGGTAGCCAGCTTACTCCCACGGTCAGAGGAAGTAGACAGCTTACGCCCTGGTCAGAGAGAGTAGACAGCTTACGCCCCAGTTAGGAGGTAGCCAGCTTCCCTGGTCAGAGAGAGGTAGCAGCTTACGCCAGTTCAGAGGAGGTAGCCAGCTTACGCCCTGGTCAGAGAGAGGTAGACAGCTTACGCCCCAGTTAGAGGAGGTAGCAGCTTACGCCTAGGTCGGAGGAGGTAGACAGCTTACATCCCTGGTTCAGAGGGAGTAGACAGCTTATGTCTCCCTGTAGAGAGAGGTAGACAGCTTATGTCCCCAGTTAGAGGGAGGTAGCCAGCTTACGCCCTAGGTCGGAGGAGGTAGACAGCTTACCCCTGGTTAGAGGAGGTAGACAGCCTATGTTCCCGGTTAGAGGAGGTAGACAGCTTACATCCACGGTCAGAGATAGAGACAGCTTATGCCCCTGGTTAGAGAGAGGTAGACAGCTTACGCCCTAGTTAGAGAGAGTAGCAGCTTATCCACGGTCAGAGATAGTAGACAGCTTCCCAGTTAGAGGAGGTAGCCAGCTAGTCCCTGGTCAGAGAGGAGGTAGCAGCTTAGCCTCAGTTAGAGGGAGGTAGCCAGTTCCTGGTCAGAGATGACAGCTTTTAGAGGAGTGTAGCCAGCTTCGCCTAGCTGAGAGTAGCAGCTCCCCCATTAGAGGGTAGCCTGCATTCGACCTAGGTCGGAGAGGAGATCAGCTTCATCCTAGTGAGAGACAGCTATGTTCGTAGAGTGACACATGTCCAGTTGGTAGCCGCAGCCTGGAGGAGGGAGCTACATCCTGTGAAGAGACATCCGTAGAGTGACAGCTATGTCGTTTGAAGGTGCTTGTGAAAAGTACAGCTATGCGTTTGGAGCAGTTCGGTGTTACGAGGTGAATGGTTTTCTGATGAAATTGGATGTCACCATAAATGTAGTTGGTGAGCTTATTTTTGCTTTATTTGTGTTTTATGCTGTGTTAGCTACTAGAGATCAGTGCTCTCACGGGCCGCATTCCTTTCTAGGGAGGACGTACAGTCTTGCAAGACATGTTCTGTGGTTTGATCAGCTGTGCCGCAGGGACACAGAGAGGATGGGGACAATCATATCCTTTGTAGGTGTTTGTTAGTCTCTTATGTCCTATCCTGAGTCAGAAGATGTTACTTTATCCTTGTTTGTCGAGTGTGTGGTAGTCATTGTTGGATGGTTTAGCTTCTTTATCATTCTTCTATAAAACTACATCTCTGTAGCCTTTAATAATTTACTAATCTTGTTAATTATTGTCCATGATTCACATCCGTATGTGAGAACAGATTCTATGTAGCACTGTTATACTTTTTCCATGATAAGCTTCTATTACATGATATGTTTTTCATATCCCAGAAATCTAACCTAGATTGGTTGATTCTTCTCTTTATTTCTGTATTATATTTCCCATCGAATGTCGCTGTTGACCTCCCATCGAATGTCGCTGTTGTACTCCATGATGATGCTTTTCCTCCAATGTCTGTTGTACTTCCATTAATGTCCAACTTATCATGTGTGATTTCTTTGATAACTTTTTACTTCCCTGATTCGCTGTTTACCTCCCATAATTCAGTCTTTTCCTCGATGTCGCTTTGTCATCATCATGTGTGTTCTACCATTGCTTGCAATTCTTTATTCACTGTTACTCCCATCGAATGTCGCTGTTGTACCTCCCATCGAATGTCGCTGTTGTACCGATGTATTTGAATTGCTTTTCTTGTTTTAGAACTGTTCAATTTATTCCAATTATACATTTTTGTGGTGATTTCTTTGGTATAACTTTTTACTTTACCGTTTTCTTATTTATAATCAAGATCTTTTTGTTGGCTTTTGTCATCATGGTTTCTACCATTGCTTGCAAGTTCTTTTCACTTTCAACTGTTATAGGTCAGTATCATCAGACGCAAACTTGTCTTGATAAAACAAAACTTCTACTAGAAAAATGTTTTCTTAAAGGAATATATCCCAAAATAAGTAGTGCTGCAACTGTCTCAGCGTCTTGTGGGAATACATAGCCTTTCATCATGCTTCCTTTCATCTCTTGATATTTCCTTCCCACTCATGTTTCCTTTCATCTCTTGATATTTCCTTCCCACTCATGCTTTCTTTTATCTCGATATTTCCTTCCCACTCATGCTTTCTTTTATCTCTTGATATTTCCTTCCCACTCATGCTTTCTTTTATCTCTTGATATTTCCTTCCCACTCATGCTTTCTTTATCTCTTGATATTTCCTTCCCTCAGCTTCTTATCTCTGATATTTCCTTCCCACTCATGCTTCTTTTATCTCTTGATATTTCCTTCCACTCATGCTTCTTTTATCTCTTGATATTTCTTCCACTCATGCTTTCTTTATCTCTGATATTTCTTCCACTCATGCTTCCTTTATCTCTTGATATTTCCTTCCATAAGCTTCTTTATCTCTTGATATTTCTTCCCCTCATGTTCTTTCATCTCTGATATTTCCTTCCCACTCATGCTTTCTTTTATCTCTTGATATTTCCTTCCCACTCATGCTTTCTTTATCTCTTGATATTTCCTTCCCTCATGCTTTCTTTATCTCTGATATTTCCCTTCCTCATGCTTTTTATCTCTTGATATTTCCTTCCCACTCAAGCTTCTTTTATCTCTTGATATTTCCTTCCACTCATGCTTCCTTATCTCTTGATATTTCTTCCTCAAGCTTCCTTTTATCTCTTGATATTTCCTTCCCACTCATGCTTTCTTTTATCTCTGATGTTTCCTTCCTATGCTTTATCTCTTGATGTATCCTTCTCACTTGTGCGCCCTTTCATCTCTTGATGTATCCTCACTTGTGCGCCCTTTCATCTCTTGATGTTTCCTTCCCACTCATGCTTCCTTTCATGTCTTGATGTTTTCTTCCAACTATATTTTTTCTCCCCAAAGATCTTTCATTCTTATGTTGTTTTCAACCTATCTTAGATTTTATAGCTCACTATTCCTATATTATCTTCTTCTTCTTTGCGTTCATTCTTTACCACCAATTTTAATCACTCTTTGTGATATGTTTGATCTTTGCCAAGAACGTCTATACGTTGCACATTGGTTTGGTAGGCCCTAAACGCATAGACCTCTACACGTTTAGGACATGTACATCCGATTTCAGCTAAACCTCCTTAGTCGCCTCTTACGACATGCGTGGCAGGTAACAGTGGTTCTATTCTCTACACCCCAAATTTGGGCCCGGTAACCACTCGGGCGTTCCTATATTATGATGTTGACCACACCCAACTAGCTTGTGATGTTGACCACACCCGACCATCTTGCTATGTTACCACACCCAACTAGCTTGTGATGTTACCACACTTAACCATCTTGCGATGTTGACCAAACAAAAACACAGGTATAGCACTAGATTCCCTAATATACCACATTGTATGAAAACAGGTTCTTCACTTAAAAATTTTCTTATTTATTATATATATATATATATAAATAGTATAGGGTCACGCTGGGGTGAAGGACAATGAGAGAGCAGATGCACTGGCGGGCAATGCTATGATTGATAATGGGTCTTCTATGGACAGAAGCGACATCATCAATGCTCTTCCAGAAACAACATCATCAACAAGTTATTCACGCCCGAGTGGTTACCGGGGCCCATGTCCTAAACATGTAGAAGTCTATGCGTTTAGGGACCTACCAAACCAATGTGCAACGTATACACGTTCTTGGCAAAGATCAAACATATCACAAAGACTGATTAAAATTGGTCGTACAGAACGAACGCAAAGAAGAAAGAAGAAGATGAACGCTCTCAGAGAAAAATACGTTTGAAGATTTCAACAATGAAGATAAAGGGTATTCTCCATCTCGGTTGCGCTAGTTGTGTATACTGATAGGTGCGGCAAGACGAGAAAATCACGAGAGAAAACCCAGTAGATACATAATCCCAAAACAAACGGGAGTTGTTAGACTAAACATACTGAGATACATGTTTGGGAGAGATCGGAGCAATATGGACATGTCTGATGTGCGATGAAGATGATCCTCAAATGAACAATATATATATATATATGTATGATCTCAGTGGCAGTGAATGAACTCTGTAACAGCAGCAGCAGCAGAGAGAGCATTCCTGATGTCATTTTGAAGACGGTGAACAATTGTGTTGGAATTTTATTGTCATCTTTTTAGAAAACTGGGAGATACATACATTCAACTATTGGTTGTGGTGTCAGTAAATGTGACTACAAGTTGTATAGTCAACAACCTGTTTTCATACCGTGTGGTAGGGGTCGCCACCGATAACAAACTTAATAATACTTTGTACTAGCAATCACAAGCAAATTCTGGGGGTGGGCCACAATTCTCGGTGTACGCATGGTTGGACTACAAGAGACCTTGATTCTTTACTTGGTGACCTAAATTACAAGTACATATGAAGTCAGAGTAAGGCTTGCCTGAATGATCAGGAGCACTGGAGGTAAGGAAGGAAGGAAAGAAAGAAAACTTGCACTGCAAAAATCAGAGAGTCTGAGAAATTTAACAGTCATACAGCTAATGCAGTCACTGCAAAACTGTGACCGTTTTTTAGGGAGGGGGGGGACAGGAGGGGGACATGAACACAAGAAATATAATGGTCACATGGCTAGTCCAGTCACCGTAAAAATGTTCAGGTTAGCAGAGTTTCTTCATAATAGCTATTTTTGATAGAATTTAATAGTTGTTATCCAAATTCAACCACTTTTTTTTAAAAAAAATATTTTTGATAGAATTTAAATAGTTGTTATTCAAATTCAACCACAATAATCTGGTCCAATATTGTATAATATGACACAAATGTGTTCAGACAAATTACTGATAATATAAGAGAAAACCTCACTTTTTAGTACCACATTTACTGAGTTATACAGCAGCAAGGTGTCAGATCTGATTTGGTTACAGGAAAGGTTGTTGGAAGTGATACAAGAATATACTGGTGACTACAGATTAGTCAACAGAGTTTCTACTAACTATGAAGACCAAGCTGATTTCTACAAGTGAGAAAGTTGTAACAGGATTTGATATCAGTGTTGAAACCTTGAGCTCAACAAACACTTATATAGACTAGGAATAAGTCAAACAGCTCTCTGTCAGTGTCAGCAGGCGGAACAGACACCAGAGCATGTCCTGCAAGACTCCTCTCCTGGGGGAGCTGAGAAGCAACATGTGGCCACACCCAGTCAACCTGAAAACTAAGCTGATGGGGAAACCTGAAAAGACCTAAAGTTGACTGCCCAGTTTGTGGTCCACAGTAAATTAAGCGCATCACCAGAGATCACTGAAGAAGGAAAGCCTGAAGACCTAAAGTTGACTGCCCAGTTTGTGGTCCACAGTAAATTAAACGCACGATCAGAGATCACTGAAGAATAAGAAACCTTGAGCACTTCAACTCAAACTCTTTCACCAATCAATCAATCATGTGATCTCTCTGTGTTAAAGGTTAGCATGTAAGGGCTCTGACAAGCTTTATCCATTGCCCTGACTATACAGTCTCACTATTGCCTGTCTACCTCCTGATGTTTCTTTCCCAATTGTATCTCTGTCTTCTCCATCTTCTTCTACCTTCCCTTCCAAGAGATTTTCTAACACAATATCATGTCACTTAATGTGAGCTGTCTAATTTCCTCCATCTCCTTGAGCAGTTAGTTCTCTTGTCACTCCTAGTTATTGAAGTACGTGTTGATTAGTTTTCTTCTCTTTCCAAGACACTCACACCTTTTCTTCTGTATATTCACATTTCGCAAGCTTCAATTCTTCTCTCTATCTTTTTGTTTATTCATTGTTGACAAATCTGATTTTTTATGTATTTGTTTTTTGTTTGTATATTAGTATACTTTTCATATATGTTCGTGGTTATTCAATTCTCTTCTGAACTTCCATTTCACATCTGCCATCTTCTGTTATTATTATAATATGGTCTAAGATATACATCACTTGTTCTACTCATTCTCCATTTATAATGATTGTCTGTCTTACTAAAGTTTTATTGTAAGGTCTCTCTTACTATTTCTTATGCTTTTCAAACTTCGATTGAGATATGGACCCTCAACCAACTCTACGTCAAGTCTTCCTATCTTTAGCTAACTTTTGCAACTACATCACTTGACACTTGTTCTACTCATTCTCCATTTATAATGATTGTTTGTCTTACTAAAGTTTTATTGTAAGGTCTCTCTTACTATTTCTTATGCTTTTCAAACTTCGATTGAGATATGGACCCTCAACCAACTCTACTTCAAGTCTTCCTATCTTTAGCTAACTTTTGCAACTATCCTTGACACTTGTTCTACTCATTCTCCATTTATAATGATTGTTTGTCTTACTAAGATTTATTGTAGTCCTCTTACTATTTCTTATGCTTTTCAAACTTCGATTGAGATATGGACCCTCAACCAACTCTACGTCAAGTCTTCCTATCTTTAGCTAACTTTTGCAACTACATCACTTGACACTTGTTCTACTCATTCTCCATTTATAATGATTGTCTGTCTTACTAAAGTTTTATTGTAAGGTCTCTCTTACTATTTCTTATGCTTTTCAAACTTCGATTGAGACATTAGGCCCTCAACCAACTCATGTCAAGTCTTCCTATCTTTAGCTAACTTTTGCAACTCCTTCCAGCTTTATGTGCCAATATTCACTTCTTCTTACAGGACATCTATTTTCCCACCATTTTGTTTATCTCAAACTGTTCTACACATTTGTAGTTAATTTCTTTCTTTTATGATAATATTTATTAACAACTAAAAAAATCTGAGAATACATTGTCAGTTGTTTGACTGCGGACTTGAACCCTGCCCACATGTCACCAAATCCATCAGACTTTCATAGACTAGGTGCTACTGTCTACAAAAATATACATTGAAAAATTACAAAGAGAATCAAATTTATTAGAAAAAATATTCTCAACTTGATAAATCTATCCATTCTTCTTCAACTCCCAATGGAGCACAGTTCTTTACCTTTTAACACGATTTCACAAGCACAGATCTTCAACAGAGCACAGATCTTCAACAAACTTCTTCCAGCTTTTCCTCTCTTTTGCCATCACTTCCAATTCTTTCCATGTTTTACCTAAAGAGTTAATTGCTTCTTCTTCGTTGTTCTTTACGACCAATTTTAATCACTCTTTGTGATATGTTTGATCTTTGCCAAGAACGTGTATAGTTCACATTGGTTTGGTAGGCCCCTAAACGCATAGACTTCTACATGTTTAGGACATGTGCATCCGATTTCAGCCAAACCTCCTTAGTCGCCTCTTGCAACAGGTAACAGTGGTTCTATTCTTTACACCCAAATTTGGGCCCGGTAACCACTCGGGCGGTAAAGTTAATTGCATATCCTTTACAGGACTTTGTGAATCAACCCCAGCTTTTAACGCTGTTTTTGATTTTTCTAGGCATTATTACGTTCAGTAGTTTACCAATGCTTTCTGAACTGGTGGTGCCATCGTCCTTTTGTAAAAATCCACGCAAAACAATTTGCAACCTAACTATCCGCAGCGTGATTCGAACTGAGAACATCGGGGTTAATAGACAAGTCACTATCCCCTAGGCGTCACCATGTTTTACCTATCCTTATAATATCAGTCTCCAGCTCTCTTCGCCATACATTTCTAAACCTTCCTCTACTTCTCTTTTCCTGCGCGTTCCAAAACAGTGCCTGTCCTGCAATGCTTCCAGTCAGTCTTCTCAATGTGTGTCATATCCAGAGCCCATTCCTTAACTCTTTTCCCACAAATATCAACTTAGTTCTTTCAATCTATCTTTTATTGACAATCAAATCTGACATGCCATCCTTTTATTGACCTGAAGTTATCGTTAACAAAACAATGTTATCAACAAGACAAATGTATGATCTAGGACAATCTTTAAAAATGTTTTCTTTTTGCTAATAAACCTGAGACAAATTGTCGAAATATTAAATTTGACTTTTACTAAAACAAAAATCTTGTCTTACAATATTTCAAAAACATTTGTAAAAAAACAACTGGTATTAGATATAAAACACGCACAGAAAATGTGAGGTTTGGATGGATAAATCACAGGACAAAATGTTACAGAAACAAGTCACTGGTCTGTCATCACAAGTTAACGAAGTGGCACCCAATCTTGACAGCTTCAAGACAAAACTTACCAAATCATCGTGGCAGCTTGCAAGTAAGAAAGAAAACATACAAGATTAGCAAAAGATGACAGCTACATTAAATTATTGATCATACAGTTATTTACTTAGTTGGTTCACTTCTACCCTGGGGTGTAGGAGTTGAATAAGAAGTGGACTAATCTTATCACTTCAAATCTTACCAATCATGGGAGTTAGAGTAGAAAAATAGAGAGTGTACATAATTCTATCATCTTTTCTATTCTACCCTGGGTGTAGGAGTTGAACATAGAGAGTGTTACATAATTCTATCATCTCTCTATTCTACCCTGGAGTGTAGGAGTTGAATATAGAGAGTGTTACATAATTCTATCATCTCTCTCTTCTACCCTGGGCTGTAGGGGTGATACATAGATACTATTACATCATTCTATCAGCCGTCTCTCTATTCTACCCTGGAGTGTAGGGGTGATACATAGAGAGTGTTGCATCATTCTATCAGCCATCTCTCTATTCTACCCTGGAGTGTAGGGGTGATACATAGAGAGTGTTGCATCATTCTATCATCTCTCTATTCTACCCTGGGCTGTAGGGGTGATACATAGATACTATTACATCATTCTATCAGCCATCTATCTATTCTACCCTGGAGTGTAGGGGTGATACATAGAGAGTGTTGCATAATTCTATCATCTCTCTATTCTACCCTGGAGTGTAGGGGTGATACATAGAGAATGTTACATCATTCTATCATCTCTCTATTCTACCCTGGAGTGTAGGGGTGATACGTAGAGAGTGTTGCATAATTCTATCATCTCTCTATTCTACCCTGGAGTGTAGGGGTGATACATAGAGAGTGCTGCATCATTCTATCAGCCATCTCTCTATTCTACCCTGGAGTGTAGGGGTGATACATAGATACGATTACATCATTCTATCAGCCATCTCTCTATTCTACCCTGGGCTGTAGGGGTGATACATAGATACTATTACATCATTCTATCAGCCATTCTCTATTCTACCCTGGGCTGTAGGGGTGATACATAGATACTATTACATCATTCTATCAGCCATCTCTCTATTCTACCCTGGGCTGTAGGGGTGATACATAGATACTATTACATCATTCTATCATCCGTTTCTCTATTCTACCCTGGAGTGTAGGGGTGATACATAGATACTATTACATCATTCTATCATCCGTTTCTCTATTCTACCCTGGAGTGTAGGGGTGATACATAGATACTATTACATCATTCTATCATCCGTTTTTCTATTCTACCCTGGAGTGTGGGGGTGATACATAGAGAATGTTACATCATTCTATCATCCGTTTCTCTATTCTACCCTGGAGTGTAGGGGTCACAGAATGCTACACAATTCTACCAGCTGTCTTACTTCTAGCCTGGGGAGTTATATGGCCTTTTCATCTTTATAGAAGGTCAATTGGCAAGTGTTTTACTGTGACAACTTCTAAGTTTGTGTTTTTGTCTATCTTGTCTTTCAGCTCATCCCCAAGTCTCTTTTCACAAGATCTGCACCTTTGCATAATGTTGTTTTCCATGTAACTCGGACATCAGCTAGTTTTTCACATTTGTTGAGACCGATAGGAAAGTACTTCCTTGAGGTTTTGCAGATATTCTTATATCTGAGCAGAGGTCTGACTTGATTCCTCTTCTCTTCCGAAATTTCACAGAACAACACTTGTTGTGGTATGCAATTATTATTATTATAATTGTTTCTGTATTTGGTAAAACTACAGTACTTTGTTCTTACGTGCTTCGCTATGCAGCGATTGTACATTCTTCTTACATGTCCTAGCCATCTTAAGTCTTCTACTGCTGAGCATGACCATGATGGAAGACAAGTTTGCATGTTGCAGTACTTCAGAGGTTAATTATCTTGTTGTACCATCTAGGGCGTCTGTAACTTAGGGGATAGTGACTCTGTCTATTAATCCCGACGTTCTGAGTTCGATTCACGATGCGGACAGTTTGGTTGCGAATTGTTTCACATGGATTTTTACAAATAGACAATGCCACCACCCATTCAGAAAACAATGGCAAACTAATGAATGTAATAATGCCTAGAAAAATCACAAACAGCGTTAAAAGCTGGGGTTGATTCTCAAAGTCCTGTAAAGGATATGCAATTAACTAACCACCTAGGGTGTAACGGTGACAGAATGATGCACAATTTTATCTGCAGTCTGCTACCTTGAGTTGCAGAGGACATCTAGAATAAGACTTTGATTCTATGATACTTCTCTTATGATCCAGTTCCAACTGTAGTTCTTCAAGATGAACCTTGATATTGTCCTTCTATCGCACTGTATCTTCCTGGAGGTCTATACCCATGACCCTTGACTTGCCAATCTTGCAGTGAAAATTGATTCTCTTGCATTTCTGTAGATGTGACTGAATCATCATAGATGGGACCATTCCATTTTATTTATGTAAGGTATGAACATCATGACTTTGGATGTATTGTCCTGGTTCAAATCTCACCTCCTTGTATTATCCCAACAAACTTTCTGAAATATTTCATTTCCAAAATTTGAAACTTTCCTTTGTGAACTATCATCTAACATAGCTTGAGGGGCAGAGAGAGGAGTGTGTTTAACCAGCGAGCCACAGGAACCATCTGTAAGCATACCCTTCAACATCTATTAGGGGAGACTGAGGACCTACTAGTCTGCCCAGAGTGTTGTGATGTCAGTTCAGTAACCAATAACCAAACAACATACAAATAATTATAATAATTTGATGCACAAAATAAATGAGAGAAATGAATCTATATTGGATGAAATTCTCACAAAATTTCAACTGAAGTTGTAAAGAAGTTGTATATAACAAATTGAATAAGCAACAATAGTTGAAAGTTAACTCACAACCAATAAACTGTTTTATTAAATTATAAACAAATCAATTCAAACACAAGCAAAATTATCATCTCAAACAGTTCAACTGAAATGCTTTCATATTTTGTAACTAAGTGACTTATTAGATGTTCTATTCATTTTTATGTGTACATATTCTTTAGATAATCATTATTTCAATTAACATATTCTACGGTGATAGATGTGACAATTAAGTGACATTTAGTTTGAGTTGTCAGATATAACTCTATGTAAATGTGAAACAAAATTTAGCAGTAGTAAGTCAGTGTTTAGTAAACATCCCAAAGACTTATGTTAATTTCACACACATCAGAAAACTGGAAACACTAAATACATATGCAAAGTTATAGTCTCATACCATTCAACAGGGGATCGCGAGAGAGAAAGAGAGATACCATTCAACAGGGGATCGCGAGAGAGAAAGAGAGATACCATTCAACAGGGGATCGCGAGAGAGAAAGAGAGATACCATTCAACAGGGGATCGCGAGAGAGAAATAGAGATACCATTCAACAGGGCAATCGCGAGAGAGAAAGAGATACCATTCAACTATTGTTGTTCATCATGAAAATGGTGTTTGTATTACAGTTTACATAGAGACTGAGATATCTGCAAAAGTATGTCGCAGCCTTGATATACACTGAGGCACAATATTACAAACATTTTCATGATGAATGAGGAAGAAATGCAAAACAAGAACAAGCATACACATGAGTCTGAGCACACATACTGGTCCGAGCACACATGTGTCCCAGCATATATATGTGCCCGAGCACACACATACGTGTTTGAGCACACACATGTGTCTAGTTACACTGTATGATTGAGAAACATAGATTGTATATGAAAGAGAACAACAAACAAGAGATAATCTTGAGATATGCTACTATCAGAGAATAGTACAAGTAAGCTGGACAGAAATCAAAACAAAGATACAGTACAGAGAAACATGACCAAATGTAGATTGTCCTGACTTCATAACAATGTGATACAGTAAGATCTGTTACAGAAAATATTAGAAGATAAAAACACTCAGGGTAAGAGAATAAGTGGACCACATGCACAAGCATGCAGATATTTGGGATTCAGATTTATCCTAACATGTTGTTATGCTATTCAATCGTCATCATGGCACAATGGGGGCAGCATTGCATGCGTGCTCAGTCTTCAGCTGCTGGCAGCCATCCAAAAGCCCACTTGCTCATCGTACCCATGAGAGATTGATTAGTATATTTTCTCTTTCTATCACGAAGACGACACTGTCCGTCATGTCCAAACTTAACTTCTAATTCTCTTCGTTCCTGTGTCTGAGACTTGCCCATATCACATAAATGAGAGCATACCGCATTGATGACATCGGCTCTGTCCATACTTCTGCCCGCTTGAGTCAGGGCATTATTTGCAAGAAAGTCAGCACATTCGTTGCCCTGCACTCCAGTATATCCAGGTGTGTACAGCCAAGTCATTGTCTTGAAATGTGACTTCTGAATGCTGTCCACCCATTCCGCCATCAGACTTCCATATTCAATACTTTGAAGCATATTCATCCAATAACATGATGTGATCTACAGTTGACATAAATCTGATGATGCCATTAAAACAAGTTTTTCGCCGGTGTATTTCTGGGACTAACAAGGGAAGCAAAGAATAATAACACTGTGATCTAGAAGACATGTCGTAAGAGGACTGAGATAGGTGCCTAGGAAGCTACCTAGTAATAATCTGATGATGCCATTAAAACAAGTTTTACATTGTGATTTCTGGGACTAACAAGGGAAGCAAAGAATAATAACACTGTGATCTAGAAGACATGTCGTAGGGCGACTGAGATAGGTGCCTAGGAAGCTACTAGTAATAATCTAGCATAAAGACTGTTTTACATGGTATCTGGCTCAAGAAGCAAGAATAATAACACTTGATCTAGAAGACATGTCAGAGGCACTGAGATAGGTGCTAGGAAGCTACCTAGTAAAGTAATCTGATGAGCCATTAAAAAAGTTTTTGCCAGTGTATTTCTGGGGTTAACTGGGAAGCAAAGAATAATAACACTGTGATCTAGAAGACATTCGAGGCGATGAGATAGGTGCCTAGGAAGCTACCTAGTCAATAAAAGCTTAGCAGAAATCGGATGTTCTGGCTTACTTGCAGTCGGAAAACTGGTACAACGTACAATCGGTCCTAGGCTCGGATCATATACAAATCACAAAGACTGCTTTAACAAGTGGAGCGTCCAAAGAAGAAAAGAAAACTAGTATTTTAAACTGTTTGAAAATGTAGACAAATTGGTGACTAAAAGATATGGTCTAGACGGACGAGTAAGATCTACACTGTGACACCTGGTAGACAATCTCATTTGATTTAATTGTGGACTGGCTAAGTGGTAATACAAATGTGACAATACTTGTATGTGAGAACCACATTAGCGCAGCTGTTAGTCAACTTGCTTCTTAGGTTAATGGTCTGGGTTCAATTTCACAGTAGGCATGGAATTTTTTCTGCCTGTAGCGGCTCTCCAGTTGATCCAGCCTCAATTACCAGGAAAAACTCTGGAAAGTAAAGGCAGCAGACGTGATGTTGATCACATCACAGATCGCTTGCCAACGTTCAATGAAAAATATGGGCCTAATACCGACCGTATTACACTACATATCTTGCGGTATACAAATGGTTACCTTACTTTTACTTTTTATACGGCTATGTGCTAATACAAATGTGACGTATGTGTATGCATGTCAAACAAAGATTCTACTCATGACTATTTTGAGTTGATGGATCTTTGAACTAAGCAGGAATCAACCGAAAACGAAATGTAGGTCAGTGAATTGATCAAAGAAACCATGAATGAATCAATTCAACCATTTAGAAATGCATTAGAGTGCCATCATAACTTGATATGCACAGCTCCACAGTTACAAATTAATACACATCAGCAACTTAATGCACAGCTACAACTGAAAACACAGCTGTAACATAAAGTACAGCTCCAGTTACAAATTTATGCACAGCTACAATTGAAAACAGCTACTAACACAACGAGCCACATATTTAAAAGCACAAATAAAATGTAGCAAATAATTACATAAATACACTTATCATAAAAACAGAATATAAACCAAATATATAGTCTCAAAAACAAGGCATACACCAAAAAACATAAACAGTCTCAAAAATAGATATATATATAAATCAAATACATAGATTCATAAAGAAGATATGAACTTAATACACTTTGAAAAACAAGATATGAAAGATACATTAAAAACCATCATAGAAATCAAAATAAAACAAGTCAAATAATAATCTAGCAAGACTACTAATTCAGTACAACATTTTCTGTCCATGAGCGATACTGATGACCATCAACTGTCCGTTACTAGGAAGGTATATCACGTACATGGTCACCAGTTGCAGCCCAGGTGAGAGAGCTGCAGTAGCGCAGTTGTTATTAAACTTGCTTCTTAGGCTAGTGGTCCCGGGTTCACTTCCACAGTGGGTGTGGTATAATTTTTTCAGATAGTAATGGCTCAACTGGGTACCAGGAAAAGTACTGGGAAGTAAAGGTGGTCGACATGATGTTGACCATATCACCCATCGTGTGTGACGGTCAATGAAAAATTTGGGCCTAATACAGTATTACCCAATATACTTAGAGGTATGAAAAGTATTGGGAAGTAAAGGTGGTCGACATGATGTTGACCATATCACCCATGTGTGTGACGGTCAATGAAAATTCGGCCTAATATAGTATTACCCAATATACTTAGAGGTATGAAAAGTACTGGGAAGTAAAGGTGGTCGACATGATGTTGACCATATCACCCATCGTGTGTGACGGTCAATGAAAAATTTGGGCCTAATACAGTATTACCCAATATACTTAGAGGTATGAAAAGTACTGGGAAGTAAAGGTGGTCGACATGATGTTGACCATATCACCCATCGTGTGTGACGGTCAATGAAAAATTCTGGCCTAATACAGTATTACCCAATATACTTAGAGGTATGAAAAGGGGTTCCTTTTCAGCCCAAGAACTCCACAAATCAACATCAATGCAAATAATATAATGTTTGATTAAATCCAGGCCAGCTGTCTAGATAAATTGAAATTATTTGTCAAATTATTGTTGACACTAATTAGGATACATCCTATGTTTCACAGAATCAGTTTCAGTTTAATCGTCAGATCATCATCACTGCATATCAAAGCAATTAGTCCATACATGCTTCGACCTCCTCAGTAAATCTCTCAGTTTAGTTTAGTTTAATTGTTGGATCATCATCACTGCATATCAAAGCAATTAGTCCATATGTGCTTCGATCTTCACCTTGGCATGTCTCTCATCGTATGGCAACTAGCGATACCAGATCTAGTTTAGTTGTCAGATCATCATCACTGCACATCGAAGCAATTAATCATAAGTGCTCGGATCTATTTCTTAGTTAGGTCTCTCAGGATATGGCAACTAACGACATGGTTATAGAATCAGTTTGATTAGCGTTACAATCATCGTTCAGTGCCGATGATACAACCTAACGATGAAATGTTGCTAGTTGTCAAGTGTGTGATGTTGCAAATAAAGTTTCAGTGAGCAAAGAAATCACACAAGTATTAAGTATTATCTGTTTGTTAAATTATTAAAGACTGGATAAATAAGAAATGGTGCAAAAAAGAAACACATAAACAATGCGATAAAAAATAGATTAATTCATCATAGATTTCTACTTTGAATAGATTCACGTATCCTACTATAACGTATCACCATTGATTCTTGTGGCCTCTGTGGCTAAGTGCTTGCCTTGACGTCTGAAGGTTGTGGGTTAGAATCAGGACCATGTTGTTCTGTTCCCAAGAGCTATTTTTCCAGAGAACCCTAGGATTGTTTACGGATTTCGTGCTTTGTACAATACTCTCGGCAGGTGGCATGCCATTTCTGCAGAGAGGGACTGAGTCATATGGAGTAACTTACTTACTTAATCCCGTCATGCCTAGTGACACATGGGGCTTCAGAAAGGACTTTCCATGCTCTCCTGTCCCGCGCAACCTTCAGCGCAGATCCCCACGTCAGAGATGCGGTGTCCAGTTCCTCTTCCATCATGCGCCTCCATGTTATCCGTGGTCTGCCTTTCTTTCTCTTTCCCTCTGGTGTCCAAGTGAGGGCTATCCTTGCAGGCATTTCTTGTCTCATTCTCATAACATGTCCGAGCCATTTCCATCTTCTTTTTTTGAGTATGTCATTCATTGCCTCTTGTCTTGTGTCTTGGAGTAGTTGGTTATTGGATATTTTTACTGGCCAAAAGATTCCCAAGATTCTGCGAAGACAAGAGTGGTGGAAAACTGACAGCCTGCTAGTATCTCCTTTGGTCATCCTCCAACATTCCGATCCGTAGAGCAAAACTGGCAAAACAATGCTTTTATAGAGTTTAAGCTTTGTGGTCCTATTGTAGATTTTGGACTTCCATACTGGTTTCATTCTGGCAAAAGCGGTTCTGGCCTTACTTAGACGTGATTTTATATCTTCCTCTGTGCCACCATTTAGTGTCAGTACGCTCCCAAGATATGTAAACTGCTCAACCCTTTCCAGTGTTTCATTTTCTAACATTACTGGTTGTTGGATTTCACTGTTTGTCATAATTTTTGTTTTTCCTGTGTTTGTTTTGAGGCCTACTGTCTTTGCCGTGCTGTGAAGTATTGTACTTTTCTCTTGTATATGTTCATATTTGTGTGACACCAGGGCTATATCGTCTGCAAAGTCCAGGTCCTCAAGCATCTCGAAAGGGGTCCATCTTATTCCTCTTGGTGCTTGTTGTTTTATGGCATTTTTAGCACCCAGTCAATTGTAATACTAAACAAAAGAGAGGACATTACGCATCCCTGTCTTACACCAGATTTTACTGGGAATGTTTTGTTGGAATTCTTTAGGTTGCAGGAGAAATCTTTATAGAAGAGAGCTATGATGTTGACAAGCTTCTGCGGTACGCCGTATTGTCTCAGTATCTTCCATAGGCTGTCTCTGTGGACGCTGTCGAATGCCTTTTCAAAATCTATGAAGTTGATATATATAGTCCTTTGCCACTCGCTACATTGTTCTAAAATGTTACGCAGGGTAAATATATGTTCATTTGTTCCTCTTCCTTTCCTAAATCCTGCTTGCTCCATTCGTAGACACTTGTCTACTGCTTCTGTATTCGCATTATGACAATTTTGCAGAATATCTTACTTGGGATTGAAAGCAACGTGATTCCTCTCCAGTTATTGCAATCTGTTAGATCTCCTTTCTTGGGGATTTTCACCACAGTACCCCTAGTCCAATCCTTAGGCAATTCTTCTTTCTCCCAGATATCTGCAAACAATGGCTCTAATATGTTTGCAGCTAAGATGGGATCGATCTTGAAAAGCTCTGCTGTCATTTCATCATTTCCCGGTGCTTTGTTGTTTCTCAGGGATCCAATAGCTTTTACTATTTCTTGCTTTTCTGGCCATTTGAGGTTGATATCAATATCCTGTGCGGCCGGTGGGATATCCGTGGATGTTCAGGATCAGGTCTGTTTAGCACATCTTCAAAGTGGGATGTCCATCTCATATCCTGCTCTGTTGTCAACAGTTGTCCTAGCTGTTTTGACTGGCATGTTATGGTTGTCAGAAGCTTCATCGTTTCATGTCCTAGACATGTTCTCAATTAGTCTTTAAAATGTCAATCATGGAAGCTGAGACAAATGAAACTTTATACACTTTAGATTCACAAGTGTTCTCAAATTTTAGTCTCTTCAAAATGTCAACAATCATGGAAGACTGAGACCAAATGAAACCTTTATACACTTTAGATTCACAAGTGTTCTCAAATTTTAGTCTCTTCAAAATGTCAACAATCATGGAAGACTGAGACCAAATGAAACCTTTATACACTTTAGATTCACAAGTGTTCTCAAATTTTAGTCTCTTCAAAATGTCAACAATCATGGAAGACTGAGACCAAATGAAACCTTTATACACTTTAGATTCACAAGTGTTCTCAAATTTTAGTCTCTTCAAAATGTCAACAATCATGGAAGACTGAGACCAAATGAAACCTTTATACACTTTAGATTCACAAGTGTTCTCAAATTTTAGTCTCTTCAAAATGTCAACAATCATGGAAGACTGAGACCAAATGAAACCTTTATACACTTTAGATTCACAAGTGTTCTCAAATTTTAGTCTCTTCAAAATGTCAACAATCATGGAAGACTGAGACCAAATGAAACCTTTATACACTTTAGATTCACAAGTGTTCTCAAATTTTAGTCTCTTCAAAATGTCAACAATCATGGAAGACTGAGACCAAATGAAACCTTTATACACTTTAGATTCACAAGTGTTCTCAAATTTTAGTCTCTTCAAAATGTCAACAATCATGGAAGACTGAGACCAAATGAAACCTTTATACACTTTAGATTCACAAGTGTTCTCAAATTTTAGTCTCTTCAAAATGTCAACAATCATGGAAGACTGAGACCAAATGAAACCTTTATACACTTAGATTCACAAGGTTCTCAAATTAGTTCTAAATGTCAACAATCATGGAAGTGGACCAAATGAACCTTTATACACTTTAGATTCACAAGTGTTCTAAATTTAGTCTCTTCAAAATGTCAACAATCATGGAAGACTGAGACCAAATGAAACCAAACTCTTGTCATATAGCATATCTTTGAAGAATAGAGATGTCAATTCATCACATCCAGTCTGAAAGATTCTTGATATCTGGCCAGTTTTTCTGCCTCTTCCATTATTTTATCTCAAGAGTTACATTAATGTCTTGTCGTCATCGGTAATGGTTGTCCATACCTTGTCTCCCAGGAACAAAGCACTCTATTAGCTCTATATCCCTCTCTAAACTACAGTGACATTTGATGTTGTAAAAATATTTCAGTTCCGAGACATGATATTGTTTATGAGCAATTGTTCCTTAATGTTCCCTCGCATCTTATAGAACATCTATTTATTCTTCTTCTTCTTTGTTAAAATAATTCTAAATATTTGTATTTATTTTATTATAATATTTATTTAGTATAACTAAGAGTCTGTGCATCTATTATCTGTTGTTTGACTGAAGACTTGAACACTGTACATATGTTAACAAGCCCAGCATTCTGTTACTGAACTAACTACTCACACTGATATTGTACTGAAACTAATGCAATGTAAGCTTTAAAATCAATTGACGTCTTTTTGTGAAGGTTAAAGATCTTTCTGTGTAATAAGAAAGAGATCGGAGCACACATGGTTACTCCAAAAAGTACAATGATGACGGTCCTATCAATTAATCAATCTTCTTCTTCTTTGAACTCACCATAGTAATCATTTGTTAAACCACTCGCTGTGATTTGTATGTCATCCGAATCTAAGAGCGATTGCAAATTGTGCCAGTTATGCGCCTACAAGAAGGCCAGCACATCCAATTTTTGCGATGTTTTTTATAGTTTATTTGAGGATCATCTTCATCGCACATATTGCTCCGATCTCCTCCCAAGCATGTATCTCAGTGTGTTTAAGCTAACAACTCCCATTCTGTGTTGAGTGACGCTTTTTATTTACTAGGGTAGCTTCCCTAGGCCCTACATCAATCGCTTCTTACAACATGCTTTGTAGGTCGCAGTGTTACTATTCTTTGCTCCCCTTGCGAGTCCCGACAACACACTGGCGAATCAATCAACCAATCATGTGAAGGTTAAAAAAACAAGGTAAAAATAAAAAAACAGGCTCAATATCACACATAATCTAAACAAGACTGAAAACAAAAGGTGCAACACGAAACAAAATTGGTGAAACCAGGAAATAAGTAACAAAACAAAGATTGCAAATTCTGAAAATTGGAGAGAGAAAAATACAACAACCATAAAGCTTCACACAGCAAAAATACAATTAGAGACATTTATTAATGTCATCAGATGGGCAACAATAGCTTTAATGTATTTGTCTCGGAAGAGTAGAATATAGTTTAGTGATTAATGATAGCAGTTATTTTTCACCGGATGTCTTCGGTTGACTTTTAAGTAACAATTAACCCTCAATTATAACTGTAAGTAGGTCAAATCCTGGCCCCGGGAAACATAAGGCAGGCCAGTTCAGATGGAAAATGAAAATTACTGTTTAATGGGGCTGGTTTTTTATGTGTTTGATAGAACACTAAGGTTTTCTGCAATTTTACACAATTCTACGAGTCCAAGGTTCCTTATTGATGAAAAATGTTAATAATATTGATATTCTTTAGCTTTAAACTGAACTTGTAACATAATATAACATTGATTTAGCATGTTGTTGTTGTTGTGTTGTTGGTAAAATGAATTTCTCTTTATCTAACAATACTGCAATGCGAGGTCACATGACAGTTGTGGTCTGATTTCCTAGAATTATTACCTGAGCTCACCAGCTTTATGTTATTGGAGGCCATGGTCAAATAGAGAATTGATATTATCAGTATCAGTGTTCAAACTCCGTAGCGGGCAGTTTGGAGCAAATTTGTTCCTGTGGATTTTTACGAATGGCAAAAATATACCTCACCATTCAGAAAGCAATGGCAAATTATTGAATGTATAAGTGGTGCTTAGAAAATCAATGACTCGTTTACTGTTCATTTGAGGATCATCTTCATTGCACATGTCCATAATTGCTCCAATCTCCTCCCAAGCATGTTGTATTTTAATGTGTTTAGAGTAACAACTCATGTCTGAAAAATATTCCATGCCCGCTGGAAATGAATCCAGACCACAAGCGAGTTCCCTAACAACTACGCTACTGCAGCTCTCAGTATTTGAATAAAAAGATTGCATATGGATCTAGATGATACACAAAGTTCTTCAATATTTTTTTCATCATCATCATCATCAGGTGCCTTCTCCACATCGAAGGTTGGCTGCAATGAATCTCCAGCATCCTCTGTCTTTCGCCTTGGTGTTGCACACTGCCAGACTGTAACCTGTACATTTCTTAAAGTTTCCTCCCACTTATCTCTCGGTCTTCCTCTTGCTCTTCCCCCTCAACTTTCCCCTCTAGTAAAGATTTTATCATTGTGTCAATATTTTTTTAAACACTGTTATATCTTTTTCTTAAATTTTGCATTCTATAAATCAAAAAGAATATTCATGTTTTATTAACCCTTTCGCTGTTACATACTTTTTGAAGACTGAGCTAAAAATAGCTACTCTTTATTTCTAGGTCACAAACGTTAATGTACGCCTATAGCAGTGACAGTAGCAATGTATAATGTGTTGACACGTCTTTAGTCCACAGAGGAGAGATAATAACAGACGTGTTAATGCGTCTTTAGAAGTGCATAGGAAAACGTATATATACGTCTTTAGCAGCTAAAGGGTTAACTCCTTGTGGACCAAACGTCACACTACATAGCTTTGGGTTGGAAGCCTTTTTACCAGGAGCCACACTAAAGGGAGTTTTTTATTTTAAACACAAATGGCTTGTAAAAACATGGCTTTAGCCCTGGTTCACTAAGAGTTAAGATTAGCTGAAAATACTATTTATGGTCCGAGTAAACAATTGCTCCCTTTCTGATGACATTATCATTTTGATGAAAGGAACCCCACAACATTGCCAGTGTAACAAAAAGCCAAATAACAAACATGCTAGATTAAGGTAAATCAACTGAAATTCAGTGGGTGCAAGTTGGGTTGTTCAAGATACCTGAATCTCCATAGATCCACTGTGACTGCCGCTGGAGGATAAGCTTGAGTTGGAGTGGTAGGGCTCGGAAACATTCTGCATGCCACACCGGTACTGCTCAAATAAACATGGCTCTGTGCACATTCTCCAAGAACTGTTGGTTGATTGACTGGGCATGAAATCATCCTCATCCACATTACTATCCACTATGTCATCTAAACTCCGCGCCTTTCTGGATGCAACCTGACTCGATGCCAAACCTCTGCCGCTGGTTGAACTTGGAGTAAAAACCTGAGTTCTCAACATTGCATTCTCCATAGCTGCTGTAATCTGCATGTACATCTCACGCTCAGAATACCCTCCCCATGATGTACGTCCTTTCGGTGTACAAGAGTCTGGATGATTACTATGTCGAGATCGTTTACTTTTACCGGACATATAAGCCTCACTAGAATCATCCATGCTTGTGTGGCCATGACCAGTGCTGCTTCCAGGCGATACTGGCACTAAATCACACGCCGGATATGAAGAAAATGCAATGCTATTTGGCCTGTCAGTCACACGTTTGTTCTTGTCTCTTCGGAGAACCACTTTAGTGTTGAGACTGGAGGCAATAGATGACATTGTTCCTACATGTGAGGAACTGGAGACAGGTGATGTCAGCGGAGAGAATGGAGGGGAGGACACTACAGGTGAAGATAAAGATGAGGCAGGTGTGCTAATGGATGACGGGAGGGGTGATGTTATGCTATTCCTTGTTGGAGAACGGAGGGGAGAGCTGCAGGTGCTGTCACTAAGAGACATTGGGGAGAGAGGCTCCATTGAAAGGCTGTTAGAACAGTAAGAAGAAGAGTTAATAGATGGGGTGGTTGGCGCTACTGTAGCTTGAGGCATAGTCGAGGGAGATAAGATAAAGTCTGATGTTGGGGAGATGGCAGAATTTGGGGAACCCTGTGGACTGCCAAAATTTGGCATAACTGTGGTGTCTGACAAGAGTGGAATCTGTAGCTGTTCAAAAGGAAATGCTGCAGAATTATGATCCGCTGTGTGTCTGTGAAATGCTGTACTGTCCAAAAACATACTGTGTATTCGATTCCAGCGGAGACAAGGTCGAGCTGGCTATACTTGGGGCAGAACTGCCACTGCTGATAGACATGGGTGAGTCTAGCACAGATGGTCCCAGGATGCCATCAGATGGTGATGTTCCCTGTTCTAAGGATGCAAGCATTTCAGCCTCTTGTAATCGGAGTTCTTGAACAATGTCCTTGGTGTAACAGGGGGTAAAACTTAGCTTGTCTAGGGAGGTTGTGGGGAACTGACCAAATCCCTGAAGGTTCACTGAACATGATGATGCTATGCTGCTGCTCATTTTACTGACAGAGGAGGCGTTGCTGATGGAGGATATATTGAGCGTGCATGACTTTGATAGCGACGATGCGACGACAGTGACATGGCAGATATTGATGATGCGCGACAGCGACATGGCAGATATTGACGATGACGGCTCAACAAATGAGGAAAACAATGAGGTATTTGTATGCTGCTGCTGCTGTTGTTGACAAGTGGTTACCTTACTCAAGGTAACATCTTCTCCAAGAAGAATGTTCTTAGTAAGACTTGTGCTTGTCACACTCAAACTCATTGCAGATTTCCATTTGTTGTGTCCATGTGGCAAACATGCCTTTATGTCCGCCACAGAACGAGGGTCACTGGACTTAAAGAACAAATTAGGTACTGGTTCCTTGGCATCCAGATCAAAATAATTTTTGGTTTTCATTTCTAAATCTAAACAAGATGAGTGATAGTTTTTATGATCACCTGCCCAGTCATCCTGCATTGCTGCCTCGCAGGGGTGATCTGACGGTGAGGTGACTTTAAGTCTCGCCATATCTTCCATAGTGGCTGCCGTAGGGGATGAAACTGGCAAAATAAAAGGCCTCTTAGAGGAGAACCTTGGTTTTATTTTTCCAACAAGACCCTGGACCAAGTTGAGAGTTTTTGGTGGAGACAGAGCATGGAGGTGAGAGTTCTCTGTCTTGGCTAGTTTGTCAGGACTATCAGAACTGAAAGGAGGAAAGCTCTTCCGCTTGTTTGAATCACCTGGTGAAAGTAGTGAGAAGGAAGAGGATGTCATAGTAGAAGAGAAATCTGTCGTCGGTGAACTGAGGGGAAGCGTAAACTTTTTAGAGCTGATACTTAGCCGGACAGGCTTAATCACACTGGTCGGTAAACATGATGCTACTGATGTGGATGTTACAACCACACTGTGGCTGTGAGATGATGTGGATGCCAATGATACTGACGCAAATGTTAAATTACTCTGAGTAGATGCCATTGCTAAAGTAGTTGCATTGGAAAGGCTGCTGCCAGATTCACTGACATGTGTTAGAAAGTCGAGTCCACTCTGCTCCATGTTCTCAACGTTGTCCGATGACCAAGAACTGGCTACTGCCACACTTCCATTAATAAGATCAGATGTCATGAGATCACAGTTTTCCACAGTCTCAGAGACAGGTGTCAACTGAACTCTCCCATCTCCAACATTTTCTACTGTATGTTTCTTTGAATGTCTGTTCACATCCTTTATGGCACCGACAGAAGAATCCAAAGACAACATGGGAGGTCTGGATTTCCATCGAAAACTTGACAGCATTGAGGAGAGGTTGAAGCCAGTTCTGGGCCTTGTCTGCTCTTTCTGCGAGCTCTTGGAAAAGAGATCTTGGCGAGAGTCAGAGCTAGGGGATTGAAGTGATGACGTGATGGAGTCTGATGACAATGTACACGACAAACTGCTGCTAATGTCTGTACAGTTGTGATATGTATTACAGTTTTTAAATATGGTCTCTGTGTCTGTCATTGTCATATGATGGCTCAATGATGAGCTGATAGGAGTCGCTACTCTTGTCTGTCTTGTCACTGTTGAGTTGCTGCTGCTGCCATAGAGTCCAGGACCAGGGAAGCCCGTTTTGGGGCAGGTTGATTGTGGGAACTCTCCCATGGCACTGGCTGGGCTGGGGAATCCACTGAGGGGGCATACAGGAGACTGAGCGGTAACAGGCTGTATGTCCTGACTCTTGTTATCACAGAAAGGTGTCATGACCTGCTTGGGTGGGCAGAAGTCATGATCAACATGTGTTTGAGACAACGTTGTATCTGTCTTGTGATTGAGATAAGCTGCATTAAAACATGCAGATGGTAAATCAAGCAGATTCTGGTTAGATGGTTCTGCTAACGGGCAGACCACCTCGGATGGCCCTGGGAAGGGGCACAACTCTTTATATGAAGGCCCAGGGAAGGGAAGTAAATCTGAAACATCAGACGTTTTGTGGACACAAGAGTTGTCTTCCAGTGTAGAAACAGTAGTTGACACTTTTTGCATTAGCTGCCTAGACGCTATCACCTTTAATGAGGATGAAATCCCAGCGGATGTAAAACGTGATAGCAGAAGAGGTGGAACAAAATCGACAGCACATGGTCTGTGAGCTGTTCGTGGTCCCGGAGAGGATGGACTGCTTGTGTGAAGGTCCATTGATCCTGGACTTGCTCGATCTAGTTCTCCATCTTCGTCTCTCATTGTCTTTTTTCGAACTAATTCATCCTGCTCCATCTGTCTGAGAATTTTCTCATATTCCAAAAGTTGTCCCAGGAAGTTGAAATTTGGAGATATTGTTGGTCGCTTGTCTTTAACATATCTGCAACCACAGAAAACTTGTTGCAATTACAACAGACTAGCAACAAAAACAACAAAAAAACATAATCTATCATATCTATCTAAATCATCATCATCATCAAGTTGCTTGTCCCTTCCGGAACTTGGCTCCCATTACAGGAGTCCTGAAAAACTCTGTTCTGTGCAAATTGACAGGTGTCAACAGCAGTCATTCTCAGATCGTCAATGACATTTTGCACCTATCGTCTTCTAGGTCTTCCTCTCATTCTTCTTCCAGGCACTCATGTCGTTTGATTTGTCCGAAATATTGAATTTTCCTTGATATTATGCTCTTTAACAGCCAACCCTCTTTAATATCAAGCTGTTGCAGGACAGAAGCATTTATTCTTTTCTCTGTCCATGATATTCTAAGTACTCTTCAGTAGTATTTGCATTCAAAGGCATTAATGATCTCCGCCACTTTATCAATGGACCATGTCTCACAGTCATATGTTGGCAAGGAAAAACACAGGCTCTTAAACACTGCATTTTTGTTCTTATGTCAGTCCCTTCAACAGGTTAGTTAGTTCTTTTAGTTTTTGCAAAGCAATGCTCAGCCTTCTTTTCATTTCTTTTATAGCATTCCCGTCATTTGTCAGCAATGTCCCAAGATATTCAAAGTTGTAGACTCTTTCTATTTTGTAGTCGTTGACAAACATATTAATAATCAATTCTGTTTTATCAGTTGTAAATATCTTCATTTTCATTGTATTAAGATAAAGGTTTTGATCTCCGCTGTTATCTTTTTAAGTGACCGCATCAAGTTCTCTATGCCATTTTGTGATGTAGATAATAGCACTGTCTCGTCAGCCCAGAAGGAAAGCAATGGCAAACTACCTTCTTATACTGCCAAGAAATCCATGACAAACAATGAACAATACAGGCGAAAAAAACTGTATACCCCAATATACCACATGGTATGAAAAATGGTTCCATTATTTGACTACTTTGACTAATATCAGAACATTGTCTGCACATATATAAGACAAACACAACACACTATGGAGTTGCAATGGACTAAAATGACATTCTTAACAAACTGAGAGAGTTGTTCCGAACAGAGGCGTTTCAGGGGTGTGAATCCATGTCCCTGACCAGATTGAGAGAGATGGGTGTCGATAATGGTACAGCCCAAAAGAGGGACATACCAAACATGCATAAATATTGATTAATCAAAATCGAACTGGTGTGTGTTGGGCCATTGACCGCTGCTGGATTTGTTGAGGCGGAGGTGGACATATGGATATGTCTGGACTGCTATGATGGTATTCCTCATATAACTGAATATGTAATAAGAAAGTACTGTAGTTTTACAAAATACAAACACAATGACAATACATAGCAATGTTTCACCAAAGGCCTTTATCAATCAAACGATACAACAGGAGTGACAAATTTCACAGCACACTATAGACTACGACAGAGATATATTCCAACGGGCATCAAATGAATTTATGCATTTTCCCAGTGGCAACATATGGGTGTGAAACATTGAAATTTAACAAGGCAGTGGAAAAACATATATCTGCTTTTGAATACAAATGTTAAAGAAGAGTTCTCCATATATCATGGACAGAAGAGAACAAATCGATCTATCCATAAATAACTCAAAATCAAAGAAAACTGGCTGATGCTACAAATAAGAACAAGAAAATTTTTAAGTATTTTGGACATATAAAGAGGCACAAAGGGCCGGAGAAGACCATCACGGAAGGAGGCATCCCAGAGAAGAGGAGGACCATGGAGAAGATGGATTCAGGATGTAACTGATGATTTGAGCATGACCGCTGCAGACGCAGGACATCTGGCCTATATTCTTCTTTTGTCAACACACTGTTACCGGGTTGTTAACCCTGTGTATGGTTTTATGTGTTTGTCTTGCGTTTCTCTGGTGACTTGTGTGATGGCTTTCTTAGTCCCCTGGCAGTGGTTACCTTAAATAACTAGATCGAGTACTACATCATTTTCAGGTTCATATATGGTATATAGTTTAATACTGAAGTCCCCTGATCAATAAAATGCTGTCAGACGTAATGTGCACTTGACGGTTGCTATGGAAACCAAGATAAACAGCGGCCATATTGGATTTCTTAAGTTTAATATAAAACAGTAATTTTTTATGTACAGGCTCAATTTTTGGTTTATATGTACAGAGATAGGGCCCTTTACCTTTATACAGCAAATTTTAATGATATCACTTGTCATTTTTTTTATTCATAATTTAAAAAGTTTTACAGCTTTTTCGGTGACAATTTTTGTGGTTTTTTGACCGCTGCACAAAAACCACTCTTATTTTCACAAAGTGCTCTGTACAAGATTTAAGTAATACAATGAAGAATAAGTGTGCAAAGTTTCATTATAATCCAATAAACAGTTTTTGAGAAACAACGTACAAAGTAAAAAAGTGACAAAATGAGAAAACTGAGAAAAGGAAATTATTTTGAAGTTTTAGTATACTTACATTTCTGCTGGCTTGTATATTAATGCTTTAAGAAGTTATTTGACACAGAAAACCAGTTTCTAACAGTACAGGACAATTAGAACAATCCTGCTGCATATGCAGGACCTCCCTCCAGGGCATGCAGTTCTTCTTGCCTCTTCAATTTGGCAACCCGTACACTGTCGCGTCTCTTGGTTTGCTTGTCTATCTTATATTTTAAGCTATTTCTAATTCTCTTCTGCATCCTAGACGCTCCTAGTTTCTTCATGTGCAGGCCTGTAGAGAAGCCAAAAAAACTGGGCAGTATCTTGAGCAGCAGCAGCACCAAAGTTGAACTCTCTTGCTGCTGTCACAACTGCAAACTGAACGCGCTTGCACGAGGCAAAGTTGGTTTTATTACAGCGAGCCCAGATCAGGCTGTGTAAACATTCATTTGAGTTCTGAGTTTTTCCTGACACACATCTGCTCAGTAGTTTGGTATCAGACAGCCTGTCATAAATTGGCAAAAGATATTTCTCTAATTTGCCACGGTTGAGCCATGTGTGCAACATCTTGTCATGAGAACCTGGAACCTGATGCTTTGCCAGGCGGACTGAAAAACACCAAGATTGCTCTCCACTTGGGCACATTTCATGGTGCGGACTTTTGTCTGTTGAAAAGCAGTGATGCAGTGAAGCCATAACACTTTTCTTCATGGACTCAACACTTGCATTGTTCCTTATCGCTCTATTGTAATAAATTGTCAGCTTACGGATGGCATTTTGTGTAAGCTGACCTTTACCACGTCCTCCTAGGGTCACGCCCTGCTTTCGGCAGTCAGCAACAACATTGCGGAGCGCTGTTCCAAGGCGTTTACTCACATGGTTGATGCACTCCTCTTTGTTTATCTGAATGCCCTCTCCATATGGTTTGATCTTGGTAAGCTCCGCAAATGTTTTGGCGTCACCATCAGAAAGTATTGATGTGTAGCTTATGGCGTGCCACAGACCGTCGCCACAGCACTCTTGCAGCCTCCACCTCCATCATTCCAGCAGAACCTGTGAAATTGTTGTCACACTTTGGAAGATGGTCTGCCTTCCACACTTCAAATTCTGCTGGCTTGTCTCTTGAAAGGGTCTTGCCGGTGGTTTCACACACCTGACAATATGTGGACATAACATGAACATCTATGCACAGTCCTGTCAGAACATCCACTGCACAACCAACTCCAATGTGGGATGTGTAGCCTCTAGTAAGCCAAGTGCCATCAAAGCTGACACTAATATCTACAACATCATTGTCATGGAGAGTGATGCCTGACTGCTGCGCATGAACTTGTCGGACATATTGCACGGTTTGGGAGAAAACCCTGCCCTCTAGATCTTCTAGCTTTGAATATCATTTATTCGCTTTGTTGTGAAATGTTTTGTGGTGAAGGCCTTGCAGGTTCATATTTTCACAAAAATTATTGAACGTTGTGGCACCCATTCTACAAACTAGTGCAGAATAAACAGTCTGGCTGTTGATGGCAAAAGATCTATCCCCATCATTACTTCTTGCAGCTAGATACCTTCCACAAACTACTTCTTCACAATAAGAGCAGTAAACATCTGCATAAACAGCTAATCCTTTGACTTTTTTGCTGTCAGTTTGAAAAATAAGACTGGTATTTTTACATACTGGACAACATAATGTTTTGATGATTTCATCAATTTCAGAAAAATCAACTAATGCTCTGCCTTCAACTTTTTTGTACACATTATCATCAGTAGAAACATACCTACTGTTAGAGGTCATGTATTCATATGTGCTTTTTAAACTCACTTCGGGTCTTTTCTGCAAGTAAAGTGTCACTTCCAAAACTTTGAGCTGAGCACGATGGTATCGAATCATTCATTGTCAAAAACTCATTACTAGGCACTGGCACATGCTGTTCAGCTGTGTAGCATTCAGAATTTTCTGTAATGTTTACGAAGTTCTGGTATACTTTTCTCTGTTTACGAGCATTTGCCAGTTGTAGACATCGTGCTTTTTTATGTTGAGCAGCTGACTGGTGGGTAAATTTCTTGGCACGAGGCATTTTTCAATTCGCAGCGTCGAGTAGTCACTATTGTAAACAATCGGCCATCTTGGAAAATCGGATACCCACGTGATCATTTCAGCCAACAGGAATCGCGCATTGTTGATGGTAATGTAAAGGTCAAGCTTACACCCATATATGGAAGTTCACGGAAGATTGTTGACGTGAATAAACTAGCTTTGTATCGGAAAGTTAGCATTCCACAGTCCCGAAACTTGCCGAACGATGCAGGGGAGATAATGACGATTACAACGGTGTATGATACATGACGTTATCTCTTTGTGCAAATACTCTGCTAGGGTTTGAAAACGCGATTTGTAACAATTTTCAATAACTAAACAATTTAACACCTAGGGTTAGTTCAGCAAAATATGAATATTGCATTAAATGAATATTTTTTAAACAAAAACAAGTGCGGAATCTGATAGAAGACATATTAAGGTGTGTATATTTACAGCGAGTCAGTTTATCGACTCAGAAGATTGATCGGGTTAAAGTACCACATCTGAGTTATACTGTAAAAGAAAAAGTAAAGAACCTTTCATACCTTGTGGTATATAGGGCAATACAGTGTTAAGCCTGTATTTTTAATTGACCGTCGGCACACGATGGATGATGTGGTCAGCATCACGCCGGCCGCCTTTACTTTCCCAGAGCACGTCTGGTACCCAGTTGAGGCTGGGTCGACCTGAGAGCCGTTGCGATCGGGAAAAATTCCACGCCCACTGCGGAGTTGAACCGGACCACTAGCCTTGAGAAGCAAGTTCACTAACAACTACGCTACCGCGGCTCTCGAGTTATACTGTAGAATGGTATTTTCTTCTTCAAATGCTCCATATCGACCACTTGTTAACCACCCTTTGTGATTTGTATGTGATCTAATCCTAAGAGTGTTTGTATGTTGTGAAGTTATGCCTCTACAAGTAGACCAGCATATCTGATTTCTGCGATGCTGTTTATTTACTAGGGTAGATACCTAAGCCCCTACCTCAGTCACCTCTACAACATGCCTTGTAGGTCGCAGTGTTACTATTCTTTGCTCCCCTTGCAAGTCAAGGCAACATACTGGCAGTATGGTATCAGATCTGATAGGTCATAAGAAAGTCATCAGAGTTGATTCATACCAACAGCATGGGAAGAAAGAAAATTGGAAAATTCTGAACATTACCTGTATGCTTCATCGGAAGACATTCGATAATATCTCATTATGTATGCGATGGCTAGGGTAGCTGAACGTGATACTCCACCCAAACAGTGAATCAGAACACATCCATTGGCTTCACGAACTTTGTCTGTTGATAAAAACAAATCAATAATTGCTACAGACTCGAGAAATTTATTCTTGTTGGAATGTATATAACTGGTCACTTTCTTGACCAGAGGTCAGTAGAGTGCATGTTTATGAGATCAAATATAATATAATATAATAATAATAAAGCCCATAACCCGACAGGGTCTAGGGTGTCACTGTGGAGATATCAGCACAAAAAGCATGCCATGAATCTCTGTCTTCAACTCCTTGGGCGAGTGTGGAGAAACTCTACCCCGACCAGCTCTTGATGTTGTCAAACCAGGATTTTATCTGTCCTCCTTTCTTTCTTCCACCCTCAACTGTTCCCTGTAGGATAGTCTTAGAGAGTGAGCTATGTCTCATCACATGCCCGAACCACGCATGTTTACGCTCGTTCACGATTGTCAAGAGTGGTACTTGTCGACCTGCAAGGTTGTTTATTTGGTCTCTTACATAAATATACATCTTATGTTCTATGTAACTAATACGTAGTACCCGTCTGTAAACAAATATAACAGACTATTGACTACTTTTCTTATGTCTCTTTTCATCCATTGATTGATTGATTGATAGAGCCACCATCATTGCACTTTGATGAGTAATCATGTGTGCTCTGATATCTTTCTTACACATGGAGATCTCAGCGGCAGTGCATGGTAGCGCAGCACAGCTGAGGTTCCCGATGTAATTTTGAAGGTGAATTATTTTTGAATTTTTCTCATAAATTCTGTACAGATAGCGATTCTGCTATGTTACCTAACCATCTTTTTCATGGTCTTCCTCTCAGCTTCTTTTCTGATGTTCTGTTGTAGAAGATTCTGTATACTGTGGAGTTAAGTTGCATTCTTATTAAGTGGCCGATTCACTTCATTCTTTGTTTCTCAATGTAATTCAAGCATGGTTCTGTGCCAACTTTCTTGCTTATGCTAATGTTGGTAACTTTTCGCAAGTATCACATTTCACATGTAGTTACTTTTTGGGACTGTGCTTTGCTCATTGTCCATGTTTGGCTTTGGTAACACAAGAGTAGGCATGAAAATGCTGTTGATCATTTGTTGTTTAGCTGTCAGTGAGATGTCTGGGTGCCTTACCAATAGGGCTAGCTGGTAGGTTACAACATTTGCTTTATGCACTCTAGCCTCTAGAAAATGCTATAACCTACCTTCTCCTTCTTCTTCTTCAGCGATCTCTGGTGCGTGCTTAATTACTGTAGACCACAAACTGGGCAGTCAGCTTCCGGTCTGTCAGGTTTCCCCAAAGCCTAGTTTTTAGGTCGACTGAATGTGGCCACATGTTGCTTCTCAGCTCACACAGAAGAGAACAGTCTTGCAGGACATGCTCTGGTGTCTGTTCTTTCTGCTGACACTGGCAGAAAGCTGTTTTGACTTACTCCTAGTCTATATAAGTTTTTGTTGAGTCTGCAGTGTTTGGTACGTAAGTGAAATATAATGACCTGGCCTGTTCTGGTCTTTGAGGAAGTCTTTTCCATAATCATATCCAGTGTTTGTCTTCCAGTGTACTGCAGATTTTCTCTGTTTGAGAGTTTTGACCTGAAAAGACAGGGGTTGGTAAATTTGCGTAACTTACCAACTAGCCCTATTGTTACTCCCCATGTGAGCCTACAAAAGCAAGCAGAAACACTAGATTGGGTTATCATGTGATGATACTTACCCAGAAACTGAAAAGCTTCTTGGAAAAATGGTAACAGTTTCTCGCAGTAGTTGTCGTTGACAGGTATACGGTGAAAATGACCTTCCAGAATGAAAGGGGGTCGGGGGCATGTCTTACTAACATTCAAAATGTAGGTGATACCATTAACCTGCGGACAAAACCAATACAATATTAGTTATATAAGACTTAGTCAATACAATATTAGTTATATAAGACTAGTCAATACAATATTAGTTATATAACGCTTAGTTAATACAATATTAGTTATATAACGCTTAGTCAATACAATATTAGTTATATAAGACTTAGTTAATACAATATTAGTTATATAGCAGCTTAGTCAATACAATATTAGTTATATAAGACTTAGTCAATACAATATTAGTTATATAACGCTTAGTCAATACAATATTAGTTATATAACGCTTAGTTAATACAATATTAGTTATATAACGCTTAGTCAATACAATATTAGTTATATAACGCTTAGTTAATACAATATTAGTTATATAAGACTTAGTTAATACAATATTAGTTATATAACGCTTAGTCAATACAATATTAGTTATATAACGCTTAGTCAATACAATATTAGTTATATAAGACTTAGTCAATACAATATTAGTTATATAACGCTTAGTCAATACAATATTGGTTATATAAGACTTAGTTAATACAATATTAGTTATATAACGCTTAGTCAATACAATATTAGTTATATAAGACTTAGTCAATACAATATTAGTTATATAACGCTTAGTCAATACAATATTGGTTATATAAGACTTAGTCAATACAATATTAGTTATATAACGCTTAGTCAATACAATATTAGTTATATAAGACTTAGTCAATACAATATTAGTTATATAAGACTTAGTCAATACAATATTAGTTATATAACGCTTAGTCAATACAATATTAGTTATATAAGACTTAGTCAATACAATATTAGTTATATAACGCTTAGTCAATACAATATTGGTTATATAACGCTTAGTCAATACAATATTAGTTATATAACGCTTAGTCAATACAATATTAGTTATATAAGACTTAGTTAATACAATATTAGTTATATAAGACTTAGTCAATACAATATTAGTTATATAACGCTTAGTCAATACAATATTAGTTATATAAGACTTAGTCAATACAATATTAGTTATATAACGCTTAGTTAATACAATATTAGTTATATAAGACTTAGTCAATACAATATTAGTTATATAACGCTTAGTTAATACAATATTAGTTATATAAGACTTAGTCAATACAATATTAGTTATATAAGACTTAGTCAATACAATATTAGTTATATAACGCTTAGTCAATACAATATTAGTTATATAACGCTTAGTTAATACAATATTAGTTATATAAGACTTAGTCAATACAATATTAGTTATATAACGCTTAGTTAATACAATATTAGTTATATAAGACTTAGTCAATACAATATTAGTTATATAAGACTTAGTTAATACAATATTAGTTATATAAGACTTAGTCAATACAATATTAGTTATATAACGCTTAGTTAATACAATATTAGTTATATAAGACTTAGTCAATACAATATTAGTTATATAACGCTTAGTTAATACAATATTAGTTATATAAGACTTAGTCAATACAATATTAGTTATATAACGCTTAGTTAATACAATATTAGTTATATAAGACTTAGTCAATACAATATTAGTTATATAAGACTTAGTCAATACAATATTAGTTATATAACGCTTAGTCAATACAATATTAGTTATATAACGCTTAGTTAATACAATATTAGTTATATAAGACTTAGTCAATACAATATTAGTTATATAACGCTTAGTTAATACAATATTAGTTATATAAGACTTAGTCAATACAATATTAGTTATATAAGACTTAGTTAATACAATATTAGTTATATAAGACTTAGTCAATACAATATTAGTTATATAACGCTTAGTTAATACAATATTAGTTATATAAGACTTAGTCAATACAATATTAGTTATATAAGACTTAGTTAATACAATATTAGTTATATAAGACTTAGTCAATACAATATTAGTTATATAACGCTTAGTTAATACAATATTAGTTATATAAGACTTAGTCAATACAATATTAGTTATATAAGACTTAGTCAATACAATATTAGTTATATAACGCTTAGTCAATACAATATTAGTTATATAACGCTTAGTTAATACAATATTAGTTATATAAGACTTAGTCAATACAATATTAGTTATATAACGCTTAGTTAATACAATATTAGTTATATAAGACTTAGTCAATACAATATTAGTTATATAAGACTTAGTTAATACAATATTAGTTATATAAGACTTAGTCAATACAATATTAGTTATATAACGCTTAGTTAATACAATATTAGTTATATAAGACTTAGTCAATACAATATTAGTTATATAACGCTTAGTTAATACAATATTAGTTATATAACGCTTAGTTAATACTGACTTATTCCTCTCCACTCCTCGTGGAGCATAGAGCCTCAACAGTTGTTTGCCACTTTTCCCAGTCTCTGACTGTTTTCTTTATAGCATCTCAGGATAGTCGGGCAGCACTCTGTTCCTCAAGAAGACTCTGCCTCCAGGTCTGTTTAGGTCTTTCCGTTTTCCTTGCGGGTTCCACTTAAGTGCTTGTAAAGTGAAATTTGATTGTATCTTCTGTAGCATACGCCAAACCCATCGCCATTTTCTCCTCTTAACCTGGGTCATTGTGGGTTCTTGTCCTGTTCTTATCTACAAGTCTGTGTTTGCAACTCTATCCTACAATCTTAGTCTGAGACCACAGCGAAGACAAAGGTCTGAATCTTATTTGTATTTAACTTGCTGACTCTCCATGTTTCTGAGCCATACAGCAACACAGATTTCATATATAAGATCCTCTGTGTGTTGCCGGTGCTCACAAAGGAGCAAAGAATAGTAACACTGCGACCTACAAGGCATGTTGTAACAGGCGACTGCGCTAGGGGTCTAGGGTAGCTACTCTAGTAAATAAAAAGCGCTGCAGAAATCGGATGCCCTGGCATACTTGTAGGCACATAACTGGCACAACATACAATTGCTCTTAGGTTTGGATCACATACAAATCACAAAGAATGGTTAACAAGTGATTGATATTGAGCGTTCAAAGAAGAATAAGGCATATAAGCTGAACTGACAATATTAGTTATATCAAACTTAATTTGGATATTACTTGTATTTATTTCAAGTTCCACTTATCTTGCAGTATTGTTTATTTAGGAAAGTGATTTTGTCTAAAAACCTGTTTCTTTTTGTGTGACAAAAAAGGGTAATGTTGTCTGCAAAGTCTACAAAATGAAATCACATAGACAACAAACAAATGAGTAAAGTAAAGTTAAAGCAGAAAGGGTGGTATAAGACAGTTCAGACATGAGCAACCAAAGATGATAAGAAATCATGACTGACTGTCAAGATGAATTAGGCTCATCAATCAAAATAGAACTGATAAGGTCATTCGCTGGACGCTGTTGGAGATATTGCGAAGGAGATCGGAGCACCTACGGACATGTCCAAAAATATTCCAAACTGAAAACTGTTAGGAAAAGAACAATAATGTTTTTGAGACTCAACAGAAGAGTGACAGTGGATACAAAGTAAAAGGCTGTCCAGACAAAAGCTGGACCTCAGAGATAACAGAGGCGATGAAAAACACTATTTATGAAGCGCACACAAATATCTGTTCTATAAATCTCTTCTTATTCTGATGTTGTGAGGCAAAACAAGATTGGAGAAAAGAAAGAAAGTAATGTAAAAACAGTATTGAAAAAAAGCAAAAGAAGAAAAGAAAGACAGCAGAAAAACATGATAAAAGTTGTGAACGACTAGCTAACCTACCTGCGCCAGATCTTGATTAAGTGAGTCCTGCTGGCTGCCCAGGTATAAGAATGGGAGGATTCGGGTCGGGCCAACGTTACTAACTGGCATACATGGTTGAGAGAGAGAAGTCAAGGTTGAGCAGCGGTGAGAGCTGGATTTGTTTTCTGTCAGACTTGGGTGAGATGCTTGAAAGGCCAAGAAACCACCTGGAAATCATGCAATAAAAAGAGGAAGTTACACATGAGTAATCACATCAATGTGAGCAAGTAACAATTTACTTAACCAATAACAATTTACTTAACAACATAGCGATCAAACTTGCATGCATAGATCATTCCTTCCTTTCGTTTACTTGAAATATTGTCTATATATTCAACGTTATCTCTTGTATAAACTTCACTGTCTTTTGTAGCTCACACAGAGGTCCGTGTAGTTTTATGTCCAGTGAGTTTGCCTCAATATATCATGTTCAGGGTAGTCTTGAAGTATGTACTCTGCAGTCTGATGTGCATGTACACATGGCTGAATTTCCAATCTTGAATTTTGTATACATGTGGCTGCGGAGCCGATTGTATCCTGTTCTAAGGCGCAGAATGACAACTTGTTCTAATCTGTTCATATTATAGTAGTCGTCTTGTGTTGGTATTTCTGGCTTTCTGATTGATTTAATCATCCTTCACTTTTGGTGATAGACAACTGGCACATCTAGTTGCTCTTCTGCAGCAGCTTTCTTGGCCAGTTGATCTGCTGTTTCATTTCCTGGTATTCTACAGTGAGATGTTAGCATGTGTAGATCAAAAGTGGTACATTTTCAATTTCCCAATCAAGATCTGCGAATATTTTCAATGCAAATGATTGGTTTTCTTCCTCTGCATTCTGGTCACTGTTAATTCTAGACCATCATGCCAGAACTCTTTCCTTCCTTTCATTTACTTGAAATACTGTCTTCTTCTTTGCGTTCATTCTTTACCACCAATTTTAATCACTCTTTGTGATATGTTTGATCTTTGCTAAGAGCATGGATAAGTTACACATTGGTTTGATAGGCCCCTAAACGCATAGACTTCTACATGCTTAGGACAAGTGCATCCTATTTCAGCCAAACCTCCTGAGTTGCCTCTTACGACATGCGTGGCAGGTAACAGTGGTTCTATTCTTTATACCCCAAATTTGGGCTCCGGTAACCACTCGGGCGGAAATATTGTCTATTTTTTCCCCTCTCGCTACCAATGTTTCCTTGATGGTGGCGAGAACTTACAGTGACTCTTGTCTGTTTGATGACTTGTCTTTAGACATAATGGATTCAGAGGAGGAGCATCACATCGGTGCACCCTGTCTTCAAACCATATATACCAAATAGATGCTCATTGTCAGTCACTCAGTCTAAGGTAAACATTGCTATCTTAACGAATGTCTCATCAAACAAGAAACAAACATGGCAGATTCCCTATTCTGCTGAAATCAGCAATACTAGGTCAGAAGGTGTACCAGAAAACATAGTATCACGCATCTCACGCTTATATCATCTGATAAATCTTCTGCTGTCAATCAACCTACCAAGCCTGGCGTAGTTAAGTTACTACATTCAAAGCTACACTGCATCAGAGATGAGCTCCAGATAACAGTTAACTTCATCATAGAAACACATCTGACAGTATAATCATCCAAGTAGTGATCAAAGAAGAAGAAAGATTCCTTATAAATGTTGAATCAAACATTGAGCATCCAATCCCTCCTGACAAATAATACACATCTTTTTAATTTCTTTTTTCCAAGATATGAACATTCCAAGATTAGACAACAAATATTGTAAAATGAACACATACGTTATATAGACATAATGCATTTGAGTCCTAGACAGGTTGGCCCAGGTTCGACATTTCCAGATGGAGTGGGAGATTTTCTAACCCCAAATAGCTATATGCTCGACTTAGACTCAACTGGTCACCACAGAAATACTTGGGACATAAAGGTGATCAGCATGATGTTGACTATATCATCCATCTTGTAACTGTTATCAGATCAAAACCTATCAGAGCCTAACACTGAACTTCCCATTATAGCACATGGTATGAAAACATGTACTTACTACTATTACCACTACACTATTACCAATACTACTACCACTACACTATTACCAATACTACTAGTACTACACTATTACCAATACTACTAGTACTACACTATTACCAATACTACTACCACTACACTATTACCACTACTACTACCACCACACTATTACCAATACTACTACCACTACACTATTACCAATACTACTAGTACTACACTATTACCAATACTATTAGTACTACACTATTCACCACTAGTACTACTACCACTAGGTAGAAAGGAACCTTTTTCATACCTTGGGGTATATTGGTGAATACAGTGTTAGTCCTATACTTTTTATTGTCCACAGCACATGATGAGTGATGTGGTCAAGATATGCCGGCTGTCTTTACTTCCGAATGCTTATCCTGGTACCCGCTTGGTTGACACTGAGAGCTGCTAGTTGGAAAAATATTCCCCACCCACTATGGAATTAAACCTAGACCATGTGCTTAAGAAGTGAATTCACTAACAACTACGTTACTGCAGCTCTATTACTACTAGTGTACACAAGTTATATATTTAAAATCATAATTTATACAATGGAGAAATGGAATGTTGAGTGGTTAAGACACAGATCTCTCGACCTCTAGGACACGGGTTTAAACACAGTTACGGTCTGAGTATTTTGCTTATGTGGATCAAATTCGAATCTCTAGCAGTACACCGTGCCATGACAACAACACAGCAAGTGGCCACCTTTATTCCTCATTCTAAAAGTGTCTCTAACAACGCACTAGCTTAGAACATCCAATATGGAGTCAGTGAGGACAATTTTTGTCTAGTATACATGAGTAGTTAAACAGAATGAATGCAGTATCATTTCACATCTATATTAAGTATCTTAAGTGTAAGTAGATGTGGCACCCCCTACTGGTTGTATAATGAATATAGATTTAGCAAGATGTTAGTTTTGGGGAGGACAAAAATGTAAAGAATCCATTTTCAAACTAAACAGTATATAAGGGAATATGGTGCATTAAGTTTTGATCAACAGCACACGAGAACTGCAGCAGCGTTGTTGGTGAACACGCTTAATATGTCTGAAACGGCTCTCAGATCAACCCAGTCTTAATTGGTACTTGGAACATCACTGCTAAGTAAAGGTGACCAGTGAACTGTCCATGACAACTGCTAGATTGCAAGCTTAGATTGAAGATTGTCATGGCCAGAGAAGAACAGCACAATGGGATATGCAAGTAGGCTCATCAATCAATATCGAACTTGTGTTGTTAGTCACTGGACGCTGTAGGAGATATTACGAAGGAGATCGGAGCATCTATGGACATGTCTGCAGTCCAAACTGAAACATATAATATGTGAACAACTCCGACATTAACTAACCTTTGAGAAAGGCTACACTGTTGAAAGTTGTACTCAGCTTATGTAACAAAACTGCTACAAAATTGTCAGATGTCAACTGGGATGGATCTTCTGTACATTGGTCATATACGATGACATCCCAGGATGTGTCTGCCCCGATGTTGCAGGTTTGATTCAGAAGATCAAGAACATGAACCTACAAAAAGTAAACAGATGGTGGGGTTACGGCACTAGATAAACACTTTATACAAGCAGGAAATATATCTTATTTTATATTGTCTATCCTCAGGTAGATGATGGAAATGGTTGTCCACTCTTGCGTAGGGCGCTTTAATTTCGTTCCAGTGCCATATGAGTCGCCCTTGTGTTATATCTGTGTTTAGTTAGTGTCATTTTAATATTGTCTATCCATCTTTTTCTTGGTCTTCCCTTGGCTCTAATACCTGATCACTTATTATTGTACGCTGTTATTGGTGGTTGGTTGTATTCCATTTTCATTAAATGTCCAAACCACTGCATTTGTTGTCTTTCAATGTATTCGTGCATGAAGTTATGCCCACTCTGCTTCTGATATCCTCATTTTGTAGTCCATGTTTCCTAGTGACCCCCACTGTCTTCCCCAAGCATCTTATTTGATATGTTCATAAAAGTATATAATGAACCACACCAACATAAACATACAAGGCATGAATATTTATACAGTACAAACATTTATACATAAGACATGCATACATATAATTAACACTTACACATACTGTAATGTACATACAGATTGACAGATCAATCACATAATGCTTACTTGATTTTCTAACTCGCTTATGGTGGGCGTAGGGATTTTTAACAATTGTCCTTGCCCGCCTGCCCAGAGTGTTCGTAGCACGTTGAACTACGGGTGACAAGCTCCCTGTGAGAGCGGGTTCAGTTCAGCGGGCTGGCAGAAAAGCCACAGGTCCACCAGATTCACGGTGTTCATGGCACCGAACCGAAGGTTACGATGTCCATGGCACCGAGCCGAAGAGCTGAAAGCTCAAGTGCTTCTGGATCGGTAAATAAATAAACAAAATAACAATTGTCCTTTATTTCCCCTGGTCTCTGATCATTTTCTTGATGGCTACCCAAGATAATCTGGCTTCCTTCAATTTCTCAAGATGGAACTCCAGGTCTGTAAAAAGTGACGGCTTTTTTTTCTGTTTCTATTGCAGGTTTCACTGAAGTGTTTGTCTAGTGACACTCGACTGTGTCTTTCACAGTCATTTTCTCTTCCTGAAGTGGGTCATCATTGGCTCAATCACATAATAGATATATTTCTTCTTCTTCTTCTTCTCCACTCACTCTGACAAGACTGGGATTTTTATAACGTGTTGCAGTTCACAATAAAAGTACCTCTTCTTTTTCTTCTTGCGTTCGTTCTTTCGTCCAATTTTAATCACCCTTTGTGATATGTTTGATCTTTGCCAAGAATGTGTAAGCGTTGCACATTGGTTTGGTAGGCCCCTAAACGCATAGACTTCTGCACGTTTAGGACATGTGCATCCGATTTCAGCCAAACCTCCTTAGTCGCCTCTTACGACATGCGTGGCAGGTAACAGTGGTTCTATTCTTTACACCCCAAATGTGGGCCCGGTAACCACTCGGGTGATTAAAAGTACCATATCTGCGCATTTCGACCCAATACATCTGTTTTCAGAACATTTTTTTTAGAATTGGCTTGCCTTCTAAAGGGTATGGTGGCGTCTGTGGCTTAGGGGATAGTGACTTGGTCTATTAACCCCAACGTTCTGTGTTCGAATCACGCTGCAGACAATTTGGTTGCAAATTGTTTCACGTGGATTTTACAAAGGCGATGGCACCACCGTTCGAAAGCAATGGCAAACTAATAAACGTAATAATGCCTATAAAAATCACAAACAGCGTTAAAAAGCTGGGGTTGATTCGCAAAGTCCTGTAAAGGATATGCAATTAACTTTTTCTAAAGGGTATACAGATGAAGGATTGACATCATTGCAACATGTTTCCCCATATTTCTCCATTCCTCTCTGCCTAGTTAAAGTCTGGATTCTTCAGGTACTGTTCAATGTTATCCCTCCATCATACTATGAGCCTTCCTGACGGCCTAGTTTCCTAACTAGTCATTTTCCATATTGACCGTGGCAATCACTTCACTGTTAATCTCTCACTAGAGATAACTAAACTATCTCTCTCTCTCTCGCGATCACTGCCCAGATCGATGTACCAGATCTCCCCATAAATTCTATTCATGTGAAATCTGATTCATGCAGCCCTAGTATTGGTGTGTTTTATGTCACATCTTCAGCACCACTTGGATCTCTGGTGCTTATCCTTCGGTGATGTGTCCGGTTTCAGCCAGCGTTTACTCGGCTCGCTCTGTTCTGTAGCCTTCTACTGTTTTTTTTTACGGTGTGGGGTAGCTAGCCCCACTGCCAAACTCCTTAGTCGCCTCTTTCGACATGCATAGCAGGTAACAGTGGTTCTATACTTTACGCCCCAATTTGGGCTCCGGTAACCACTCGGGCGACTAAACTATCTAAAATATCCTTTACAGAACAGATTACAGAGTTGCTGGAGATGGTCCACAGAGAAGAAGAGTAGAAAGAAGATGAGTGGGATTAGGATGGCTAGTGTAATAATAGGCGAAACACAAAGAAAAGTAATATAGTTTTACAAAGTACAAAAACAATATACAGCGACATTTCTACCAAAAGGTTTTTATCAAGCAAAGGATACAAAAGAAGCATATAAATGTAGGCGTCTAATACGGCAGACATAACATATGAAAGCAGATAATAAATCCTAAACGGCCCTAAAATTTCTGATGGTATATGTTATGTCTTCTTCCTTCACCCCCAGGGAGACATAGGTCCACAACCAAAGCCTTCCAAGCCCGTCTATCCAAGGCCATCTTTTCCAGATCTCCTCCTTGCAGGGTCCTTCTTCTTCCTCAGGTAGAGAGCTATGAATTTTCCTAGTTGTGGTTTCTGTAGCTATCTAGTGTTTTTACGAGTAGGGTAGCTAGCCCCCACATCCAACCTCCTTAGTCGCCTTCTACGACATGCGTGGCTGGTAAAAGTGGTTCTATTCTTTACACCCCAATTTGGACCCCGGTAACCACTCAGGTGATATGTTATGTCTATCATCTCAAAAGTCTGAATTTTATCACTTCTTTTGTATCCTGTACTTGATAAATGCCTTTTGGTCAAAATGTCGCAGTATATTGTTTTTGTACTTTGTATCCAGAAAGAACTCAAAATCAAAGAAAACTGGCTGATGCTACAAATAAGAAAGAGAAAATTGAGATATTTTGGACATTTAAAAAAACATGAAGGGCTAAGAAGACCATCATGGAAGGAGGCATACCGGCAAAGAGAAGAAGAGGAAGACCACGGAGAAGATGGATTCAGGATGTAACTGATGGTTTGAACATGACAGCTGCAGAGGCAGGTCATCTGGCCTATGAGAAAGAGAGATTCCGGAGGACTGTTGGGGTGGCAAAGTTCTGCTCAGGACAAACTATTTGATGATGATGATGACTTTGTACAACTATATTACTTTGTAGTTACATGTTTTGCATTTGCTACATAATTGTTACTGCAGTCTTCCCTGATATATAGTTAGGTGTAATAGAATAAACACTGCAAGGTCTGCTCACCTTATCTTGCTGAAGTCTTCGTTTAACCAACTTGGAGCAGCACACATTGACTGACTGTTGGATGGTACTGGTGTTGTACTCCAGGAATGAGCGACTGTCAATGACCATGGTCTGTGAATAGAGAAGAGACAAGGTCAGATGTCATAAAATTAGATCTATCAAAGGTAGAGTTTATCAGCTCATGGAACATACATTTGTTGGTATGTTTGTTAAGTGCTGGATTAAGCAAGCCTCTATGTGGCCGAGGCACACACACTTTCAACCTCAGATGGATATCTTTTTGGTTATATCAGAGCGTATTGGCCTTTTTTCTTGGTGTGACCACGTTGCCTGGGACTAGTCCTAAACTAAAGACTTTCTGTTTTTTGAGCACTGTCTTGAATTTCACATATGTGTTGCTGGGGCACTCAATGAGAGCAAAGAATAGAAAATATGGAAGACCCACAACAATCTGGAGAAGAACAGTAGAACACGAACTAAAAGAAATGAATTATAGCTGGAACACAAGACAAGAGGACGGACAAGAATAGAGAAGAATGGTGTGTGTTTGTTCTGATCTAAATGCCAGAGGCATCACAGGCAAGAGAGAGAGAGAGAGAGAGAGAGAGAGAGAGAGAGAGAGAGACAAGCAAGAACAAGAATATTGATATTTCATAACACAGTTGTATCATCACAGCTTGACTTCTATATCAGTTACAACAAGGTAGGAGGAAGGTGGGATCCCCTAATATATCAACATACGTCCAGCTGATCTCACATCCTGATGGATATCTGTATGTATGAGTGTTTGTATGTATGACTGTACATGTATGAGCACAGTCTATCTAGGTCAATCAATAACAGCTGACCAGCTTGTACACTTTCTTGAAAGCAGTTCATGGCATACATAGCTAGCTATGACTCACAACTTTATCTTCTATACCAGCGTTTCCCAAACTGGGGTCTGCGAACCCGGGGTCCGAGGTACTCACAGAGGTCCACAAGCGCTTGAATAAATATTATAATCTTTGATATTTCAAACAGAAAATTAAATTTTAAAAACATGTATAAAAACAGTGGTAAACTAGTTCCGCTGCGAAATGAAAGGACCTGGACCAGACCGGAGTCTAAATGAAGGATTATTTGAAGTTTCCCACAGTCTGAGAAATTGGAGTCAGCGTGACTGTTGATGTGGTGTAATAATAATTTCATCGCTATAACAATGAAATTTAAGTAAGTAATTGACTGAAAAGATCTTGGGAAAGATAGGATAAATAACGTTGGTATGCATTGGATTTTGTTACAATACATTTTGGCTGAGCTTTAGGATAGAGCGCTGGCTGAAATTGAAACACAAATGTACTGATGCTGCTAATGATGACACATCCTGTTCAAGACAAAAGGAAACATCTTCCTGAGTATTAAAATGTTAAATTGAAGACATTGTTTACTATTGTAGCACAAAGATAATTTATTCCTGTCCATTTTCATATATAGAAACTTTTGGGGGTCTGTGGTAATGCAAAGTTTGGGAACCGCTTATTTATACATTTGGTTTTTCGGTCACCTTAATCTTCTAGCGCTGCTTATTCAACCATTAACAAAGCCTACAATACAGAGAGGTGTCTTCTAATCTAAAGACATGGGAGGGGGGTGGGGTGTTTACTGTTCTGGATGAAAACACCAACTGCACATGGTGACACTTCCTACACAGTTAACTCTTCAGTCCCGGCAAACAAAAATGGGTGCCAAACTCTCAAGGGATAGCACAATTCAGAACTGTAACATGATCTACGGTGAAAGTGCTCTGATGGTAGCTCCATGAAGCTGAAAGTGATCAACGACCTGTGTGCAGCTACTTCAATTCTTAATACTGTGGTAGATATATATATATATATATCTGCAGTGAGAGTCCACCTGATACCTCTTGATGTATCTTCAGTTGTTTTGCTCATCATATTCAATCTATGATAATGTTGAATAGTAGGGCTGACATTACACATCCTTGTCGCACACCTGTTTTCACGACAAAGTTCAGCTCAGAAGTTTCAACACTGCATGCAAATTTGCTGTAGGAGTTTTTCATAATGTTTATTAAACACAGTAGAATTCTATACCATCTTAGAATATGCCCCGCCCGAGTGGTTACCAGGGCCCAAATTAGGGTGTAAAGAATAGAACCACTGTTACCTGCCATGCATGTCGTAAGAGGCGACTAAGGAGGTTGGGGTGGGGCTAGCTACCCCACACCATAAAAAACACTAGATGGCTACAGAATGGAGAGCGCACTGAGTAAACACTGGCTGAAACTGGACACATCGCCAAGGGATAAGCACCAGGGCTCCAAACGGTGCTGAAGATGTGACGTAAAACACACCAATGCTAGGGCTGTATGAATCAGATTTCCACATGAATAGAATTTATGGGGAGGTCTGGTACATCGATCTGGGCAGTGATCGAGAGAGAGAGAGAGAGAGAATACGCCAGACTTTCATGGTGTATGATAATTAAATGCTTTTTTTGAAGTCAATAAATTTGACATAGAGTTTGCTTTGTCATTCTATGCATTCTTCTATTGTATTTCTAATAGAAAAATATTTGGCCTGTCCAGCTCCATCCTCTACAAAATCCAGTTTGTTCCTTTCTCAGTGTCTTATCTACTGCATCAGTAACCCGATGTACAATGATTTTGATAAGATTTTGCTTGGGATGGAAATAAGTGTTATTCCATGCCAGTTACTACAATCGCCAAGGGAGCCCTTCTTCTGTATCTTGACGATGACTGCTCTGTTCCATGCATCAGATATTATTTGCATATTCTCTATAGAAGTAAATAATGGTAGTAGTACATTAGCTGAGAGTCCTGCATCTATTTGGAATAATTCAGCGATTAAATTACCATACCATGGTGCCTTACTGTTCTTAAGAGATTTAATGGCTGTAATGATCTCATCTCGGCATTTCAATATCATTTCTAGTTTTGTTTTCCCACTTTCACTACTTTCAGTCATACAAGTCAATGACTCTGGTAGCCCTTCATGTCTGTCAATAAGTAGTGTGTTTCTTGCTGTTTCCATTATGTAACGTTTTTGTTCAACAGATGGAATTGTTAGTTCCAAGTTAATTCCCCAACCTGGAGGACCAGGAAGCCGCATTTAGTCTGACACTTCCTCAATGACCTGTCCGGCCTGTGTGACCCTGCCAGAAGCATAAGTTCCCGCCGCCCTAGCCCACTGTATCGTTGGAGCGCGCAAACCTCCCCACCACTACAAGGTAATGTCCTCATATACAATATATATATATATATATATATTGTACACACCTGGATAGGCTAGAGTGCAGGGTAACGAACGTGCTTACTTTCTTGCAAACAATGCCCCAACTCAAGCGGGCAGAAGTACGGACAGAGCCGATATCTATGCGGCACGGTCTCATTTATGTGATATGGCCGAGTCTCAGACACTGGAACAATTGCGAAAATTAGGAGTTAAGTTTGAACATGCCAGACAGTGTCATCTCCGTGGTAGAGAGAGAAGATATATTAATCAACTTCTCATGGGCGTGGTGAGCAAATGGACTGGGATGGCTACTGCAGCGGAGGACAAAGCACGCATAGGAATGCCCAATTTGCCACACCCTCGATCGCATAACATATATATTGGGGGCATATGTCTACTGAGAAAAACACAGTCAAATTTCAAGAACTTATCCGCAATGAAATATATACTTCCTGCTTGCCATCTGTATTTTATTGGGAGATTGGAGTGGTCTTTACCTGTCAAAAAAAAGTTAATTGCATATCCTTTACAGGACTTTGCGAATCAACCCCAGCTTTTTAACGCGTTGTTTGTGATTTTTCTAGGCATGATTACATTCAGTAGTTTGTCATTGCTTTCTTAACGGATGGTGCCATCATCCTTTTGTAAAAATCCACGTGAAACAATTTTCAACCAAACTGTCCACAGGGTGATTCGAACTCAGAATGTCAGGGTTAATAGAACGAGTCACTATCCCCTAAGCCACCCTTTACCTGTAAATATATATGTATATATAACATGGGTAGAGGGGAGTTGGCATGTTTGTTTGGTTAACTATTTACGAAAATAGAACAATGAATACATGTTCTAATTTCATTTGTCACCCAGCCTATGGTAGTCGACTAATTGAGTTATGGAAGGGGGAAGTTAGCAAGGAAGCCAACTAACTACCTCACCATTGCGGGTTGCAGACATCCCCAAGTTAAAATAACAGACTGTATTAGTGACCGCATGCTGTAGAAATTCCTGGGTTCTGGGTCAGATTTATTGGAAAACATTCTCGGAGTGTACACAGTACTCCGTTGGACTACAGAAAACATGGGCTCTTTACTTTGGGATCTAAGTTACAAGTACCTCTAAAGCCGGAGTAAGGTTTGCCTGAATGTCCTAGTTTTCACAGAGTAGTTTAACAAGTGGTCGATATGGAACGTTCGAAAAATACTATCTTTGATTTCTATATCTTTTTTTTTTGTGTGTGTAAAGGAACCCTTTCATGCCTCGTCATGCCTCGTGGTATATAAGTCAATACAGTGTTAGGCCTGTATTTTCATTGACCGTCGGCATACGATGGGTGATGTGGTCAGCATCACGCCGGCCGCCTTTACTTTCCCAGAGCATGTCTGGTACCCAGTTGAGGCTGGGTCGACCTGAAAGCCGTCGCGGTCGGGAAAAATTCCACGCGCACTGTGGCAGTTGAACCCAGACCACCAGCCTTGCGAAGCGAGTTCACCAACAACTACGCTACAGCGGCTCTCTTCTATATCTTACTCAATTTAATAAAGTTACCCCTTGCTTTTTGTAATATTATTTTGACATCTTTGTTTGTGCCTGTTTCTATGTTGCTACCAAGGTATGTGTAAGAAAATTGGGAGCATAAGAATGTTGTCTAACCTACTACACGCTAGGACGGCTTCTCCACCGAAACCTCAAATCATTTTGTAATCACATACGTAAGCAGGAAGGACATGTGTTAAGGTTAGTGGTCGCATACAGCAGTCGTCAGGGTACAACGTTCAGAAAAGCAAAACCGGAAGCAGGAGCTACCCGTCCACGTGACACTTTCAAAGACCGTCTATCTAACTTGTCTTCAATGCACGTCTGCCCGCCCCTTCCATTAGACTCGTCCGTCGTAATTCGCAGTGCAAGGGGGTTAGGTTGATGTAACAAACAACGACCACTGAAAATACAGTGAGTCATATCCCGGACTTGTTTATCCTCGTCCGTCGCACACCAGGAACGTCAACAAACATTTGAACATACACACGTATGTACACACAAATATCTGGTTTATGTTAGCAGCACACTAGGAACGTCAACAAACATTTGAACATACACACGTATGTACACACACATATCTAGTTTATGTTAGGAGCACACTAGGAACGTCAACAAACATTTGAACATACACACGTATGTACACACAAATATCTAGTTTATGTTAGGAGCACACTAGGAACGTCAACAAACATTTGAACATACACACGTATGTACACACAAATATCTAGTTTATGTTAGGAGCACACTAGGAACGTCAACAAACATTTGAACATACACACGTATGTACACACAAATATCTAGTTTATGTTAGGAGCACACTAGGAACGTCAACAAACATTTGAACATACACACGTATGTACACACAAATATCTGGTTTATGTTAGGAGCACACTAGGAACGTCAACAAACATTTGAACATACACACGTATGTACACACACATATCTGGTTTATGTTAGGAGCACACTAGGAACGTCAACAAACATTTGAACATACACACGTATGTACACACAAATATCTAGTTTATGTTAGGAGCACACTAGGAACGTCAACAAACATATGAACATACACACGTATGTACACACACATATCTGGTTTATGTTAGCAGCACAAATGATTAACATCTATTATTAGAAACAGCTGAAAATATTCCCTTTCTTTTCGTTTCACTAATCCTGTTTTGCGTCACAGCGTCATAAGAGTTTTCTAGAACGGGTTTTTATGTGCGCTTCATAAATAGTGTTTTTCGTCGTCTCTTTTATCTGAGATCCACCGTTTGCGTAGACAGCCTCTTGTTTTGTATCAACTGTATCGGAGTAGCATTGCTCTTTGAAGTGCACTGTTTGTTGGTAATTTGATGTTTCTTGATAAAGTTCAGTACTGATGTTCGTCCGAGTGGTTACCGGGGCGTAAAGAATAGAACCACTGCTACCTGCCATGCATGTTGTAAGAGACGACTAAGGAGGTTTGACTGAAATCGGATGCACGTGTCCTAAACATGTAGAAGTCTATGCGTTTAGGGACCTACCAAACCAATGTGCAATGTATTTCTTGGCAAAGATCAAATATATCACAAAGTGTGATTAAAATTGCTCGTAAAGAACGAACGCAAAGAAGAAGAAGAGTACTGATGTTGTACCGACTTTTTTCCCCACTGATTTAATTAAAATTCACTTTTAATGAGAAATCGAGGAGTCGGTGTGTTTCTTTTTTTCTTGTCTGCGTGTGTTGTGTGTATTCTTTCTGCTAACCAGTATCTGTTTATTTGTCTATTTCCGTCTCTCTCTCCTCTCATTCTGGTGGACGTAGACGACCCGTGCTTTCATGTCTTCCTGTCGCTTGTGTTAGATTCTTGGTCTAGATTGGTCTTAACAACTTGTATGTCTTGTTAGTTGTCAGTGACATTCTGATCATTCTTCTGTACACTCTATCTTCGTAACGTCCAGTCATCTTTGTTCTATCTTATTCCAACGTTCCATATCCAGCACTTGTTAAACAACTTGAGCGTCTTGTCGAATGTTACATATCCAGCACTTGTTAAACAACTTGAGCGTCTTGTCGAATGGATAAGAGCGCGACTCCCATGCGGGAGACTAGGGTTCAATCCACAGTAAGATCGATGCATTTTTTTTTTGCTGTCGGGGGTATAAATAAAACATGCTAACCAGAACAGTTTCACGGCAACTGCACAAGCCATTAATTTACAATTTCACAGTTTCATGTCCCCCTGTCCTACACCGCCCAAAAGCGGGATTACAGGCAGTAACAACAGCCCCCATCCTTCCGTTAAACCGCTCTGTGATTTGCATGTGATCTTAGCATAAGAGAGATTGTACATTGTGTCAGTTATGAAGTATGTCAGCACATCCGATTTCTGCGACGCTGTTTGTTTACTAGGGTAGCTTCCCTATGCCCCTACCTCAGTCGTCTATTACGACACGCCTTTTAGGTCGCAGTGTTACTATTCATTGCTCCCCTTGCGCGCCCCGGCAACATAGGACGATACTTTTGTATGATTTTACCCCTCACTCAACAACAACAAATATACAGGGTGTTTGGAAAAGTCTCACTACACTTTTTATGTAGAACAAATATTAAAAATCACCGAAGTCCGTGACGTCATCAAAAAATGTGCTCCATAGTCAATTGTGACGTAATATGCAGCGAATGACTGTTGTCTGCTGGAGTAATTCCTTTCACTCAAAACATAATGGTGTTTTCAATGGAAGACAGAAGCAATCAGATTTAACATTCCAGAAATAACAGACACGTTGTAGAACGTATTCGATAATTTTATTTAAAAAAAAATACACTCCAGATGTGGTACTATAGAGTGACGAATATCGAAATAGGGGAAGACTGCAGTAAAACTTGGTAAATAGTGAAACATGTACAAACAAAGTACTATAGTTTTACAAAATACATAAACAGTGACGATAAACAGCAACGTTTCGACCAACAAGGCCTTTATCAAGCAAACGAACAAACCCTTTATCAAGCAAACGAACAAACGTACTATAGAGTGGTACGCTCTATCCCATTTCCACTGTCCTTATTCATGTATCCTTGGGCCAATAGTGAAACACGTACAAACAAAGTACTATAGTTTTACAAAAACAGAAACAGTGACGATAAACAGCAACGTTTCGACCAACAAGGCCTTTATCAAGCAAACGAACAAACAGGAGTGACAAATTAAAATGAAACACAAATGGACGACCAAATACAACCGTATCTAAGGAAAAGCTGGAATAAAAACGAATAACGAAATAAATGTAACACAAAAACACACATAAAAACTAGAAATAGAACGGAAAAGAAACAATGAAACATCTAGTAAATATATAACTTGAATACATGCAACATATACCCATATAGAGTACAAAGCATAGGAAGAGAAAGTACTAAGAAGCATAAGAATGTAATACGTTGAGCCCGCGTGGTCGCAATGTACCATACAAAGAAATCAACCGATTCTCCAGAGCAAATCGACTACGATCATCAGAGGAACATGATCGGATGGCTGTGACCTGGACATTTCATTTTAATTTGTCACTCCTGTTTGTTCGTTTGCTTGATAAAGGCCTTGTTGGTCGAAACGTTGCTGTTTATCGTCACTGTTTCTCTTTTTGTAAAACTATAGTACTTTGTTTGTACAGTGTTTCACTATTTACCAAGTTTTACTGCAGTCTTCCCCCTATTTCGATATCCTTGGGCCTGCATTTACTCATTTTTTTCCTTTTGCTGTCCATCGAATATCTTCCGACTTTGTTAAAGTGTCCGGTGGTATTCTTTCAGCACACATATCCTAACCATCTCCATCTCCTTCTTCCTTTGCTCGTGGTTGGTTGTCAATGATGTTCAATTAGCTTCCACTGTCAGCTCTTTATTTGTAATCTCTTGAATAAGATCAAAAGTCAGTGTATCTAGAACTCAGATCAAGAATCAGTCTGTGTGGTACGCCCGAGTGGTTACCGGGGCCCAAATTTGGGCTGTAAAGAATAGAACCACTGTTACCTGCCATGCATGTCGTAAGAGGCGACTGAGAAGGTTTGGCTGAAATCGGATGCTCATGTCCTAAACTTGTAGAAATCTATGCGTTTAGGAGCCTACCAAACCAATGTGCAACGTATACACGTTCTTGATAAAGATCACACATATCACAAAGAGTGATTAAAATTGGTCGTAAAGAAGGAACGCAAAGAAGAAGTCTGTGTGGTTCACTACATTCTGATATTCCCTTGTTCATGTGTTAGTTGTCCTTTGATAACTAAATTCTGATATTCCCTTGTTCATGTGTTAGTTGTCATTTGATAACTAAATTCTGATATTACCTTGTTCATGCGTTAGTTGTCCTTTGATAACTAAATTCTGATATTCCCTTGTTCATGCGTTAGTTGTCCTTTGACCGATTGATTGATACGAACATCATCATTGCACTTCGGTGAATAACCATGTGTGCTCAGATCACATTTTTACACAAGAAGATCTCAGTGACAGAGCACGATCTCCATAGCACCGGTGTGGGTTTCGGATTAAATTTAGAAAATAGTGAGTGAAATGATTTTGCAGAAATTTAATTTTAATTTGTTTTGAAATTTTTTCGGGCAAACGCTTTCCAGACTTCTCATATCGACTTTCAACTGCCAATAGTTGGTTTACATGCTCAACTTGAACCTATGTTATATCATCCATCTCCGACTTGACTAGCAATTCCATCTCACCTACTCTGATATAAGGAATATCTGGAAAAATATCTCGATCGCTCCATGTGGGAAACGAACCGATTAGCTCTGGGAGAGAGGCAAGCGCATTACCTCTACGTCACAGATACCCATAATTTGAGAGACTCTCATTGGAATTGGAAAAATCCAGACAGCAAGTCAAACTTTCGCCATCTGGAATGTTAACGGATTCAATCTTCAAACCAACAAATATATAGAAACAGTGTCCTGGTAGTGTTATTGTATAGTAGCGAGTGCTGGAAAATAGAAACAGTGTCCTGGTAGTGTTATTGTATAGTAGCGAGTGCTGGAAAATAGAAGCAGTGTCCTGGTAGTGTTATTGTATACTAGCGAGTGCTGGAAAATAGAAGCAGTGTCCTGGTAGTGTTATTGTATACTAGCGAGTGCTGGAAAATGACCCACAATATGATCAACAAGCTGGAGAAACTCTAAAATAAATGTTTGAGAAGAGTTAGTTGTGCACATTTCTGGCCAAATACAAGCAAATAAAGAGTTACTTGTGCACATTTCTGGGCCAAATACAAGCAAATGAATTGAGTTTTTGCAACTAACAACCTGTGTATCTTGAAGACCATCATTAAACATCGAAGTTAACGTTGGACTAGGTATGTATGCCACCGTTATTACTGCCGTCATGGTTATTGGATGGGAAAGCTCTCCAGTGGAGAGCGGGTGAGAAAAGAAGGCATGGACGCCCAAAGGAAACACGAAGAAGAACTGTGGGAAGATAGTTGAAAGATTATATCCTGACAAATGGGAAACAATTAATAAAACACGTAATCACAAAGTACTGTAGTTTTACAAATTATAAAAACAATGACAAAATACAGCAACGTTTCGACCAACAAGGCCTTTATCAAGCAAACCAACAACAGGAGTTTGTCATTGTTTTTGTAATTTGTAAAACTACAGTACTTTGTGATTACGTTTTTGCCAATCAAATAGTTTTACTGCAGTCTCATCTATTTTGTGAATATTGAAACAATTAATAGGAAGGCGACAATTGAAATCTCTTGTAAAAGCCTGATATGTCTCACACGGGACATGAAGATGATATAGATATAAATGTGTTGATTGATTGATTGATTTATATCTACGTGTTGTGTGTACTTTCTTCAACCTAACTAAGCACTGGTTGTACGCTGTGTTATTGTCCTGATGTCAACTTGACTGGTCTCCATCTCAGTGATCTCGATAAATCATTCATATAACAGAAGAGATTAGAATATAGACACACAATATCAGAACTGGTTGTCTGTATTTAACTAGAAAATGAGCCCGTCTGTCCAGCGTGTTCGTAGCGCGTTGGACTACGGGTGACTATCCCTCTGTGTGTGCGGGTTCAATTCCGCGGGATGGCAGAAAAAGCACAGATTCCCCAGATTTACGGTGTTCGTGGCACCAAACCGAAGGGTTACGATGTCCATGGCACCGAGCCGAAGAGTTGAAAAGCTCGTGCTTCTGGATCGGGTGGAAAAAAACACACACAAAAAAACAAACTAGAAAATGAAAATGCTGGCATATCCTTTACAGAATGGCACCATCAACCACAGTTAATCAAGATTTTCTAGGCATCACTTATACGTTCAGTAGTTTGCCATTGCTTTCTCAACGCTGAGGTCTATTTTTACCCTTCGTAAAAATCCACGTGCAAAACTGCCCGTCGCGGATTTTAGTGTTCATGGTGACGTTTGAATTTTAAAATTGGCACTATTTGTCCTACGATTTGATTTTCTTTATTGCACCAATGTTGGATTTCGTTAGTTAGTTCTTCCGTTTGCTGACAAAATGCTCCCTAGGTGCGTAAAGTCTTTGACTTGTTTTAACTGATGTTTATCGATAAGGGAAAAAACCAAAACAAATTACGCATTCATTAAAAAAACAACGCATTCCTTCTAATCAATGACATATTTATTAAACTTTTTTTAAAATTACATTTGACAGTATTTCTCTCTCTCACTGGCTCGCTCTCGCTCTCTCCTTTATTCTATATCATAGATTCCCAAACTTTTCAGGAAAACCTCCCACTTTGCACGACCTATACTTTGTAACGCCCCCATTATAACAGTTTGTCAACACGCTCCCCCCATATATATATATGCTCTATTTTCACTTTCACATAGAAAATTGATATATATATTTCTGTCATACATGGTCAATTTTCAAATGATTATATATATGAAATAGAAAATTGATGAAAAAATGGATCGTGTAAGATGGGCATATGATGAATTAAAATGCAGAATTCAAAATTTTAATGATAATTCAATCGCAAACTCACAAAAAACCTCCCCCAAATGCTTCTGAACCCACCATCACCCCCTGTAAGACTTCAGCGCCCACTGGGGAGAGGGCAGCGGAGGGCAGTACCGCCCACTTTAGGAACCCATGTTCTATATAAATGAAGAAGAATCTGCCATTTATCAATGGTTTAATCTAATATAGCTTTGTTGTCAGTAATGATAAACTGACGTGTCGGTAAGCCTGTCTTGTTTGATCTCAAAGCTAATGTTCATTAACATGGTATACAATCTTATTGAAGATACATACGTAATATATGATAGCCGCAGTAGCGTAGTTGTTAGTGAACTCACTTCTTAGGCTAGTGGGTCGTGTTCAATTTCACAGTGGCCGTGGAATATTTTTCCGATCGTAACGGCTCTAGTAGAGCCAATTCCTTTCCTCGCATGTGGAATGTTGAGTGTGGGGTATTAAAGAGATACATCGCCCGTCTGGCCAGCGTGTTCGTAGCGCGTTGGACTACGGGTGACTATCCCTCTGTGTGTGCGGGTTCAATTCCGCGGGATGGCAGAAAAAGCCACAGATTCCCCAGATTTACGGTGTTCGTGGAACCGAACCGAAGGGTTACGATGTCCATGGCACCGAGCCGAAAGAGCTGAAAAGCTCAAGTGCTTCTGGATCGGAAAAAAAAGAAAAAAAGAGATACATAAATGAAATGATTCCAATAGTCGAATGTTCTACGACAGAGAGAGAGAGAGAGAGAGAGAGAGAGAGAGAGAGAAAGAGAGAAGAAGAGATAGAGATAGAGAGAAGAGCGCGAGAGAAAGAGAGAAAAAGAGAGAGAGACAGACAGAGATAACGAAAGTTCTGGATAGTCCAAGGTTGTGGCACGGAAATATGTCCAAAAATCTGATAATTTCAGGACATACATTTCTGGAGATCCGTGATCATCTATACCAGCCGGCATGACACATGAAGACGGTGACTAATACGGAACAGATACATGCACATTTAAAACACCAGCAACGGAGGTTGTGTCAGGTCTACCTACTTCCGAATGATATACATCAAACGGTGAGAGCTCATCTAACGTATGCGTGTTTGCATGTCGTGACAAGGTACCATCAGGATAACGATCTGTCTCATTAACCTCTCGGAAACCACCAACACGAGGATTAGGCGGTAACTTTGGTTAGGTCGGTATATTTCATATGTTAAACCTTCTCGCTGTTACATACTTTCCAAAGGCTGAGCTAAAAATAGCTACTCTTTGTTTTTTAGGTCCATAAATGTGAATGTACGCCTATAACAGTGACAGTAGCAATGTATAACGTGTTAACACGTCTTTAGCCAACAGAGGACAGATAATAACAGACGTGTTAATGCGTCTTTAGAAGTGAATGGGGAAAACGTATATATACGTCCTTAGCAGCTAAAGGGTTAAAGAACATCATCATCACTGAGAGACCCTGTGGGTTTACCCATATCTTCGAGGAAACTGAGGAAGGAACCACCTCTACCCCCTCTCGCATGCATTTAAATCCCAGATTAGGGCATCGGCCCCTCAACCAACGCATGTCAAGTCTTCATATCTCTAGCTATCTCCTGCAGCTCCCGCCAGCTCTTCTTTATATTGTTGATCTCTGCCTCCAAATCTCGTCTCCGTGTATTTCTAAGCCTCCGTTTCTTTTGCTGTTCCTGTGGGTACCAGGAAAGGACCCTTCTTGTAATATTTCCCTTGAGTTTTCTTAAAATGTGTCCTATCCAGCGCCAGCATCTTTTTTTTAACCTCTTGTTTCACAGGAATCTGTCTGGTTCTCTCCATAAGTTCCACATTTATGACCTTATCATACCATCTCAGTCCCTCTATTCTGTGCAGACACCAGTTGATGAATGTTTACAATTTATGCGTTATTACTTTAGTAGTTCTTCATGTTTCTGACCCATTCATCAAAACAGCTTTAACATTGGAGTTAAATCTCCAGTTAAATCTCCGAATTTTGGTTCTAGAATTGATTTCTTTAGACTTTCATATGTTTCCCAGTGAATCACCTCTAGATTTTGTATATTTTTGGCTGAGCGTATAAAAACATTGTTCTCACAATTATGAGTACGATAGTTCAAATGAGAGCCACAGCAGAGTTGGTGTTAGTGAACTCGCATCTTAAACTAGCGGTTCAGGTTCAATTCCATAGTGGGCGTGGAATATTTTTCCAACCGTAACGCCTCTCAGGTCGACCTAGACTTTATTTGGTATCAAGAAAAGCACTGGGAAGTAAAGGTGAGCGGAGTAATGTTGGCCCCATCACCCATCGGGTGCTGACTGTCAATTAAAAAATACGGACCTAACACCGTATTACTACCCAATATACCACGTGGTACAGGGTGTTCAACTTAAAAGCAGTCTGTGAATGGAGCTAATCTGGCATATATGTATGGAAATGAGAAGGTTCAGTTATGACGTAGTATAGGTCAAGGTTGTGTAATGGTGTGTAATTGTAGTGCGGGAAGGGGCGATGAACAAATGTGACGTAAGACAAGCTAGTCAGAACCGGTTTAAATAGTAAATAGTCGAGATGCAATGCTTACCTGGCAAATTTATATTTATCACTGGGGCTGTTTTTAAGTTGAACACCCTGTATAAAAAGGGTTTCTTTACTTCATTTTACTAGTTCAAATCCTTGTTGTTTTTTTCCCGATCCAGAAGCACTGGAGCTGAAAGCTCTTCGGCTCGGTGCCATGGACATCGTAACCCTTCGGTTCGGTGCCACGAACACCGTAAATCTGGAGAACCTGTGACTTTTCTGCCAGCCCGCGGAATTGAACCCGCACTCACAGAGAGCTTATCACCAGTCGTCCAACGCACTACGAACACGCTGGGCAGGCGGGTTCAAATCCATGTTAAGGGCTGATATTGTTTAGAATATTTCCTACCGCTTACTGACAGGTCTATCAAAGCGGCGTTTAATAACACAAGCCTATGAACACTCTCTAGCCATTTCCATAACGGGCGGGGGATATGCGCTATATGAAAATTTAAGGGAGTCTCACGCTTTAGTCACTTGACTCGGAGACATTGACAAACGTTTAATCCAAGGAATCTCACACTTTGGTCAAGCGACTCGGAGACATTGACTTTGGAAAAGTTAACATCTGCGCTACACAGTTGTAAAGCTGACATATTTCATTTAGGGAGTGACACTAACAAGCTCCAAAAATATGTCCTGAAACTTCCGTTAAGAAGTCGTTATTTTCTGCGCTAAGCCAGTTCAAATAGTTTAATCAATTCTGTTCGTGATGACTGTATGTTAATAATAGTAATAATAAAGCAGCTTAATATGACACATTATTTATAACTACTAAGGATGCAAGCCTTAGATTACAACTTATTTCTGCCAGTCATGATCGACTTTATCAAATGTGAATATCACTTGTCATTATCTGCATCAATCCAGAACTCGTATCTGTTACATATTGAAACTAAATTTGTAGGTGGAGCAGTTGTTTCTGAATACAACAGTGGCCCGCCTGCCCAGCGTGTTCGTAGCGCGTTGGACTACGGGTGACTAGCCCTCTGTGAGTGCTGGTTCAATTCCGCAGTCTGGCAGATAAGCCACAGGTTCCTCAGATTTACGGTGTTCGTGTCACCGAACCGAATGGTTACGATGTCCATGGCACCGAGCCGAAGAGCTGAAAGCTCAAGTGCTTCTGGATCGAAAAAAAAAGAATACAACAGTGCTGTTACTGTTTACAAATGGGGTATCTGCTAGTCGGTGCTACAGAGTTCGTGCACTGCCGCTGATATCTTTCTGTGTGAGAAAGATCGGAATACACATGGTTACTCATCGAAGTGCAATGATGATGGTCCTATCAATCAATCAATCAATCAATCTGTGCACTTAAGGGAGTCTCAATATGTAAGCAACATATTTCATCACATGTCTCCGAGAACTTGTATGAGAGCGGCGATATTACATTGGTTAGAAACTTGTTTTGTGGACGTGTGGTTTCAGGTTAGAAATCTCCTATCAGAGGAGATTTTTATCGGATTTGAACCGCTCTTAAGTTGTCGACTCATCATGAACAAGCTGTCGCCCGAGTGGTTACCGATGCTTAAATTGGGATGTAAAGAATATAACCGCTGTTATCTGCCACGCATGTCGTAAGAGGCGATTAATGAGGTTGGACGTGCGGCTAGCTACCCCACACCGTAAAAAACACTAGATGGCTGCAGAACGGAGAGCGAACCGAGTAAACGCTGGCTGAAACCGGACACATCGCCGAAGGATAAGAACCAGAGCTCCAAATGGTGCTGAAGATGTGACGTTAAACACACAAATGCTAGGGCTGCATGAATCAGATTTCCACATGAATAGAATGTATGGGGAAATCTGGTATATCGGTCTGGGCGGTGATCGAGAGAGAGAGAACTAGCTGTCAGAGATACACTGGGAAGTCAAGTTGACCAGTGTAACATGTTGATAACATAATCACTCGTAATATTGATGACTCGAGAAGAATACTGGTCTAACATAGTATTCCCAAATATATCACACAGCATGAAATGGCGCTCTTTAAATGTCTTTACCTTTAGAGAACTTACACGGTATCTCCAGCAACGATTTCGTGTTTGTCCCTTTCCTCCTACAACCTATCAGAAAGTCTAGAAATCATTTTCAGCATTACAGACTTGAGAACCCAGTGGCGTTGAGATAAGGTGCTAGCCTTACGTTTCAAAAGTACTCGGTTCCAGTGGCGGCTCGTGATCCTTTTTGTTGGTGGGGCCAGACAAAAATTTTCGGAAAAATCATGGTTTTGGATTAGGTTATATTTTAATTTATTAAATAATAAATGCACGTTACACATTATTTTGATGGGGTCTGGCCCTTAATGACGAGCCGCCACTGCTCGGTTCACGTCCCATGTGGAGCGATATTCCTATCTTCCAGTGACACCTACTCTCAGTGTAGGTGAGATCAAGTGTATAGTCACAATGAAGACGGACGATTAAATGTACGAACAAATATTAAAGGCAATCTGTTACAAGAACTTTTGGCAGTTGAAATCGATAAGATCGGGCTGGAAATCTGCTCCCAAGACCCAAAAACCCATTCAATAGCAATTTTAAAATTCCTACAAACATTCCACATCTTCAAAATTACATCAGGGGTTTTCGGCGGTGCTACGGAGTTACTGCATTGTCACTGAGATCTTCCTATGTAAAAAAAACAAATGACAGCACACATGGTTATTCACCGAAGTGCAATGGCGATGGTTCTATCAATCACGCCGTGTACACTAGAGTAACTGTTCCCAACCGATGGTACGCGTACGCCCTGCGGCATGTGCGGAGCCGTTCAGGGGTACATGAAAATTATCAATAATGGCGTGAAAACAAAAAAATAATTAAAAATTAACTGAAACCTTTGTTATTTTACAGATATTTAAAAAACAATAAATACAATTTATATCAATGGATATAAAAGGGGTACTCTAGTGTAAAAAGTTGAGAACACTGCAGTAGTGCATCGAGATGGTTGGGATTTGATTCTGTACTCTCTAGTGGTTGAATTAGCTACATCAAGTCTGTATAAGAAGTTCGACAACAACAGACAAAGACAAGTAAATTTCTCCTTACGTGACATCACATCGAGGCAGTGGCGGCTCGTGGTCATTTTTCTTGGTGGGGCCAGACACAAATTTTCGGAAAAATCATGGTTTTGAGTATTTACTATTTTGTCTATTCCGGGAAGTTATTCCCTTTTCGGTTTTCGTGGGCCGGGCCCACTGGCCCTTAATGACGAGCCGCCCCTGCATCGAGGTATTCCAGATCTTAGTATGGGCGGGTTCACGTTTACTCAAATCCCATATAGTTTCTTCTTCTTTGAACTCTCCATAACGACTACCTGTTAAACCACTCTTTGTGATTTGTATGTGATCTGAGCCTAAGAGTGATTGTATGTTGTGCCAGTTGTGCGCCTAAAGTAAGCCAGCACATCCGATTTCGGCAGCTTTTTATTTACTAGGTAGCTTCCTGGCCCTACCTCAAGCCTCTTACGACATGCCTTGTAGATCGCAGTGTTACTATTCTTTGCTCCCATTGAAAGCCCCAGCAACATAGGGCAGCATGTAGTTTAAGTGCATCTGGTGTGGGCAGTTGCTGAAAGTCATCACTATCATCAAGTAGCTTGTCCCTTCCTGAACTTGGTTCTCATTACAGCAGTCCTGAAAAACTTTCTATTCTGTGCAAAGTTGACAGGCGTCAGCAGCAGTCATTCTCAGATCAGTCAATAACATCTGCACCCATCATCTTCTAACTCTTCCTCTCATTCTTCTTCCAGGCACCATTCCCTCCAAAATTTTCTTCTCTAGACACTCATATCGGTAGACAGAGGGAAACAATCTCGCATGAAACTAAATTAGAGTTGTCGTCCACGTGATCTAATCAATGTCAAATGTATGACTCAGACATCAAAGCTAATGACTGAAACGTGTTTCAGAATTGCAGTTTTCTCATTGAACTCTAATGGAGATGTTTGCAATGTCTCCACTGTCACGCCACTGTCGTGGTTTTCTGCTGAATAAATATTTCGGCTTCTACTGCAGCACAGGTTCGTAACAAACCATTCGTTTCTGTCTTGTGACCATTCCTATGTCTAGTTGCACCATTCGCTTCTGTCTTGTGACCATTCGCTTCTATGATTTGTACCAATCGTTTCTGTCGAGTGCACCATTCGTTTCTGTCTAGTGCACCATTCGCTTCTGTATTGTGCACCAATCGTTTCTGTCGAGTGTACCATTCGTTTCTGTCTAGTGCACCATTCGTTTATGTCTAGTGCACCATTCATTTATGTCTAGTGCATCATTCGTTTCTGTCTAGTGCACCATTCGTTTCTGTCTAGTGCATCATTCGTTTCTGTCTAGTGCACCATTCGTTTCTGTCTAGTGCATCATTCGTTTCTGTCTAGTGCACCATTCGTTTCTGTCTAATGCACCATTCGTTTCTGTCTAGTGCACCATTCGTTTCTGTCTAGTGCACCATTCGTTTCTGTCTAGTGCACCATTCATTTCTGTCTAGTGCACCATTCGTTTCTGTCTAGTGCACCATTCGTTTCTGTCTAGTGCATCATTCGTTTCTGTCTAGTGACCATTCGTTTCTGTCTAGTGCACCATTGTTTCTGTCTAAGTGCACCATTCGTTTCTGTCTAATGCACCATTCGTTTCTGTCTAGTGCACCATTCGTTTCTGTCTAGTGCATCATTCGTTTCTGTCTAGTGCACCATTCGTTTCTGTCTAGTATTCGTTTCTGTTTCATATTATCATATTCTTCTTCTTCATCGAATGCTCGATATCTTATCCAACCACTCTTTGTGAATTGTATGCGATATGAACCTAAGAGCGATTGTACGTTGTCCCAGTTATGCGCCTACAAGTAGGCCAGCAATCGATTTCTGCTAAGCTTTTAATTTACTAGAGTAGTTTCCTTAGACCCTACCTCAGCCTGAAACTTACGACATGTTTAAAGCTTACGACATATTTAAAGGTCAGTGTTACTATTTTGCCCTTGCGAGCCCTGTCAACACACGTGGTATTTATCATATCCCTGCCAGTCCAGTCACTTTAACATGTTTTCAATTCTATTCATCGTGATATGTTTTGTCTATGCGTTTCACGTTCCGTGTGAATCCCATGATAAAAATCGTCTATTAGACACTAGTCTGATCTTCTGTGCGGTGCTACGGAGTTCTTGCACTTGCCGCTAACACCTTCCTATATAAGAAAGAGATCGAAGGACACATGGTTATTCACCTAAATGTAATAGTCCTATTTCCAAATCCTTCTGAATATTATATGTTTTAACTCAACATCAGCAGCTTTTCTTAATCTTTCCTTCTACTAGTCAAAACTTGCATAAAAGGTAACAGATTTTCATGTGTATGGTCTACATCAAGCTTCAATTATGAAGAGCTACTTAACAAATGTGTACCAAACAATAATAAATTATTCGATTATGTGTCGATGAGGTACGGTGTTCGCATCTATATAAAAAAGTACTCGGTTCGAGTCCCATGCAGTACAATCGGGCTATTTTCAAGTGATTAATCATTTGAGGGTAGGTAAGATCAAGTGTCTAGCCTGTCGGAGACGGACGACAAAATGTAGGTCTTGTGTTCAACATGAGCAAGCAAAACTGCTATCATCATCAGGTGCCGTGCCGGCTGGCGCAGGTGATCATGGATTTCCACAAATCTGTCTTTGGTGTTTGCTATCAACTCAGATGTTGACGCTCTACCGTGCCATGCTGTCTTCCTCTGTCTTGTCTCTCCCCGATGTTACCGGTTGTCACAATGTGTTCTATAACAGTTGAAATCAAAGAGAAAATATCAAGCTATAAAGCCACTGTCAGAATTTTCTACAGACTCTCTATATTAACTACTCTCTGTGATATTATGTGATTTATTCCTTCAAGCGTGAGTTCGATGTGCCATTAAGGCGCTTACAGACCCTAGGCCAGCACATTCAGTTTCTGCATGCTTTATATTCGGGTTCGTCTTTCTAAGTAGGGACCCAGAAAAACCCACTGACCTAGGAGAATCCTACTAGGTGAGCCAGAGAGCCGTTAGCCTTGGACATAACGGTCACAAAGTTTCCAGTTTACACCACTGGGAGGTGGGGGTGGGTGGGGGGAAGTTGGTTTAGTGTTATGCGGGTCGTCAGCAGGGTACTAAGTTTAACCTTTCGCCCTTCCTCAGAGTAACTTGCTGAACTCAACTCTGTTGGGTACAGAGCCTGACGCACACAACACAGCTGGCAGATCACAAATAATGGTAGAAAGTAGCCTCACGACCATCTTCAGGATTATCTGCACATATTTCTATAGTGGAACATCACTTAGAAATAACAACATGAATTCAGACAGAATAGTTAAACGTTTATGTCTCATAGTTATATGTACATGTCTCATAGTTATAGGTACATGTCCCATAGTTATAGGTACATGTCTCATAGTTATATGTACATGTCTCATAGTTATAGGTACATGTCTCATAGTTATAGGTACATGTCTCATAGTTATAGGTACATGTCTCATAGTTATATGGACATGTCTCATAGTTATAGGTATATGTTTCATAGTTATAGGTACATGTTTCATAGTTATAGGAACATGTCCTCATAGTTATAGGTTATTTCTCAGTTATAGGTTCATGCTTCATAATTATAGGACATGTCTCATAGTTATATGTGCATGTCTCATAGTTATATGCTCATGTCTCATAGTTATAGGCTCATGTCTCATAGTTGTACATGTTTCATAGTTATAGGTACATTTCTCATAGCTTAGTTATAGGTGTATGTCTCATAGTTATAGGTGTATGTCTCATAGTTATAGGTGTATGTCTCATAGTTATAGGTGTATGTCTCATAGTTATAGGTGTATGTCTCATAGTTATAGGTGTATGTCTCATAGTTATAGGTGTATGTCTCATAGTTATAGGTGTATGTCTCATAGTTAAAGGTACATACCTCATAGTTATAAGCCCATGTCTCATAGTTATATGTACATGTCTTATAGTTACACATTCATGTCTCATAGTTATAGGTACATGTCTCATAGTTATAGGTACATGTCTCATAGTTTAGTTATAGGTACATGTCTCATAGTTATAGGTGTGTCTCATATTTATAGGTACATGTCTCATAGTTATAGATCTGTCTCATATTTATAGGTACATGTCTCATAGTTATAGGTACATGTCTCATAGTTATATGTCTATGCCTCATAGTTATAAGCTCATGTCTCATAGTTACACATTAATGTCTCATACTTATAGGTTTATGCCTCATAGTTATAGGTGTATGTCTCACAGTTATTATAGTCTCATGTTATAGTCTCCCATAATTACACATTCACGCCTCATAGTTTTAGGTTTATGTCTCACAAAGTTAAGAGATTTGTACCTCATACTTACAAGCTTATACATTAGAGTTCGGATTATACCTCACAGCTACAACTTCACAGTTACAGGTTCCTGTCTCATAGGCAACAGTTCATGTCTCATATTTAGTGGTTCAAGTCTCATAGTTACAGGTTCATATCTCATAGTTACAGGTTCATACATCACAGTTACAGGTTCATACTGCATAATTACAGGTTCATATTTTACAATTATCGGTTCATTATTTACAGGTTCAGGTTCATTACTCGTAATTACAGGTTCATATCTTATATTTACTGGTTCAAATCTCAAAGTTACTGGTTCATATTTCATAGTTACAGGGTCATATCTCATAGTAACAGGCTCATATATCATAGTAACAGGCTCGTATCTCATATTTACAGGCGCATATCTCATAGTTACAGGTTCATATCGTATAGTTACAGGCGCATGTCTGCTAGTTACAGGTGTATTACTAATAGTTACAGGTTCATATTTTATACTTACAGGTTCAAATCTTATAACTACTGGTTCATATTTCGTAGTTACAGGTTCATACCTCATAGCTACAAGTTCATGTTTCATAATTACAGGTTCGTATGTCATTGTTACAGGCTCATATCTCATAACTATAGGTTGATATGTCATATTTACAGGTTCATATTTCATAGTTATATATTCAAATCTCATAGTTACATGTTCATGTTTCATAGTTACAGGTTCATAACTAATAGCTACAGGCTCATGCTTCATAGTTATCGGTTCATGTCTCATAGTTATCGGTTCGTACCTCATATATGCAGGGTCATATCTCATATTTAAAGGGTCATATCTCATAGGTAAAGGCTCATATCTCATATTTACATGATCATATCTCATATTTACAGGCTCATATCTCATAGTTACAGGGTCATATCTCATATTTACAGGGTCAAACCTCGTATTTACATGGTCATATCTCATAGTTACCGGGTCATATCTCATATTTACAGGGTCATATCTCACAGTTACAGGATCATATCTCATAGTTGCAGGTTCATACCTCATAGTTGCAGGTTCATATCTCATAATTACACTAACAAACCCAGACAACACGAATAATGTCTGATTTATAACAACATAGCGTGTCGACACTGCATTAAAACCGCAGTAACGAGCTTACAGTCGAGGGCGGGTGTGTCGCATGTTCATTTTCCCTGGATATTGTTCTCCGCTTTGTCCATATCTAGGGTGGAGTTGTAATGTAGAATCCAGGTCATACTTGAGTAGCTAACATGTCTAATTCATAAGCGACCATCGTAAACCTGATTGATGAATATAGTAGTTAATAATAACTCAGTAACGACAACTCAATGAAATTGGCATGATTTACTTACCCTGATAAATAATGGGCATATAACTACAAAGATGATCATGAAAATGTGATTGATTGATTGATTGAATGATATGACAATCATCATTGAACTACGGTAAAAAGTTATGTGTGCTCTGATATCTTTCTTAGACATGAAGATTTCAACGGCAGTGCACGAACTTCGTAGCACCGACGAGGGTACGCGGTGTACTTTTAAAGATTGTAACAATTTTGTACAGAATTTATTCTAATCTTTTAAATGAGTTTTGCCCAGGTCAGCGGCTATGTAGCTTACTCGTATTGATTTTCTAACAGTCAAAGTTCTTTTATGTGCTCAACTTAAACGCAGGACCTACGTTTTATCGTCCGTATCCGATACGACTAGGAACTTGATCTCATCTACATTAAGATCAGGCATCTCTGGGAAAATATATCGATCGCTCCACGCAGGGGAAAGAACCGAGTGCCTTTGGAGAGAGAGAGAGGCTAGTAAGAGAGAAAGAGGAGTAAGAGGTAAGAGAGAGAGAGAGAGGCTTGCACCTTACCTCCCCTACACCGAAGTCCTCAAAAACAAAATAAAACGTAATATTTCATAAAATGGGCGTATTCACATTCGTTTAAGAGAACTGTGATGACGCAGTGGTTAGTGAACTTGCTTCACAGGCGTAAGGTTTCAGGATCCAAACCCCGGGATTACTTCTGAAGTCGGAGAAGGCACACCTGTGGTGGGGGATCGCTGATAATGGAAGTAGGCAGTTATGCTAAAATCAGTCAGATGCGTCATACAAGGCGCCCTGCCTATGCCTGAAGTCATAGCGGGCCAGCAAAAGAAGAATAAGAGGGAATGTGATGTTTTGTTTTACCATATGGTCTCTAAGGTCAACTCAGTTTCAATTGGGGGTACTAGAGAAATACTACCAAATAAAGATGACCAACACAATGTTGACCACATCATCCATTCTGTACCGGTAGTCCAAGAACAAAATACCGACCTAACACAATATGTTTCAATATACCGAATGGTATGAAAATGGAAATACATATTAACACATATTAAGACAGCTGAAAGTGCCAGCATCAGAAGGCTTACATCTTATCTAGTGAGACAATTCCCTGAATATGGACTGTATCAGGTGATGAACACCGCCCACAGGTGCGAGAATCCAAGTATACTCTATTTCCTGTTCTATATATTTCTATTACGCTTATTTTCCTTGCAAAGTATGCTAATTTAAGAGAAGGAAAAAAGAAGAGAGAAGGAAAAAAGAAGAGGAAAACACAAACGTGCTGAACCAGTTTTCACATCATGTAGTAATATATTATTAGATCAATAGGGCAAAGACCCCAAAACTACTACTGGCTCAATAACAAATCTGTGACGTAAGACATCTTTTAGTCTGGCGTCAACAATATATGGAAACCATTTTGTTTTCCTGTTGATTCTTCATATACTTTCCATCAATTCTCTCTCTCTCTGTCTGTCAATCGTTATGTCCTCAATTCGTATATAAAATAATATTTCACAACATCTGATACATTGGGGAATCTTCTTCTTCATATACTTTCCATCAATTCTCTCTCTCTCTCTCTGTCAATCGTTATGTCTTCAATTTGTATATAAAATAATATTTCACAACATCTGATACATTGGGGAATCTTCTTCTTCATATACTTTCCATCAATTCTCTCTCTCTCTGTCTGTCAATCGTTATGTCTTCAATTTGTATATAAAATAATATTTCACAACATCTGATACATTGGGGAATCTTCTTCTTCATATACTTTCCATCAATTCTCTCTCTCTCTCTGTCTGTCAATCGTTATGTCTTCAATTTGTATATAAAATAATATTTCACAACATCTGATACATTGGGGAATCTTCTTCTTCATATACTTTCCATCAATTCTCTCTCTCTCTCTCTCTCTCTGTCAATCGTTATGTCCTCAATTTGTATATAAAATAATATTTCACAACATCTGATACATTGGGGAATCTTCTTCTTCATATACTTTCCATCAATTCTCTCTCTCTGTCTGTCAACGTTATGTCTTCAATTTAGTATTAAAATAATATTTCACAACATCTGGTCTTGTGAATCTTCTTCATATACTTTCCATCAATTCTCTCTCTCTCTCTCTGTCTGTCAATCGTTATGTCTTCAATTTGTATATAAAATAATATTTCACAACATCTGATACATTGGGGAATCTTCTTCTTCATATACTTTCCATCAATTCTCTCTCTCTCTGTCTGTCAATCGTTATGTCTTCAATTTGTATATAAAATAATATTTCACAACATCTGATACATTGGGGAATCTTCTTCTTTGGACGCTTCATATCAACCCCTTGTTAACCACTCTTTGTGATTTGTATGTGATCTGAGCCTAAGAGCGATTGCACGTTGTGTCAGTTATGCGCCTACAAGTAGGCCAACACATCTGATTTCTTCGACACTTTTTATTTATTATGGTAGCTTACCTAAGCCCACATCTCATCGCTTCTTACGACATGCCTTGTAGGTGGCAGTGTTACTATTATTTGCTCCCCCTTCGAACGCCGGCAACACAAGAGCGAAGACATTGAGAAATAAAGAGTTAGACCTGTATTATTATTTGAGCAACGGTGACACGATGGCTGGATGTGGTCAACATAACACTGAGAGCATTTCATTGACAGTGTTTCTTTAGTACTCAATTGAGGTCTGGTCGGCCTGGGAACTGTTTGCGGTCACAAAACTCTCCCACTATAGCCGGGAATCGAACCAAGATCAGTCATAAAGGAAATAAGTGCACTAACTACTGCTAGTCTTGTCTGTTTAACATCTATACTGAAAACATCATGAGAAATGTTACAGAAGATAACGGAAAAGAAAATACGATTCTTTAATAATCGGAGGAAGAGAAATATCTGACCTGAGATATGCTGATGATACAGTGTTACTGTCAACATCTCAAATACCCTTCTCCCTTCAAATGACTGAGACTGGAATTCTGCTTGCGGCAGAATTATGTGGTCACATCTCAAGACCCTGACTTGGATGTACACAACTAGACATGCTGGAGTGCAAGGCAACGAACGTACTGATTTTCTTGCAAATTATGTCCCTACACAAACTGGCAGAAGTATGGACACAGATAATAGCATTCAAGCAGTACGTACTAACGTGTATGTGATATGGGCGAGTCTTAGCTACTAGAACGATTGCGAGAAATAGCGGTTAAGTTTAAACATGGTAGTGCCGTCTTCGTGGTAGAGAGAGAACATTTACTAATCAACTTCTCGTGGGTATGCTAAGCAGGTGGACTGTGATGACTGCTGCAGCGGAGGACGGAGCAAGTATTGGAATGCTCAATTTGCAATGACGTGGATCACATAACGCAACATAACATTCTCCTCCTGCAACCCCTCAGGACGAATATAACATCACAATAAAAGACATGACACACGCAATATAACTTAGATAACATACCAGAAACACAACATATGAACACAACATATCAACACATCATAATCTGGGTACGGATAATCTACGTTGTCTTGATGACTAATAGCTATATTAATCACCTGGTTCATTAGCTTTCAGCATTGACTATTACTGATACCACCTGACTAGGCCACTTGGTGGGCGTGTTAACAGCAATGACAGTCATGAACGGGACATGACATCGAACTTGACATATGCTGTAATATCTCAGCCCCAGGTCAATGTGAGATGGTCGTTACTCCGTAAATAACCATCTACTTTGTATTTGATTATCGCCTGTGAGTTGCCATGGCCGCAGGGGAGCAACGAATAGTAACACGACGACCTACAAGGCATGTCTAACAGGTCAGTCAGGAAGGGGCCTAGAGAAACTACCCTACTCAATAAAAAGCCTCGCAGAAATCGGATGTGCTGGCCTACAATCGTTCTTAGGCTCAGATGACAAAGAGAGGTTTAACAAGTGGTGGATATGGAGTATCGAAGAAGAACAATTAGCAGACTGTTCGACTAGTGACACATTGTATCAGTCGTCGACATTGAAGCAAGCAATGATCTGAGATGTAACCTACTTCATCCAAACCAGTCCAGACAACACATAGAGAGAGAGAGAGAAGGGGAAGACAGACAGAGCAGACAGGCAAGAAGATATCTACAAAGACTAGAAGACTAGCTCCTCTGTCTATCGAAGAAATTGAAAGAAAGAGTTAGAACCAGCTACACTGGGATGAAGCCACTAGCTCTGGCCATAATTTCGAATGATCTTCAAATTCAGAACGCTGTACGTATGAATCTCATTCAGCTGTCAACTGTACTGTGCCACCGATTCTGTGAGAGTACCACCGACTTTGAAGAGACCATTTCTACAACACAATAATCATGACTCTCCAAAGAAAATCGACTGACGTAGAAAATACGACTGACTGTGAGGAAAATAGGATTGACTGTGAGAAAATATGATTGACTGTGAGAAATAGGTTGACTAGAAATACGACTGACTGTGAGGAAATATGATTGCACTATGAAAATAGGATTGACTGTAGAAAATACGACTGACTGTGAGAAATATGATACGAGGAAAATATGATTGACTGAGAAATATGATTGACTGTGAGGAAAATATGATTGACTGGAGAATACGACTGCTGGAGGAAAATAGACTGACTGTGAGGAAAATACGACTGACTGTGAGAAATAGGATTGACTGTGAGAAAATACGACTGACTGTAGAAAATGATGACTGTGAGAAAATACGACTGACTGTAGGAAAATACGACTGACTGTGAGGAAAATAGACTGACTGGAAAATACGACTGACTGTGAGAAAATAGACTGACTGTGAGAAAATACGACTGACTGTGAGGAAAATACGACTGACTGTGAGGAAAATACGACTGACTGTGAGGAAAATACGACTGACTGTGAGGAAAATAGGATTGACCGTGAGGAAAATAGGATTGACCGTGAGGAAAATACGACTGACTGGAAATAGATTGACTGTAGGAAAATAGGATTGACTGTGAGGAAAATAGGATTGACTGTGAGGAAAATATGATTGACTGTGAGGAAAATATGATTGACTGTGAGGAAAATATGATTGACTGTAGAAATGATTGACTGTGAGGAAAATAGATGACTGTGAGGAAATATGATGACTGTGAGATACGACTGCTTGAGAAAATAGCACCGACTCTGTCAAGAGGATACCATATATTCAGACATACCTGTACTAAAACAAAATAGAGGAAGAGATAAGCAAAAAGAGCAAGAAAAATGAAGACCTGAGAGCATCTACAATCTAAACTTATCAGAAGACAACTAAAGATAGAATCGTGTCTCAAAGAGCAATTTACCCGATACAATGTTATCGATACAATGTACTCGATAATGTTCGATCAATGTTCTGATACAATGTTAGCGATAATGTTACTCCGATACAATGGATACAAAGTCACACACGACCATCCACACAAAATGTAGATCTCAGAGATAACAGTTGCGACGAAAAACATATTTATGAAGCCACAGAACGAAAATCCAGTCCTTCGAAACTAAATTCTACAGAAAGATTCTACGAATACCATGGACAGAAAAAAAAAGAACACTGATGTCCTGAAAGAACTAAATGTTAAAGAGAATTGGCTGATAAACAACATACTATACAGAAAAATTAGATACTTTGATCACATCAAGCGTCACGATGGCCTGGAAGAACAATACTAGAGGGCAGGGTCCCAGGACGCAGAGGCAGACCAAGAAGAAGATGGCTACAAGATATTAAAGAAACCATGAATATGACCATCGACGAAGTGGGTGAACTGGCTAGAGACAGTGAATTTCAGATGTGCTGCAAAGAGAGCAACGACCTATAAAGGATAAGCACCTTGATGATGATGATGATGCCCACATAAAAGCCCGTTCTATAAATCTCTTATCCCGACGCTGTGAGACAAAACAGGATTAAAGAAAAGAAATAAGAAAAGAGGACACACACTTCGGGGGGTGACAACTAAACTACAACCTAGTTTGAACCTCTAACAGAGACAACTGACAGTCACCAATCACATTTAGTAGCAGACGGACACCGAAGGTCGTGTTTACAGTATATCTTTGCTGGATGAGTCATTTGATGGTCATCTTAACCTGCTGATACTTAACATCCTAGATTCAACTAGACAATCGTTCGCAGCCATGACTCTCTTGATATTTGCCGGTTAATTCAATTGATATGTGGGAATCCAATTTTTCACCTCAAACTCTCTTCTTCATTAATGTCTGTTTATATTATTTCATATATAATGTTATTTGTGTGTGGGTGATGTTTTGTTGTGTGTGACAATATTTGGTTGTTATAGAAATATTTTGTGTGTGTGGAAAGGAGTTTGTGGGAGAGGGATTGGAGGAAGCCGTGATGCATAGAAAGCCGTGAGGGTTAGACAAAGTCACGAGGAGTGTATAAGAAGCAGTGGAGGTAATTAAGAAAGTATGAGGAGGTATATCAATGGAAGGGTGATAAAAAAATCATCAGTCGTTATACGATGAAAATTGGTGTATATGATATGACAAGAAAGTTAAGGTGTATATGATGTAAAGACAAATGATAAAAAGATAACAGAAGAAGGGAGGTTGAGGAAATGAGAGAGAGGATAATGGAATACAGAATGAAAAGTAAAAAAACAATAAGAATAGAAGTTAACATAATTAGAGAATAGAATAGAAGTTGACAGAATTAAAATAGAATAAAGTTGACAATTAGAGAATGAAAGTTAACATAATTAGAGAATAAAGAAATATGTATGGAAAGAATAAAAGTTAATCATATATTAGGAAGAGATAAAAGTTACATATATTGAGCAATGAATAGAAAGTTAACCATAATTAGAGAAAGATAAAAGTTAACTTAATTAGATGAATAGAGAAAGATTATATTAGTAGAAGATAAAGTTAATTAATTAGAGAAAGAATAAAAGTTATAATTAGGAATAGAATAGAAAGTTAACTATATAAGAATGAAAGTTAACTATAATTAGAGATAGAATAGAAAGTTAACCATAATTAGAAATGAATAGAAAGTTAACAAGAAGTATAATTGAAGAAAGTTGGATAGAAAAAATGATGTACATTCATTGCACAAGTAAATCATCTCTTTATTAAGAAAAGATTCAGTGATGTGATTGAGCACGAGCAATTGATGTAATGTATGTGAAGATAATTTGAGAATTTTAATCTGCAATTTAATTTTTCGGGCAGATTCATATCTTCTCGATTTGAACGCAGGTACATTAGTACTCAAATTGAACACGGACCAATTTATCGTCCGTTCGATAGGACTAAGGAACTGATTCACATTACTGAGAGTCAGTAATCCTGGAAAATACCTAGATGGTTCACGAGAGCTGAACCTGGTACCTGTACTGGAGAGAGACTAATTATGTACTACGAGAACGTTGAGCAAGGACAATATCGATATAATAAGATAACAGAATCCAGAAAGAGTGCTAGGAGGAAAATAGTGAATGAATGGAAAAATAAAAGGAAACAAAGAGTACCAAAAGAATAGAATTGAAAAAGTTATACAAGTTGAAAAGTGGATGAAGTATGAGTGACAAAGAAAAATTGATTAATATGACGAACAAATAGAAAGAGGAAAGGAAAATGGTGATATGATGTACAGAAGTAATAATTATTATATTATATATACATATATATATATTATTTATATATATATATATATATATATATATATATATATATATATATTACAGGGCTCGTGATCATTTATTGAGGATGATGAATTTTTCCGAAAATCAAGTTTTGTGTATATTTTAATTTATAAAATAATAAATACACGTATACATTATTTTGAGAGTAAAATTGGCATATTATGTGACGAGCCGCACTGTATATATATGATAAATAGAGAGAAATTGGTTTTAAGAAGAATGATGAATATGGTTGTAAAATGTAAGTTAGGTGATAGATCAAGACAAAAATTATATCAAGTATAAGAAAGATGAGTATATTTCACCTGTGATGAGAGGAAGTTTAGAACAATTGTAAGACAGAGATAAAATGAGTGATAGATGGAGAGAAAATTATGAGTATGCTATGTGCACGTAAAAATTGAGTTGATAGCAAAACAAAGTGATTTGTGAGATCCAAATAGAATCTACGCCAGCATACGGCATAATGATGATGATCATAAAGGTATATATGACAGTTATAAGAATAAAAATGACAAATAATTGAACAAAATGTAACTGTGATCGATCAACTTGCATATAATCAAAAGTACAACTTAGAAATAATAATGCTGTATCAGGAGAGTCAGAATTCATTCAATGTCAGACACACTGAAGCCAGGATGTTTTCTGCCACTAAAAATGCTCTATAATTTATATTGTAGAGAATTTTCTGATTCAAACATGATAAACTAGGTGCCATCTAAATTCTTCTATAGTATCGCAATCGTAACATTGTATATATTGTGAATTGGATGTGATTGAGCTAAAATTGATGTATATGTATGTGACAGAGTAAAATTGCGATATAATTCTGTATATGCTTGTTAGAGATAAAATGTCTGTATATGTATGTGACAGAGATAAAATTGATGTATATGTATGTGACAGAGATAAAATTGATGTATATGTATGTGACAGAGATAAAATTGATGTATATGTATGTGACAAAGATAAAATTGATGTATATGTATGTGACAGAGATAAAATTGATGTATATGTATGTGACAAAGATAAAATTGATGTATATGTATGTGACAAAGATAAAATTGATGTATATGTATGTGACAGAGATAAAGATGGTGTATATGTATGTGACAGAGATAAAATTGATGTATATGTATGTGACAGAGATAAAATTGATGTATATGTATGTGACAGAGATAAAATTGATGTATATGTATGTGACAGAGATAAAATTGATGTATATGTATGTGACAGAGATAAAATTGATGTATATGTATGTGACAGAGATAAAATTGATGTATATGTATGTGACAAAGATAAAATGATGTATATGTATGTGACAGAGATAAAATTGATGTATATGTATGTGACAAAGATAAAATTGATGTATATGTATGTGACAAAGATAAAATTGATGTATATGTATGTGACAGAGATAAAATTGATGTATATGTATGTGACAGAGATAAAATTGGTGTATATGTATGTGACAGAGATAAAATTGATGTATATGTATGTGACAGAGATAAAATTGGTGTATATGTATGTGACAGAGATAAAATTGATGTATATGTATGTGACAGAGATAAAATTGATGTATATGTATGTGACAAAGATAAAATTGATGTATATGTATGTGACAGAGATAAAATTGGTGTATATGTATGTGACAAAGATAAAATTGATGTATATGTATGTGACAGAGATAAAATTGCTGTATATGTATGTGACAGAGATAAAATTGCTGTATATGTATGTGACAGAATAAAATTAGCTGTATATGTATGTGACAGAGATAAAATTGATGTATATGTATGTGACAGAGATAAAATTGATGTATATGTATGTGACAAAGATAAAATTGATGTATATGTATGTGACAGAGATAAAATTGATGTATATGTATGTGACAGAGATAAAATTGATGATATGATGTGACAGAGATAAAATTGATGTATATGTATGTGACAGAGATAAAATTGATGTATATGTATGTGACAGAGATAAAATTGATGTATATGTATGTGACAGAGATAAAATTGATGTATATGTATGTGACAGAGATAAAATTGATGTATATGTATGTGACAGAGATAAAATTGATGTATATGTATGTGACAAAGATAAAATTGATGTATATGTATGTGACAAAGATAAAATTGGTTATATATGTATGTGACAAAGATAAAATTGATGTATATGTATGTGACAAAGATAAAATTGATGTATATGTATGTGACAGAGATAAAATTGATGTATATGTATGTGACAGAGATAAAATTGATGTATATGTATGTGACAGAGATAAAATTGATGTATATGTATGTGACAAAGATAAAATTGATGTATATGTATGTGACAGAGATAAAATTGATGTATATGTATGTGACAAAGATAAAATTGATGTATATGTATGTGACAAAGATAAAATTGATGTATATGTATGTGACAGAGACAAAATTGATGTATATGTATGTGACAGAGATAAAATTGATGTATATGTATGTGACAGAGATAAAATTGATGTATATGTATGTGACAGAGATAAAATTGATGTATATGTATGTGACAGAGATAAAATTGATGTATATGTATGTGACAGAGATAAAATTGATGTATATGTATGTGACAGATATAAAATTGGTGTATATGTATGTGACAAAGATCAAATTGATGTATATGTATGTGACAGAGATAAAATTGATGTATATGTATGTGACAGAGATAAAATTGATGTATATGTATGTGACAGAGATAAAATTGATGTATATGTATGTGACAGAGACAAAATTGATGTATATGTATGTGACAAAGATAAAATTGATGTATATGTATGTGACAGAGATAAAATTGATGTATATGTATGTGACAAAGATAAAATTGATGTATATGTATGTGACAAAGATAAAATTGATGTATATGTATGTGACAGAGACAAAATTGGTGTATATGTATGTGACAGAGATAAAATTGATGTATATGTATGTGACAGATATAAAATTGATGTATATGTATGTGACAGAGATAAAATTGATGTATATGTATGTGACAGAGATAAAATTGATGTATATGTATGTGACAGAGATAAAATTGATGTATATGTATGTGACAGAGATAAAATTGATGTATATGTATGTGACAGAGATAAAATTGATGTATATGTATGTGACAGAGATAAAATTGATGTATATGTATGTGACAGAGATAAAATTGATGTATATGTATGTGACAAAGATAAAATTGGTGTATATGTATGTGACAGAGATAAAATTGATGTATATGTATGTGACAGAGATAAAATTGATGTATATGTATGTGACAGAGATAAAATTGGTGTATATGTATGTGACAAAGATAAAATTGATGTATATGTATGTGACAGAGATAAAATTGATGTATATGTATGTGACAGAGATAAAATTGGTGTATATGTATGTGACAAAGATAAAATTGATGTATATGTATGTGACAGAGATAAAATTGATGTATATGTATGTGACAAAGACAAAATTGGTGTATATGTATGTGACAGAGACAAAATCGATAAAATAAGATAACAGAATCGAAGAAAGAGGCAGCGTTGAAATGGAAGAAGGAAGGAAATGAATACATAAATGAAAACCAAAAATGACAAAAAGAGAATAGAAAGTTAACCATAATTAGAGAATAGATGTTAACCATAATTAGAAATAGAATGAAAGTTAACCATAATTAGAGAATAGAATGTTAACCATAATTAGAGGAATAGAATGAAAGTTAACCATAATTAGAGAATAGAATAGAAAGTTAACCATAATTAGAGAATAGAATAGAAAGTTAACCATAATTAGAAGAAGGTGGATGAAAAGATAGATAGGACCATCATCATTGCACTTCAGTGAGTAACCATCATCTCTTTATTACACATGAAGATCTCAGCTGCAGTGCACGGATTCCTAGCACCGGCGAGGCCCACGATGTAGTTTTGAAGATGGTGAAGATATTTTGAGAATTTTAATCTTTCTATTTAATTTTTCCCGGCAACGTCTTTCCATCCTGCTTTTCTCGATTTTGAACTGCTACGGTTCCTCTACGTACTCAAATTGAACACAGGACCAACGTTTTATCGTCCGTCTCCGATAGGACTAGGAACTTGATCTCACATACACTGAGGTCAGGGATCTCTGGAAAAATACCTGATGGTTCCGAGCGGTGGAACCTGGTACCTATGGCACAGGAGACGAGCATCTAATCTCTACACTACAGAGACCGCTATGACACAAAGACGACAATATCGATATAATAAGATAACAGAATCAAGAAAGAGGTTGCATGGAGGAAATAGTTGAGAAGGAAGGAAATGAAAACATACAAGGAAACAAAAGAGTACACAAAAATAAAAGAATAGAATTGAAAAGAAGTTAACCACAGTTAGAGAAGAAAGCTGGATGAAAGAGACAGGCATACAATGATAGAAACAGATGATAGATCAATAATACGAACACAGAAAAGAAAGGAGAGGAAAGTGGGGGAAAAGGAAGTACGAAGTTTTATATATATATACAGTGGCGGCTCGTGATCATTTTGTTGGTGGGGGCCAGACATTTTTTTCTGGATAAATCATGGTTTTGGTTGCTATATTTTAATTTATAAAATAATAAATACACGTTATACATTATTTTGGTGGGCCCAGCACTGGCCCTATAATGACAGAGCCACTGTATATATATAATAAAATCTCTGAGGGCCACAGAAATGTGGTTTTATAGAAGAATGATGAGAATCCCATGGATTGCTAAAATGACTAATGTTGAGGTGCTGAATGAGATCAAGACACAGAAAGCTTATCATCAATATAAGAAAGAGGCAGTCATCATTTTCGGGCATGTGATGAGGAAGGGAGGTTTAGAACACATTGTGACAAACGGTAAAATCGAGGGTAGATGAGACAGAGGAAGACAGAGAAAATTTTGGATAACCTAACTCCATGGCACGGTAGAGCGTCAACATCTGAGTTGATAGCAAACACCAACGACAGAGATTTGTGGAGATCCAAGATCGCCTACGCCAGCCGACACGGCACCTAATGATATGATCATAAAGGTATATATGACCGAGTTTAGACAATACACAGAAATATTGATCAAATATGTGAACAAGATGTGAACTGTGTCATCGATCACTGCCGCTAGTAACAACAAAAGTACAACTTAGAAATCAATAACTGCGTGATCAGGGAGAGGTCGAGAATCTTCCATTCACAGTCAACACACACTGGAAGCCAGGATGTGTTTCTGCCTCACTTTAAAACACCGCCCTACTTATTTATATCTGTCAGAGAGAGATTTTCTCTTGTCTTCAAACAGATAAAACTCGGTGCCATCTAAACTTCTTCTAACGCTCCATATCGACCACTTGTTAATCACTCTGCGTGGTCTGTATGTGATCTGAGCTTAAGAGAGATTGTACGTTGTGCCAGTTATGCGCCTACAAATAGGCCAGCACATCCGATTTCTACGACGCGTTTTATTTACTAAGGTAGCTTTGATATGTCCTTACCTCAGTCGCCTACTATGACATGTCTTGTAGGTCGCAGTGGTACTATTCTTTGCTTCCCTTGTTGCGGGCCCCGGCAGCACATGGGCGGCGCAATCTATACGATTCTATATAGGTCCATCAGTTGTGTAAGATTGTTCTTCCTCTAACGTTTCTTGTTGCTCTTATTTGTATCCAAATATCAGCTTGACAATGTGGACCAGTCCATGTCTAACTAACCAACATATGACTCACAACCTCACTACGTCATGTAGACAAAACCAACATTTCTTCTTCTCGGTCTTATGTATTTGTATGAAAATCGTGGCATATCCTTTGCAGAAAGTTGCCATCAACCACAGCAACTGAGTCGTTGATTTTCTAGGCACTACTTATACGTTCAGTAGTTTGTCTTTTTTTTACGGTGACGTTATTTTTACCGTTCGTAAAAATCCACGCGAACAAATTTGTTTCTAAACTGCCCGCCGCGGTGTTTGAACCAGGTTCACTTGAGTTGTGATCGAGCTCAGTATCGCTTAAGCAACAGACTCCCACTATAACCTGATCTATTTAATTGAATGTGTGTGTACGCGCACGCACGCACACACACGTGAGAGTTTAAAAGGGTCTTAAGCCGAAAGATTGACTCCATTGCATGAGTTTTACCCCATATGGCTCGGTCCCTCTCCACAGAAATAGCAAGTCACCTGTCGAGATTACTGCACAAAGCACGAACTCCGTAGCTCTGGCAACAATCCTGAGATTTTTTGTAAAAATTCCCTCGTAAACAGAACGGCGCGGTCCAGATTCGAACCCAGGACCTTCTGAAAGCTAGACAAATACTTAACCACAGACACTTGAGAGTGGCGATAGTGTAGTGCAATTGCTTTGTAGTCGCGAGGTCCCAGGATCAAATTCCAGTGGAAGTGGGGCATTTTACAACCGAAACGGCCCTTAAGTAGAACAAGGCACATTTGGGTAGCAGAAAAAACACTGGTAAGTCAAGGCTAGACCCATTGTATGACGTAAAAAACAATACAGACTTAACATCATATTACCTAATAGACCTCGTGATATGAATAAGAACAGAGAAAGAGAAGCAAACACACACACATATTTGCCAACCTGAAAGTCACCCATTTGAATTTCTTCTTCGACGACGATCTCTGGTCATGCACTAAATTCACTATGGACCAAAACTGGACACTCAGTTTAAGGGCTGTCACGTTTCTCCCAAAGTTTAGTTTTCAGGTCGACTGGGTGTGGCCACATATTTCTTCTCAGCTCATTCAGGAGATAAGTCTTGTAAGATATGCTGGTGTGTGTTCCATTCGAATTTATGGTGGTAAACAAGGCGTGTTTTAAAACCCATATTATGGTGCTTGTCTATCGAATACTCTCTAATACTGCTGCTTTGTAGTTTGATTGGGGACAATCAAAGGCTAGCGGAGAAAACCGTACACACAACTGGACAGACGGAAAACCAAGGTGTCCATAAAACGACCGGTTAGTTGGGCAGATTGACGCTCATAAGCCCGGAAGGCAGGCCGTCTAAGGGTCGCTACCCTAAAAGAAAATAGAACATGCTGCCTGCAGGTTTTGGCTGGGGACAGGCAAAGGCTAACGGAGAGCGAACCCAGTAAATGCTGGTTGAAACCGAACACATCACCGAAGGATAAGCACCTGAGCTCAAATAGGTACTGAAGGTTGTGCACGTACATCCGTTCTTGATGTTTGGCTGTTTATATATCACAATAGAATGATAAAAACGGCTTAAGAACGATCGAGAGAGAGAGAGAGAAGAAGAAGAAATCAGATGTGCCATATTAGACGACCTTACTACGCTTGAGTTAATGGCGTGGCGGGGAAACGAAAATGTTGTCATTATTGATGATAATATTGAGTTGACATTTTGTTTTGTTAGCGGACATATTAGATGTTGTTGTGTTCAAGAAAGGACAAGGGAGTGAGCATTTATGGGGACGCACTGATTACACTAGACGTTGATTGCATACAAGGGCCTAGAACGGAATAAGTTGTGGTTGCTGTAACCGAGTTACAAACCAAATGTGGATCTGAGAACGGAATAATGTATTAGTGACGAACTCTGCAGTGACTGTACGTAACTGAATATCTGTACGGAGCAGCACACGACAAAGTCTGCTGGCTTGCGATGATACCTGGTTACATACTAAATCGGATTGACGACGAATCAATTTGTTGATGACATTACAACTAATGTGATCGAAACGAACTAAGCTGTGTCTTAACCGATACAAACCAAATGGATGAAACAAAATTGATAATTCATAGCGGAGTTACAAACTAAATGTGGATCTGAGAACGGAATAAGTTGTGGTTGCTATAACAATTTCCTGAATAGGTGGATGTAGAATATGTCAACTAATTCAGTTTATAAACTAATATTTGGTTTAAAGCATTACATACTGAATATGATGTAAACTGACACCGAAAGGAGGTCTAAGAACGTAGCCAGTACTATTCAACAGTTTATATATATTGAGGACATCTGAATGATGGTTGAGAGGCAGGTCCAGTGAAGATTGCAATATTATTACTACTAATAATAACAATTATATATTGGAGGCATCTGAATGATGGTTGTGAAGAGGCAGGTGCCATGTGAAGATTGCAAAATTATTACTACTAATAATAACAATAGTAATATAGTTAACGCCCCTGTGGTGCAGTGAACAGCAAGGGAAGCAAAGAATAGTAACATTGCCACCTACATGGCATGTCATAAGAGGCAACTGATGTAGAACCTAGGGAAGCTATCCTAGTCAATAAAAAAGCATCGCAAAAATCGGATGTGCTGGCCTACTTGTAGGCGCAAAACTGGCACAACGAACAATTGATTCTAGGCTCCGATCACATAGATCCTAGACTCAGATGACATAGAAATCAGAAAGAGTAGTTGATCAAGTGATCGATATAGAGCGTTTGAAGAAGAATAATATAGTTAAGATATCGACAGTTTCTCCAGTCAAAAAAAGAAAAAGGTGAATGTTAGTGGACAGTAGAATGGTTACAAAATAAAACAAGATTGCAGAAGAGGTAAAATCCTGTTACTGGAAGTACTAGGAACAAACTGAGAAACTGCTGGTTTTCTTGAAATCTGATCTTGAAACTAACACTGATGGGGTAAAAATAGGACGTCATAAATGTATGACAAGGGCGCCATGGCGTCCGCGGGCACAGTGTTGGACAGTGCTGGTGAGGAATATCAGAGAAAATAGAGAGAAAATAGAAAATTCAAGAGAAAAGAATGTACGGCAACAACAATAGAGGATAACAGCAGGCGTAGAAGAATAAACGAGGGAGAAAAGAAAGAAAAGTCAGGTAAACTAATGAGAAATAACACAACGAAAGAGTAAAATGATAACAGAGATGAGATGCAATGATAAGAATGAGTAGACAGAAAAGAGAAAGAGGAAAAACTGAAAGAGACTGAGAAAATGAAAGAGTAAACAAACGAGGGAAAAGAAGAAAAAAGAAAGAGAGAGAGAGGCAACAAATGAGAGGAACAGAGACCCCAAAAAGTACAGAAAATAAATAAACAAATCCCAAAATTATGAAACATTACCAAAAATAAAATTCCAAATTGGGTTGGTATAAATTATTTTAAATACATAATAATAATAGAGAGGACTAAAAATATATTTCCAAAATGTATAACAACATGTATAACAAAATGAGTTTTAAGTGGAGAAAACTATTGTTTAAACGTAGCATGCAAAGCTACCATCATCTCCACTAATATAAAGACCATGATATTCAGCTCAAAATGTGAAATCTGTCTCAACTGTATGGTTTAGAAACTTGGCGAGTCATCAAGTAAGATTCTCAGATCTTTCTCAGGCACTAAAAGATTATTAAAGAGTGATTATCTTAACGACCTCACCAAAGGCAGGAAAGTCGTTAGAGAAGTCACCCGTTATGCCTTCACCAAAACTAACTCTGTCCGAGAAAGAGTTACAAGGACAACATGTCTCCTGCAACGATCACTCTTGAAGGATCTAAGCTTCAAGTACCTCGGAAAGGGTGGGAAGGGGGACGGCGGGCTGTCCATATGGTTGAGGGATGCCTGTAAAAGGGTAATATAGGCTCACGCAAAAATCATTCAGAAGTGCAATACCAGACGTCATGACTTTCCGACTGAATTAACAGCGGGCGTATGAAAGAAAAGTAGAAGAATACCCTTTTCAACAAATGTCTTCGGTTGATTCTCAGACACAGACCTGTGGATAACAACAACACGGCTGGATCCCTCGCTGACCCAAGTCAGGAGAAGAAAATACGGTAGGCCGGTCATACCCTACGGAAGACACAGCTAAGCGTAACTAGACAATCACTTGAGTGGAATCGGAAAAGGGGACGCCCCAAACAGACATGGAGATGAAGTCTTCTTAGGGAACTGAAGGATGCCGGATCATCATGGAAAGTCACAAAAAAAAGAGGCCAGAAACAATGGGAAAGTCTAGATGATGTTAAAATCTGATGCATGTGTCCGCTAGGAATGCTAACCCGAAACAAATGCTTGCAGAAAACTGATGCACCAGACCGTAATGCGCATAACATGGTTCAACGACTCCTCACAATGAGGAATGGGATAACGGATTCTACGGTCGCCAATCTGCCTCAGAGATTTAGCCACTTAGTAAGAATGTCAGACCTACCATCACGAGGGTGGCCAAAACTTACTACGGGAAGAGGTCGGCATAAACGCGGAAGCAGAAATCATAGGAATTATATCCTACAGAACTGCCCACAGTATGCAGACTTGAGAAGAAAGAGGTGGCCCACTTACACTAGCGTCCAGGAGAAATTGAATGGCGTGGCTGATAATATGAGGCAGCGGTTGCCTTTATTAGAGATCCGAAATCCCAATCTAGTGAGAACGCAGAAGAAGAAAATGATGTTAATTTGATGTTAAGGACAGAAGATAGAATGGCGTGGCTGATAATCTGAGGCAGACGGCTGCCTTTATTAGAGATCCGAAATCCCAATCTAGTGAGAACGCAGAAGAAGAAAATGATGTTAATTTGATGTTAAGGACAGAAGATGTTAGTTAGATGAGAACGTCTAAAGGTCAAGAAGCATCAGTTACAATCAGCGATAGCAACATGTACAGATAGTGGTGAGACATGTATAGACAACAGCAGGGACAGCTAGAGAATGTTACATGTACAGAATGGTAGAGACTGGTACAGCTGGAGAGAGACACTGAAAACGACAGGTACATCTAGCGACAAAATACTAGACAATGGCTGGTCACGATAGTTTAAGGCAGACAGCGTTACCTACCTTGCCCAACCCGCTGTTAAGCATGAGTGCCAGCTCGTTGTGGTGGATCAACCCCCAAGGAAAACTGTTGTCATTTTCATCAATTTCCAGCAGGCCAAAGTCTACCGACGTCGCGCAAGTACCACCGCTGCTACTGCTGCTATCAACCACGCATTCCGCACCCTGACTGTCATGGCGACGGCCAACGCCGTGATGCCTACTCTTGTAACAAGTTGGAAATGCAGCCATCAGGTGCATGCCTTGCCCAAGAGTCGGGCAGTAACCAGGATAGAACTTAAGTTCTTCGCTGCCTCCACTTATCTCCCGGCGTTAGTTTGATTATCCGACACATTGTCTGGAGCACAGACTTGGACAATGTTGAGAATGATGACGACGAGGACCACGACTACGAGAAAATGAGATGAGGCTGTTCACTATAGACTGTTATATTTTCTTACATCGAAATGTCTTGATATGACAGGGCATCTGAAATATACACAGAGAAACATTTCATAAGTTAAACAAACTCACTCAACAGCTCAACAATGTATCACAGAAAAGTTTAGTTTAATGTATTCATCGGATCATTATCACTGCACATCAAACCAATTAGTCCATAAGTGATGCAATCTCTTCCTCCGTGTCTTTCAGCATGTAGCAACTAACGACACCAGTTATATATTGGTTTACTATTCATCTTTGTCTACCAGTACAGTGCTCTTGTCTTGCTACATTACATTTCATTTGGTATTCTTGCAGTCTGGTTAGGATTGTTGATTCCCCACCATTACTTGAATAATTTACACATTCTTTCTCCCTTAATGAAACCTGAATATGAGCCTTGTCCATTGCTCGCCCGCTTTTTACAGCACCCATACTTTCACGGCACTTATCAGCACGTTCATTTTACCTTACGCCTGCATGCCCTGGCACTAAAAAATACCCGATGTTTGTCAGCCTAGACCTCTTTAGCGACTCCAACCATTGTCTCCGAACTCAGCATGTTTCAATCTTCCTGAGCATACTCATTCAATCACTGAGAAAATATGTCTTGATAAAAGCATGTGTTCAATCTTCCTGAGCATACTCATTCAATCACTGAGAAAATATGTCTTGATAAAAGCATGTTTCAATCTTCCTGAGCATACTCATTCAATCACTGAGAAAAATATGTCTTGATAAAAGCATGTGTTCAATCTTCCTGAGCATACTCATTCAATCACTGAGAAAATATGTCTTGATAAAAGCATGTGTTCAATCTTCCTGAGCATACTCATTCAATCACTGAGAAAAATATGTCTTGATAAAAGCATGTGTTCAATCTTCCTGAGCATACTCATTCAATCACTGAGAAAAATATGTCTTGATAAAAGCATGTGTTCAATCTTCCTGAGCATACTCATTCAATCACTGAGAAAAATATGTCTTGATAAAAGCATGTGTTCAATCTTCCTGAGCATACTCATTCAATCACTGAGAAAATATGTCTTGATAAAAGCATGTGTTCAATCTTCCTGAGCATACTCATTCAATCACTGAGAAAAATATGTCTTGATAAAAGCATGTGTTCAATCTTCCTGAGCATACTCATTCAATCACTGAGAAAATATGTCTTGATAAAAGCATGTGTTCAATCTTCCTGAGCATACTCATTCAATCACTGAGAAAAATATCTCTTGATAAAAGCATGTGTTCAATCTTCCTGAGCATACTCATTCAATCACTGAGAAAAATATCTCTTGATAAAAGCATGTGTTCAATCTTCCTGAGCATACTCATTCAATCACTGAGAAAAATATGTCTTGATAAAAGCATGTGTTCAATCTTCCTGAGCATACTCATTCAATCACTGAGAAAATATGTCTTGATAAAAGCATGTGTTCAATCTTCCTGAGCATACTCATTCAATCACTGAGAAAAATATCTCTTGATAAAAGCATGTGTTCAATCTTCCTGAGCATACTCATTCAATCACTGAGAAAAATATCTCTTGATAAAAGCATGTGACTAGAGCCCATCATTTTCCAAATGAGCCCCTCCAGTGGGAGCTGAAGCGTTCTGGGAGGGAGGGGGCGATAGTGGGTTCAGAAGAATTTGGGGGTGTTCAGGCGATTAGGATCGGTGGCTTCTTAAAGAAGAAATTAATAATAAATATTTTAAAATAAATTATTTTCGTGATTTTGCGATTGAATAATCATTTAAAATTTGAATTCTGCATTTTAATTCATCTTATTCCCGTCTCACACGATCCATTTTTTCATCAATTTTCTATTTCATGTATATAATCATTTGAAAATTGACCATGTATGACAGAAATATATATCAATTCTCTATGTCAAAGAGAAAATAGAGCATGTATATATGTGGGAGGGGGCGTTGACAAACTGTTATAATGGGGAGGAGGATGTTACAAAGTTTATGTTCTGTAAAGTGGGTGGTGGACCGAAACAGTTTGGTAATCTATGCTCTAGCCTGACCATCGCTTTAGTTACTGCCATGATTTCCATAGTGAGACTGCTTGTAGTCATGGCAAAACCACCACTGTCTTCCTTCACAACATCTCCTCTGATTTGAGTAGTAAAAGCTCATGAGCTGGGCAAGTGTCAAATCACTAACCCATCTGTGTAAATAACGACATCGTTCTCAGACAAGTTCTCACAGAAAAAGTTGTGCGTAACAAGTAACAACGACATAAACGTCATCACTAAACTACTTCATGTGTGCATTCTGTGGCCCTTCTTGTGCATGTGTAGAAACAGTGGCGGCTCGTCATTAAGGGCCAGTGGGGCTGGTCCCACAAAAATAATTTGCAACGTGTATTTATTATTTCATAGATTAAAATATAACAACCAAAACCATGATTTTTCCTAAAGTTTTGTCTGGCCCCACCAACAAAAATGATCACGAGCCGCCACTGTGTAGAATGGAATAACTAGAAAGTAATAATAGCACCTGGTCAACCATTAGTGACAACTGTTATAAGAAAGAGAAGATGGAGATATGTTGGACACACCTTGAGGAGAAATGATCAACGAATATCAAAGCAGACATTGAAGTGGGATGCAAAGGGTTCAAGAAAGAGAGGTCGACCTAAGGAGACCCTGAAACGAACTTTGCTGAGAGAGGCAAGAAATATCGGTCTCAGTTCCATGGAGGAGATAGGAGATTGAACGAGTTGCCCAGGATAGAGCGGTATGGAGAAATTACTTGCAGACCCTATGTAACGTATAACGGTACGAGAGGAATTATTATTATAATAATAGCACAGTCTTCATGTTTATCGATTACTCAAAGGCATTTGATTGTGTAGAACATCAGGAATTGTGCGCCCGTGTGTTGCTGGGACTCACATGGGGAGCAAAGAATAGTAACACTGCGACTTACAATGCGCGTCGTAAGAGGCGACTGAGGTAGGGACCTAGGGAAGCTACCACACCATCCTTGCCCACTGTATCATTGAAGCATGCAAGTCTACCCACAACTACAAGGAAATGATGTTATGGGGAATAATATGAGTAAACATTAAAAAGTAATTCTAGCAAGTTTTAGAACCACACAAACCAAACACTCATCATCAAATAGATTGTCCTGAGCAGAACTTTGCCACCCCAACAGTCCTCCGGAACTCTCTCTCTCATAGGCCAGATGTCCTGCCTCTGCAGCCGTCATGTTCAAACCATCAGTTACATCCTGAATCCATCTTCTCTGTGGTCTTCCTCTTCTTCTCTTTGCCGGTATGCCTCCTTCCATGATGGTCTTCTCCAGCCCTACATGTCTTTTTACCTCAATTACCTCCAAAATACCTCAATTTTCTCTTTTTATTTGTAGTATCAGCCAGTTTTCTTTGATTTTGAGTTCTTTCTGGATAGATCTATTTGTTCTCTTCTCTGTCCAAGATATACGAAGGACTCTTCTGTAACACTTATATTCAAAAGCACATATATGTTTTCCCACTGCTTTATTAAATGTCCATGCTTCACACCCATATGTTGCCACTGGGAACCAAACACTAGCGGATAAATATAAACCAGTCAAAATACTGCAACCAGTGGAGTGATATTTTACTTGGATTTAACTTGGATTCTCCGAAAGAAGTTAATTCCTATTTGTGCATGTTTGTTGGCCTTCGTGCTCTGATATAACCAAAAAGGCTTGTCCTTAGGTTGAAAAGGCGTGCCTCGGCTTTAAGAGCCTTTGATCACCTACAAAATAAACAAACAAAGAAACAACTAGTAGAAATTCGACGCAGACCTGGCAACAATTCTGTGTCTCTGCTGTCCAGCAAAGTCGTATCAGGTTTGTCCGCCACCACTTTCAAATCAAGATATCACCTTGCCCCAAAGCTCCGTATCAGCGTTTGTCCGTCATCACTTTCAAATCAAGATATCACCTTGCCCCAAAGCTCCGTATCAGCGTTTGTCCGCCACCACTTTCAAATCAAGATATCACCTTGCCCGCAGCTGAATTTTAAATAGCTAGCCTTGATCTGTAAGTGGAGTGTAACATATAGTTGATGGGAACAACAGCTGTGGGTCACATTATATTCAGTGAATAGATTCAAAGTACAGATGATACCAACAACAGTGATGCACATATCGAACAGGACAACAACTATCACTCGCATCAGTAGTCACTGATTAATATAACAACACATGTGGCGGTAAACAGGTGGAAGAGAGATCATATACGCCCACACAATAATCGTATTGCACAACACCCAACAAATCACACCAGAGCATACGGTTGCAATTGCCGCTATCCACCGAATTCGATTCTGGCATGTCTATTCTCAGTTCGGATTTGAAAGAATGCTCGGAAATCTACGCCATCAGAAACAATTACAAAAGATCTAATAATCTCATTATCAAATAGCTTGTGCTGAGCAGAACTTTGCCACCCCAACAGTCCTTCGGAATTTCTCTCTCTCGTAGGATGGATGTCACGCCTCTGCAGCCGTCATGTTCAAACCATCAGTTACATCCTGACTCCATCTTCTCCGTGGTCTTCCTTCTCTTTGCCGGTATGCCTCCTTCCATGATGGTCTTTCCAGCCCTTCGTGTCTTTTTATATATCCAAAATATCTAAATTTTTCTTTCTTATTTGTAGCATTAGTCAGTTTTCTTTGATTTTGAGTTCTTTCTGGATAGATCTATGTGTTCTCTTTTCTGTCCAAGATATACGGAGGACACTTCTGTAACACTTATATTCAAAAGCACATGTATGTTTTCCAATGCATTTTTAAATTTCCATGCTTTGACATACCAACTAGACGACAATCAATATCACTGTCACAAGAAAATTGCAGCTTACCTTGGAACAGACACCACCACAACATTATCCAACTATACCTAACATTATCTCAGACCTCCTATACCCAACAACATTATCTCAGACCGTATACAACAACATCTAGACCTCCAAGTATACGACGACAACAACACTTATACTTCAGCACTGTATACACAATGCAACAATCATCTTAGACACATACCTCAACAACATCATCTCAGACCTCCTATACCACAACAACATCATCTCAGACCTCCTATACCACAACAACATCATCTCAGACTTCCTATACCACAACAACAACAATCTTAGACTCCTATACCACAACAACAACATCTCAGACCTCATATACCACAACAACAACATCTCAGACCTCATATACCACAACAACAACATCTCAGACCTCATATACCACAACAACATCTCAGACCTCATATACCACAACAACAACATCTCAGACCTCATATACCACAACAACATCTCAGACCTCATATACCACAACAACATCTCAGACCTCATATACCACAACAACATCTCAGACCTCATATACCACAACAACATCTCAGACCTCCTATACCACAACAACATCTCAGACCTCATATACCACAACAACATCTCAGACCTCATATACCACAACAACATCTCAGACCTCATATACCACAACAACATCCCCAGACCTCTATACCACAACAACATCATCTCAGACCTCATATACCACAACAACATCTCAGACCTCCTATACCACAACAACATCATCTCAGACCTCCTATACCACAACAACATCTCAGACCTCCTATACCACAACAACAACATCTCAGACCTCCTATACCACAACAACATTATCTCAGACATATACCACAACAACAACATCATCTCAGACCTCCTATACCACAACAACAACATCTCAGACCTCCTATACCACAACAACATCTCAGACCTCATATAATACAATCCTTCACGAGCATCCTTTATCTTTTCATTTCCTTGCAGTTTCCAATCAAGTACGTGTCTGGTGGTTATCAATTATATGAGGACCATCCTCCCAGCACTCCGGACATGTCCATAGGTGCTCCTATCTCCGCCGTAACAAATTCAGCAGCGTCCACCGACCCAACACGCCAGTTTGATGTTGATTAATCAATATTTTTGTATATTTGGTGTGTCGTTCTTTTCGGGCTGCACCAATATCGACACCCATCTCTCTCAGTCTGGTCAGTGATTGGGATCCACAATCCTGAAACTCCTCTCTTCTGAAAGACAATGAGTTAAGAATGTCTTTTCAATCCATTACAGCTCCAGAATGTCATTTCAATCCATTACAGCTCCATCTGATATCGTAGCCATGCCAGCCAATATATCAGCTCGTTCATTACCCACCGACTCCTGCGTGAAGGTGATTTCTCTTATACCTGTCTGTACGCCCGTCTGCCCAGCGTGTTCATAGCGCGTTGGACTCGGGTGACTATCCCTCTGTGTGTGCGGGTTCAATTCCGCGGGATGGTAGAAAAGCCACAGATTCCCCAGATTTACGGTGTTCGTGGCACCGAACCGAAGGGTTACGATGTCCATGGCACCGAGCCGAAGAGCTGAAAAGCTCCAAGTGCTTCTGGATCGGGAGAAAAAAATACCTGTGTACCAGTACCTCCATCCAGTTTCGTCTGACTATTCTATTCCTGTTTCGACTTGACGAATCATAGAGTCGATGAGTATGAAAACACGACAGTAGTTATGAGATTATGAATCAAGAGATGGTTATGTTCCGCAAATGAAATTATTTACTGAAGACAAAATGTGTATATTCTCTCTTCACGATCACCGCCCAGACCGATGTACCAGACCTCCCCATAAATTATATTCATGTGGAAATCTGATTCATGCGGCCTTAGCATTGGTGTGTTTTACTTCGCATCTGCATCACCCTTTGGAGCTCTGGTGCTTATCCTTCGGTGATGTGTCCTGTTTCAGCCATCGTTTACTCGGTTCAAATGTGTATGCATGTTCTATCCGTTACTAGCAACACGATAGCTTTCAATGTTTGATTAAATTAACATGTTAACTACCATGTTCTGTTTAATGCGTCATCGAATGTCACCAACATGGGTTGGTATTAACAGTAGTCATTAATCGACAAAATGAAACATGATTCATACACGCATATGTTGATAAATAAAACAAATACAGCTGAATATGTGCACCAACATACAGTGTGACAAACTGTCAACGCAAATCTATTTCTTCAACATATTCCCGGTTATTTTTTCTTCAACTAGGTAGTTAATGGTGTCAGTGTCAACCTGCGCTTTCTCAACGTGTGAGCAACTTGACACGGAGATGAAAGTCTCTGAAGTGTGGGAGTTCAAGAGGACTGGTAGAAAAGCAAACAGGTTCCAATGGGTCTTAAACTTTGTCACCGAACCGAAGGGTTACGATGTCCATGACACCGAGCCGAAGAGCTTTCAGCTCAAGTGCTTCTGGATCGGAAAAAAAAAATGGTGTCAGTGTCAAACCTGGACGCTTTCATCAAACGATAGAAGACAACTAGTCACAACAGAGATGAAGTGTCTACGAAGAATGATGGGAGTATCAAGAAGAGACCGGTTTAGAAAAGAACAAATCAGGAAACAAATGGGTACAAATTGAACTTTGTCAAGAAACAACAAATTAAATGGTTTGACCAGATAAGCAGATTACCAACAGACAGTTCGCTGCAAAGAGCAATGCTACTACGATACAATGGATACAAAGCAAAAAGTCGTCCATGCACAAGGTGGACCTCAGAGATAACAGAGGCAGTTCTTCCTTCCTCTAGTTCGCTTGAATAGTCTATATATTCAATGTTGTCTCTTGTATGAACTTTACTGTCTTTTGTAGCTGACACAGAGAACAAAGGCAGTGAAACACCCTATTTGTGAAGCGCACACAAAAGCCCGTTCTAGAAATCTCTTCATACCATGACGCTGTGATGCCAAACGTGATTAGAAAGAAAAGAAAGAAAGTAGACGAGTAATTAATGTTTTAGCAATCATATCATGGCAGTTTTCTTATACCTTTTTTTTTGGTTAGGTAAGTCTTGACTGAATTGATTATGTCAGATCATACAATTTATGGTTGAAATCCAACTTGTCATCAAGACAAAGCCTATAATCTCTACTGTAGGTTTCAATGGTAGCTTCGTAAAGCCCCAGTATTGTCCTCTGTTTGGTTATCTATGACGATAACAACAACGTTACAAGAATACATATGGTCTGTGCCCATGTCTGTGCTTCTTCTTCTTCTTGCGTTCGTCCACTATGAATTCAGGCGTAGTCAAGGCGATTCTGACCATGTTTGTTGTTTTCATTTCTTTCATCCTATTTTTATCTTTTGTTAGCAGTGTACCGAGATATTCAAAACTGTTTACAATGTCTATTTTCTCTCCCCTTGATAAAATAAAAAATATCCTTTGTCACGCTTGTTTAATCAGTTATTTTTATTTTTGCAACTGATATATAGATTTTGTTTTTCGCTTTTCTCTTGCACTGCATACTGTACATGTTATATAGTAATGGTATCAATGGCTGGATTATATACACACATCAACAATGCTATCTAATGTCGCTATTATCGGCAGGAGTGATGGATGGATGGATATAGACAGAGACAGGCGGCCGGAGGGATGGATATAGAGAGACAGGCGGTCGGGAGGAGGGATGAATGGATGGATATAGACAGAGACAGGCGGCCGGAGGTGATGGATGATGGAGGACAGGATAGATGCGACAGACAGACAGACAGGACGACAGAGACGAGACAGACAGAAAACAGACAGACGGACGAGATGGACGACAGACAGACGACAGACAGACAGAAGACAGACAGACAGACAGACAGACAGACAGACAGACAGACAGACAGACAGAAGACAGAAGACAGATAGATAGATAGATAGATAGATAGATAGATAGATAGATAGATAGATAGATAGATAGATATATAGATAGATAGACATACAGACAGATAGATAGACAGATAAACAGACAGACAGACATATAGATAGACAGATGATAGATAGATAGATAGATAGACATACAGACAGATAGATAGATAGATAGACATAGATAGACAGATAAACAGACAGACAGACATATAGATAGACAGATGATAGATAGATAGATAGATAGATAGATAGATAGATAGATAGATAGAACACAGGAGCCATCCGTAACTATAAGAGAGCTAGTATTGGTACTACTCACACACACACGCATGACACACTGTGTTGATAATCAGATCGGATGCTATGATGGTGTGCTACTGTGTTCAACAAATATAAAGACAATGTTGGTAGTTTCGAGATGAATCATAGATTAGTACAAGTTATTCAGTGGGATGTCAGATAGCAAATGCAGGAGGTAGCAGCAAGGCAGAGTTGAGATGACTAATAAACAAGAAGAAGAAGATGTGATAAGTTAGAAGAAACAATTACAATGTTGGCAAAACATAATAACTCAAAAATGTGAATTTCTTCACTGAGTTCTCTCACGACCACAAATTAAACAACAAAAATGACTTTCTTTAAATACTTCATTTTTCTACTTTTCCTCAATTATTACTACAATTATAATCTCACTGTTTTAATTCACTTAGATCATAGATTCCCAAACTTTTTCCACCCAACGCCCACTTTGCACAACATAAACTTTGTAACGCCCCCTCTCCGCATTATAAGCTTGCCAACGCCCCCACATATATACATGCTCTGATTTCTCTTTGACATATAAAATTGATATATATTTCTGTCATACGTGGTCAATTTTTAAATGATTATATGCATGAAATAGAACATTGATGAAAAAATGGATCGTGTAAGACAGGCATAAGATGAATTAAAATGCAGAATCCAAATTTTAAATGATTATTCAATAGCAAAATCACGAAAATAATTTATTTAAAAATATTTATTATTAATTTCTTCTTTAAGAACCACCGACCCTTAATCGCCTGAACACCCTCAACATTCTTCTGAACCCACTATGCCCCCCTAGAACGCTTCAGCGCCCACTGGGGGCGGTATCGCCCACTTTGGGAAACGCTGACTTGATTGAATCATAAATAAAGAATAAAATGTACATAGCAACCAAAGGTAAAGGTAAATGGTGGTTGCTGGGGATCTTAGATGGTGAGGTAAATGCACACAAAAAATACTCATTTATTCAAACTAACGCTACACCTTCCACATTGACTGACGTAATGTAAAGAGGACACGATAAGATGACAAGCTATTCACACCTGAAAATGTTCACATAATTCTTCCAATCATTTTCTAATTTGCATAGCGGAAAATCTTCCACATTCAAATACTTACCAATCATTTTCTAATTTGCATAGCGGAAAATCTTCCACATTCAAATACTTAGTCCCAACTGAGGACCCCGACCCCCTGCTGAGATAAAAATATTGAAACCACTAGACGATATACATGTCGTCTGTTGCCGAGGCCCGCAAGAGGAGCAAAGAATAGTAACACTGCGACCTACAAGGCATGTCGTAAGAGGCGACAGAGGACACTTGTTAAGAATCTAAACAGAGACCACTTGTTAACCACTCTTTGTGATTTGTATGGGATCTGAACCTAAGAGCGATTGCACGTTGTGCCAGTTATGCGTCTACAAGTAGGCAAATACATTCGATTTCTGTGATGATTTTTTTTATAACTAGGCTAGCTTCCCTGGTCCCCTACCTCAGTCGCATCTTACGACATGCCTTGCAGGTGGCAGTGTTACTATTCTTTGCTCCCCTTACAAGCCCTGACAACACACAGGCTAACAAATACTAACAAATATTCTCATACATTTGATGTATAATGAGAAAGATGAGTTGAAACTGCCACCTATCGCTAGCACACAACACTCTCCAAGATATCTTTGAATTAGACCAAAGTTTTTTTTCTCTATCCATGATCAAACTCAGCTGCTGCAGCAGTCACGGAGGAGTCGTCGTTGTCCATGATTCATCATCACTCCCAACCACTACCATCTCCTTCTCCTCTCGATATCTCTCCACATCACCTGAACAAGCATATTCAATTCTAGAAAATGGAAATCAATGAAAATCCTTCTGACGTGGCTGCTCGTTCGTGTGGGGGACAACTCTGAGATGTCGCCGCTCAAGACAACCAGAGTTACTTGTTTGTTCCAGCGAACAACAACTACGGAGTGAAATTTCTCTAAATATTCAAATTTAATGACAGATCTATACATGAGGGTGAGAGTGTAGTTGTTACTGAACTCGCTTCTTAGGTATGGGTTCAATTCCACAGCGTATGTGGAATATTTATCAGACAGATCGACCCAGCCTCAATTGAGTACCAGGGAAAGCACTGAGGAGTAAAACGGCCGGCGTGATGTTGACCACATCATCCATCGTGTGCCGACGGTCAATGAAAAATATGGAATAAAACACCGTATTATCCAATATACCTCGAGTTATGAAAAAATGTTCCTTGACTTTATTTTTGATGAATATGATGGGGATGGGAAGTGGTTACTGTCACATTAATGAAGGGTGCTTGTCTTACTCTCAAAGTAGTTATCAGTTCGTGTCTTATGTGCAGTGCAGGAACATTGTTCATTAATCCCTACTAAACTCGTATAGATGAGATTGAGTGTCTAGTCATATCGGAGACGGACGATAAAACGTAGTTCCTGTGTTCAAGTTGAGATTAGCTTATAAACGAATCAATGACAATTGAAAAACGATATGAGTAGTATGAAATTCACTGGTCGTGACAAAATTAATTCATATAAATTTAAAATATTTCCCATTCTCAAAATGACATGGGTATCCTCACCGGTGCTATGCATGGTATAGTAGCAACGATGCTTCTGATATTCTTGTTTCTCACTCTTATCTCTCCTGAGAAACGAGAATTAGTTATTATTGGATCACAAATAGAAGTATCAGAATGGTGCAACAGACCGCTTCCAAAAAGAAGAAAAGCTGGTAGTTACATGTAGTCAGTGTAAAGACTTCACGGGCTAGGTGGGCGTACCCGAAAAAACTCACGCTGAAATCAGAAGTGATGGCGTCCGAATGGTTACCGGGGCCCAAATTTGGGGTGTAAAGAATAGAACCACTGTTACCTGCCACTCATGTCGTAAGAGGCGACTAAGGAGGTTTGGCTGAAATTGGATGCATGTGTCCTAAACGTGTAGAAATATATGCGTTTAAGGACCTACCAAACCAATGTGCAACGTATACATGTTCTTGGCAAAGATCAAATATCACAAAGAGTGATTAATATTGGTGGTAAAAAACGAACGCAAAGAAGAAGAAGAGATGGATTGATTGATGCATCCTAAACTATGTAAACTAGAGTACACTTTTCGGTACAAATTACACACATATACACATATCACCGAAATCTGTTAACAAATAGTTGTTTAGAGAGAAAGAAAACAACAAAATATCGATGTTGGTCTCTTGTCAGCTTGCTCTAACAAGTTAAAATAACAAATCCTCATCTAACAAGTTAAAATAACAAATCCTCATCTAACAAGTTAAAATAACAAATCCTCATCTAACAAGTTAAAATAACAAATACTCATCTAACAAGTTAAAATAACAAATCCTCATCTAACAAGTTAAAATAACAACTCATCTAACAAGTTAAAATAACAACTCATCTAACAAGTTAAAATAACTCATCTACAAGTTAAAATAACAACTCTCTCTAACAAGTTAAAATAACAACTCATCTAACAAGTTAAAATAACTCCTCATCTAACAAGTTAAAATAAAACCTTCCTCTAACAAGTTAAAATAACAACCCCCATCTAACAAGTTAAAATAACAATCTCCTCTAACAAGTTAAAATAACAATCTCATCTAACAAGTTAAAATAACAAATCCTATCAACAAGTTAAAATAACAAATCCTCATCTAACAAGTTAAAATAACAAATCCTCATCTAACAAGTTAAAATAACAAATCCTCATCTAACAAGTTAAAATAACAAATACTCATCTAACAAGTTAAAATAACAAATCCTCCTCTAACAAGTTAAAATAACAAATCCTCATCTAACAAGTTAAAATAACAAATCCTCATCTAACAAGTTAAAATAACAAATACTCATCTAACAAGTTAAAATAACAAATCCTCCTCTAACAAGTTAAAATAACAACTCCTCCTCTAACAAGTAAAAATAACAACTTATCTAACAAGTTAAAATAACAAATCCTCATCTAACAAGTTAAAATAACAAATACTCCTCTAACAAGTTAAAATAACAACTCCTCCTCTAACAAGTTAAAATAACAACTTATCTAACAAGTTAAAATAACAAATCCTCATCTAACAAGTTAAAATAACAAATACTCATCTAACAAGTTAAAATAACAAATACTCATCTAACAAGTTAAAATAACAAATCCTCCTCTAACAAGTTAAAATAACAAATCCTCATCTAACAAGTTAAAATAACAAATCCTCATCTAACAAGTTAAAATAACAAATCCTCATCTAACAAGTTAAAATAACAAATCCTCATCTAACAAGTTAAAATAACAACTCATCTAACAAGTTAAAATAACAAATCCTCATCTAACAAGTTAAAATAACAAATCCTCATCTAACAAGTTAAAATAACAACTCCTCCTCTAACAAGTTAAAATAACTTTTCTAACAAGTTAAAATAACAAATCCTCCTCTAACAAGTTAAAATAACAACTCCTCATCTAACAAGTTAAAATAACAAATCCTCATCTAACAAGTTAAAATAACAACTTATCTAACAAGTTAAAATAACAAATCCTCATCTAACAAGTTAAAATAACAAATCCTCATCTAACAAGTTAAAATAACAAATCCTCATCCAACAAGTTAAGATAACAATTCGATTGACACGTCAAAATAACAAATTATTTGACAAGATCAAAAAAAATTTAACAAGCTAAAAAAAAAAAAAGATCAATTTGGAAGCATTCTCTTAAGACAAAATCTTAAATTCTCCAGAAAATCGTAATAGTATCAGCATACAATAGCCGAGTCACATACTCTCTGACACACTGGTTGCTGTGCCGTCACTACGCCTTCTTAGATACGGGCAAAGTATTTGCAGGGATTAAATTGAATAGTTTTCAAGATTCTATTAGTTTATCATTAGCTTAATAAGAATAGACGAGCAAGTCACCATGCAGAGCAAGACACAATGGAGAGCAAGACACAATGCAGAGCAAGACAATACAGAGAGACGCCCATGACTGATTGCAAGATAATGACACAAGGTGAACTAACAGAAGCTAATTTGACATGAGCTGAAAGTAGCATCAATCAATATAGCATGAGTGAATGCGCAGATACACACAGTAGAACACATATACACAAGATTCAAGTCAAAGAACATGTTTTCTTACACCAAGTAATATTGGGGAATTAGTGTATTAGGTTCTTATTTTTCTTTGACTATCGTCGTATGATTAAAAAAAGACGCGGGCGCTGGATACGACACACTTTGCGAAAACCGGAGGGGAATATAACAAGAAGGGTCCTTGCCTAGAACCCGTAGGGACAGCGAAAGAAGGGGAGGCCGAGAAATATATGGAGACGAGATTTGGAGGCGGAGATCAACAATATAAAGAAGAGCTGGAGAGAGCTGCAGGAGATAGCTAGAGATAGGAAGACTTGGTATGAGTTGGTTGAGGGCCTATGCCCCACTCCGGGGTAAAAAGGCAAAGATAGAGAGAGAGATCGTCGTATGAAAGGTGATGTGGTCAACCTTGGCTCCCGGCAACATAAGGCCGAATAGCTCAGACGGGAAATCGATACAAATGGGGGCTGATTTATGTATGTGTTTGATAGAACACTGTAAGCTTTTTTGCAATTTTACTCAATTCTATGAGTCCGTGATTATTTATTGCAGAAAAATATGAATAATACTGATACTCCTTATCGTTAAACTCAACTTGTAACATAATATAACCTTGAACATATAATATAACCTTAATTTAACATGTTGTGTTGTTTTTAAAATGAATTCCTCTTTATACAACAATACTGGAATGTGAACTCTCCTGACAGTTGTAGTCTTATTTACTTGAATTGTTTACCTGAGACTGCCAGCCGTATTTTATGGGAGGCCATGGGTCAACAAAACATCGGTCGCCTTTACTTCCCAGTATTTCTCTGAAGAAACTGATCGCAGAAGAAAGAGACGCTAACATGATGATGATGTTGGTGGTAACGTCATTACCTTGTAGTGGTGGGTGGGCTTTGCGTAACTTAATGACCCGGAGAGCTATGTCGGCAGGGTTATCGGACAGGTCAAATGAGAGAGGTCAAACGCCCGAGTAGTTACCGGGGCCCAAATCTGGAGTGTAAAGAATAGAACCACTGTTACCTGCCACGCATGTCGTAAGAGGCGGCTAAGGAGATTTGGCTGAAATCGGATGCACGTGTTCTAAACGTGTAGAAGTCTATGAGTTTAGGGGCCTACCAAACCAATGTGCATCGTATACACGTTCTTGACAAAGATCACACATATCACAAAGAGTGATTCAAATTGGTCGTAAAGAACGAACGCGAAGAAGAAGAGAGGTCAAACGAAATGTGATCACCTGGTCCTCCAGGTTGAGTTGATGAGCTAACTATCCATCCATTAAAAAAGGACGTTGTTACAGAAAACAAAAACAAATCGTTCTGATGTCCTATGCTCTACATGAAGCAGAGAAGAATAAATAGAAAGAAAATGATGACGGTAACAGGAGTCGTCAGCACTGAATAATTTAAAGAGTCACTGACTGTACTGATATAGTAGTAGGATGAGTCAGCTGTTTCAACAGACTCCTATCAAATATGTTACTATAATAGTACCACGAACCAGTTACTACACTGCAGAGTGTACGCAACTAATGCATCTTACAGATTGCACACACATGCTACACACACGTAGCAACAACAAATAAAAAATGTGAAGTGAATCAGCTATATTTGCAGAACCATGAATCAGTCACTTATTATAACTATTCATTCGGTTATACAGTAATACTTCCATTTAACCGACCAGCAAGGAGTTCATTCTTGCTGGATATTTGATAGCCTTTATTTGATAGGTTTTTTTAAAATGTACCACTTATATTTGGTTTTAATTGTATCCACTCCATATTATGATTTAATGCTAGGCTTGAAATATGGCCGTGTCATAATTCAAAGCAGGGGGGGTCATGAATAGGGTGAACTTCATTAAACAAATGTACACTCCTGGCAACAACATGAAAGCTAAGTATATGTATACAGTACGTTGTCAACTAGCACTAAAACACTATGTCTATATGAAACTAGCACTATGCCCAGAGGCGGCTCGTCATTAAGGACCAGTGTGGCGGCCCCACCAAAATAATGTGTAGCGTGTATTTATTATTTCATAAAATAAAAAATAACCACCCAAATCCATGATTTTTCCAAAACTATTTGTCTGGCCCATCCAGCAAAAATGGTTACGAGCCGCCACTGACTATGCCTATATGAAACTAGCACTATGGATATAGGCGATATACGGAAACCTACACATCTGAGGTGAACCAGAGCCAACTATAAATTTATGGACTTTCGGACTCAGGTAAGAATTATGGGAAATCAGACCACAACTACACCACGTGACCTCGTATTCCAGTATTGGTGTATATAGACGAATTCATTTTAAAATCAACATAAAATGCTAAATCGAAGTTACATTATGCAACAAGTTAAGTTTAACAATAAGGAATATCAATATTATGAATATATTTCACCAATAAATAACTATAGACTCACAGAATTGAGTAAAATTGCAAAAACGCTAGCAGTGTTCTATCTAGCATCTATATTTTCCGTACCCTTTTCTGATCTAGGTCAGGGATTCTCCAGTCAGTTGTATGGCCTAGTTATCTAGAGTTGGCTGTGGGTGATCAGAGCGAATCAGATCAGATTTTGGAGAAAACTGAGGGGTGGCTGCGGTGATACTCAATACGTTGGCGTTTTATGATAAAGACACGTATATATGGTATCATATATAGGGCAAATGGCGCCAATTTTAAGATGCAAACACGTCACCATGAACACAAAAGAGCAATGTTCAACACAATCTTTCTCCCACATTATGTTACCAGTGCCAAACCTGGACGCTGACAACAAACGATAGAAGAAAACTAGTCACAACAGAGATGAAGTGTCTACGCAGAATGCTGGGTGTAACAAGAAGAGACCGGTTGAGAAATGAAGACATCAGGAAAAAAGTGGGTACAACATCAGTACTAGACTTCATCAAGAAACAACAAATTAAATGGTTCGGTCACGTAAGCAGATTACCATCAGACAGTGCACCCCAAATAGCAATGCTGCTCCGATACAATGGGTACAAAGCAAAAGGCCGGCCACGCAAAAGATGGACCTCAGAGATAACAGAGGCGACGAAAGAGACTATCTACGAAGCGCATACTAGGGCCCGTTTTAGAAATCTCTTCCTGACCTGACGCTGTGAGGCATACAGGATTCGAGAAAGAAAGAAAGAATAAGCAGGCAAAATGAATAATCAAAATCCACTATGGATATAGTACACTAGCAATATGGCTATAGTAAAGTGAACATGTTCTCAAACAATAAAAGGTATATTTAGGAATACGGAGTTAGGATATGTTTCATTCCCACTTAGATCCCAACTCACTTGACCGGACTGCAGCGTTGCAGCCTAGTGGAAAAAGTCAGCACTCGGATCTTGATCAACTCTAGTTAGCTGATGTTAACTTCTGTTATCAAATTTATTGCATCTGATATCAATAAATATTTGATACAATCATCATCATCACCAAGTAGCTTGTCCTGAGCAGAACGTTGCCAATTTAACCAGAAATGATAAGAATCACCAACATCGGTATAAGAAAGAAAGTTGGGACAGAACATTGCTTGAATTACATTGAAACGTTACATAAAGAGTGAAGTGATTAGGCCACTTAATAAGAATGCAACCAAACTCCGATGTATACAGAGTCTTCTACAACAGAACATCAGGGAAAAAAGGTGACAGGAAGACAGCGAAAAAGATGTCTAGATGGCATAATAGAGTCCTGTCTAAAAGCAAAAATAGCTATCACCCAAGTCACTAGAGAAACATCACAAGAACAACAAACAAAAAAACAACAGCAAACCACAACAGCAAACCACAACAGCAAACCACAACAGCGAGCAACAACCCGGTAACTGTGTGACGACAAAAGAAGTAGAAGGGAGAAGTCAGTAGAGCAGCACAAGACAAAACCACGACACTGAGTAACCATCCGGTAGCTGTGTGACCACAAAAGAAGCAGCACAAGACAAAAACAAAACCACGACACTGAGTAACCACCCGGTAGCTGTGTGACCACAGAAGAAGCAGCACAAGACAAAACCACGACACTGAGTAACCACCCGGTAGCTGTGTGACCACAAAAGAAGCAGCACAAGACAAAAACAAAACCACGACACTGAGTAACCACCCGGTAGCTGTGTGACCACAAAAGAGGTAGCACAAGACAAAAACAAAATCACGACACTGAGTAACCACCCGGTAACTGTGTGACCACAAAATAGGGAGAAGCCACTAGAGCAGTATAAGACAAAAAACCATGACACCGAGCAACAACCTTGTAACTGTGTGTCAACAAAAGTAAAAGAAGAAACCACTAGAGCAGCATAAGACAAAAAACCACGACACTGAGTAACCATCCGGTAACTGTGTGTAACTGACAAAAGACGTAGAAATCGCTTGGTGTCAAGGCGCTAGATATATAACTGCGTCGACGCCCTTGACACAAGTAAGTGTACATATCAGCCTTGATGACTCAGTTCTGAGACGACACGCTTGCACTACTTACTTCCTGAAGTCTCCACAAGTGTAAAAGCTGCCTGCCCAGTCATGGATGGTTGGTTTCTTTCTGTTGTACGATCCGTGTCAACACTTCCCCCATTACAAGTACTGCTGCATAATTTCACAATGAGAGTGTTCAGCTAGGCAAAGCACACACCCACCCACACAAAGTACATGGATCTTGAGTTCAGATCAAATAAATGTGCAACAGTATTCAGAAAGCTGAAGATATAAATCTGCGTATTGGTTGTAGACATGTTACAGTCGTTATTGGTTACTAAACTGACATCCTTGCATTCCGGGCAGACCCATATGTGCTCAGTCTCCTCCCAACAGATATTGAAGAGTATGCATACTGATGGTTCCTGTAGCTCGCTGATTAAACACGCTCCTCACCCTGCCTATCAGGCATCCACTTTTACTTGTACAACGGGTAACTACAAACTGATTAAATAACTGGATCGATGTTGCAGTCGATGCAGCTGAAATACGGTGTACATTTCTCGTTGCAAACAAAACTGCTTAAAAGAATCCAGGTCTATTCCCCAAGAGATCCACTGCACTGAGATGGACATTTGAGGGTAAACGAAAACGTGGAAGACCACACAAAACGATATGGAGAACAGTAGAATAAGAACTGCATCACAGCTATAATACAATATAGATGACGATCAAGAACAGAAAAGAATGGCGTGCATTTGTAGCTGCCATATGTGCCAAGGGATATAGAGATCTACACAAAGGTGCATATATCTCAGTTTATTCGACTCATTCACTCAAATAAAGATAGCAGGAGTCAAACTCACGCTCTCAAGACGGATGATGAACAGTTGTCTTAACCACAACTTTATCTACACTAATATATCTACATCGCCGTTTCTTCTAGTCATTCTAAGTGCTCTTTGACGATTGACAGATTGACGATTGTGCTATTTTGTATCTGTAGATTCACAATTGTTCAACTCTCTGTCCACAGTTCTTCTCCGTGTTTCCCTTGGACATTCGTGCCTTCTTTTCCCCATCGGCTGTCCCTCGGAGAGCTGTTCTAGTCAATGTCTCTACTCACATAAGACATACATAACCAATCTACTTCCAACTATTTTTTTAGTGATAGTCTCCACAGATGGACAGCTTGTTCAGTGTAAAAGATCTTCATTTGCTATCATATTTGACCAGAAAATGTGCAGATTCTTCTTCAACATTTATTTTCAACTGTATCCAACTTGTGTATGATATTGTGAATCATTTCCCAGCACAATCATTCTTTACCTTCCTCTTTTCCTTTAACAACTAAACAGGTGGCCATGATACGCTTCAACTGTCAACTTTTACATGACATATCAAACAAATATACTTTACCTAATATGCGTCACAAATAGTTTTTCCCCACATTAACTATTCCCAATGATATTCAGGATTAGTTTGTTTCTCTGTCGTTAATGCCTGTAGTACGCCCGCCTGCCCAGCGTGTTCGATAGCGCGGTGGACTGCGGGTGACAAGCCCTCTGTGAGTGCGGGTTCAGTTCCGCGGGCTGGCAGAAAAAGCCACAGATTCCCAGATTTACGGTGTTCGTGGCACCGAACCGAAAGGTTACGATGTCCATGGCACCGAGCCGAGGAGCTGAAAGCTCAAAGTGCTTCTGGATCTGGAAAAAAATGCATGTAGTAGCACTTCTTAAGGCGGTGTAGGACATCAGAGACAAGAACATGAGGAATTTAATAACCGCATGGCTAGTACAGTCGTCACGAAACTGTTCATATTATATTTTTCTTTTATACCCCCGACAGAAAAACATCCTTGGTCTTACCGTGGATTGAACACGGGTCTCCCACATGGGAGCCGCACTCTTAATCCATTCGACCAGACGCTCCTCTCTTCTCTGTCTACTCCATTATTCATATTCGTCTGGGGAGGTCATATCTCTGCCAGCCTCCACGGATATTATTTACTTACTCTCAAATGATTCTCTTCTATATTACAGGATTTACTGACAGACAGACGCAGAGAAAAAACCAAATTGAGCTTGCCATTGAAACACGACTAAACACTACATAAACATACGATCAATAAACATATAACCACAAAGTGCACATTTACTGTGGCAAGCGTACGGCAAATATTTGTTTTTGGTTTTAAATCACAAAAACAAACGTATCGACAAAAAAGTCTTCATCCTAGTAACAAGTCACAGAGTTCACATATAATCTAAAACGGAAAAAGGTCAGAAAAAGAGTGTACTTAACTTAACCATGAATGTTCATATTGAAGACACGATGGAAACCTATGAGAAAACTGGATTTCTCAGTTTGGAAATTCCCAACTAACGACACTCAAACAATAAATGATGTTATCACTAAAGTAATAATTACATGATTGGTTGGGTCTATAGACCAGGGTTATCAAAACATCGACACGATGGTTCGGTATGTCATATTTAGTAGTAGCAACCAGATCTGTGGAAGATATTTGTCATCTGTACAGTTGCATGCGTGTTATACACGAGTGTGTTTTATTAGTGCAAGATATTACGGTAAATCAAGCAAGGCTGTTATAATATACTTAATCAAGGAGGTCTCTGTGGCTAAGCCCTTGCCTTGCCAGTCGAAGATTCGAATCAGGACCGCGCCGTTCTGTTCATGAATGCATATTTTTTCCCAGAGAACCCTAAGATTGTTGCCGGAACTACGAAGATCGTGCAATAATCTCGGCAGGTGGCTGCCATTAACCTGGATAAAACCCGGTGCAATGAAGTCAATCCTTCGGCTTTAAACCCTCCTATCTTTTAAACTAGTTAGCCCAGTCAAACAACATTGGACATAAAAATACATGGATCCGTGAGATCAGCATTGGTGTGAAGACATCAGGATAGATCTGAATATACGGACAACAGAAGAGAGGAAGACACAGTAGAATGTGACAATCAGACCAATCGTGACCCAATACACTCTCTCCCACGAAAAGCACACTTGAATAGGTCACAAATGACAGCCGGACCAGAGATAACTATAAACTTATACTGGCCTAGTTATCTAGAGTTGACTGTGACCTGGCAGTGCAACATCAAGGCAAGAGACATGGAATGTTGAAAGTTCGTAGTAGACACTCGATTCTGAGACGGAACCTGATGATGATGATATCAAATTGAACTAAATACATTGTTTTAAAATGACCATTCTATCCGTGTTGCTGGAGCTCGCAAGGGAAGCAACGGATATTAACACTGCGACCTACACGGCATGTCGTAAGAGGTGGCTCAGGTAGGGGCATAGGAAGCTACCTAGTAAATAAAAAGTGTCGCACAAATCATATGTACTGGCCTACTTCTAGGCGAATAACTAGCACAACATACAATCGCTCTTGGGCTCGGATCGCATACAAATCACAAAGAATGGTTAACAAGTGGTCGATACGGATCGTTCGAAGAAGAAATGGCCATATTTATTTTTATTATACAAATTTTCGAAAATGTTTAGAAATTCTAAACTAAAGTTTTGGTTTTCTTGCCATACATCCGACCTCTTCCTCTATACTTTGGTAACCACTGCATTACACAGTAGTTCAGTTGTGGTTGAAACGGCCCATACTTTACCTGTACCACAATATGGGCTATAAGAGTTGAAACCTCTTAACGAGGCCACGATACGTCCCTGAGTCACGCACGCTATGAACAGACCATGAGTCATCCAACTCTAGCTACGTATTCGCGTTGTAAACAGAAGGAGGTCGGTAGGAGGGCTTCAGCCAGACACTTGAATCAGTCACCGAGTGCTTGTCAGAGTAGGTGCTTCATGAGGCGCGTGCGTCAACTGTGTTCGAACAGACACTGAGAGAAGAGAAGAAGAGAGAGGGCAGGATATATACACTTCGTTATTAAAATCGGACAGAAGCGACGAGCTGACACAACCAAGTCTGTGTACATTCGTTGCTATTTGCCTGCCTAATAACGTTTGTTGACGATTAACACTAAATCTGATTCATCATATCATATTAATAGTCGTCAATATCTTACTCATTTCGCTAGTGTGGTGACGGGGCATACAAGGGAAGCAAAGAATAGTACCACTGCGACCTACAATGCATGTCGTAAGAAACGACTGATGTATGCCCTAGGGATGCTAACCCTAGTAAATAAAAAGCAACGCAGAAATCGGATGTGCTGGCCTACTTGTAGGCGCATAACTGGCACAATGTACAATCGCTCTTAGGCTCAGATCACATACAAACCACACCGAGTGGTCGATATGGAGCGTTGGAAGAAGAAGATGGCATGGTCTCTGTCTTACAAGCAATATCGTAATAAGGAAGGTTATAAAAGCACTCAACAATGAAACAGTACAAGTCTCTGTTGCTTCTAAACAGTAACAGTACAAGTCTCTGTCTTACAAACAATATCGTAATAAGAAGGTTATAAAGCACTCAACAATGAAACAGTGCAAGTCTCTGTTGCTTCTAAACAGTAACAGTACAAGTCTCTGTCTTACAAACAATATCGTAATAAGGAAGGTTATAAAAGCACTCAACAATGAAACAGTACAAGTCTCTGTTGCTTCTAAACAGTAACAGTACAAGTCTCTGTCTTACAAACAATATCGTAATAAGGAAGGTTATAAAAGCACTCAACAATGAAACAGTACACGTCTCTGTTGCTTCTAAACAGTAACAGTAAAAGTCTCTGTCTTACAAACAATATCGTAATAAGGAAGGTTATAAAAGCACTCAACAATGAAACAGTACAAGTCTCTGTTGCTTCTAAACAGTAACAGTACAAGTCTCTGTCTTACAAACAATATCGTAATAAGGAAGGTTATAAAAGCACTCAACAATGAAACACGTCTCTGTTGCTTCTAAACAGTAACAGTACAAGTCTCTGTCTTACAAACAATATCGTAATAAGGAAGGTTATAAAAGCACTCAACAATGAAACAGTACAAGTCTCTGTTGCTTCTAAACAGTAACAGTACAAGTCTCTTTTCACTTGTTGAATTATAAACAGTAACATAAAGTCCGTCTCTGTTGCTTCTAAACAGTAACAGTAAAAGTCTCTGTCTTACAAACAATATCGTAATAAGGAAGGTTATAAAAGCACTCAACAATGAAACATCGTCTCTGTTGCTTCTAAACAGTAACAGTACAAGTCTTTTCTACTCTTAAATTCAAGAGTTATGAGTCTTTGAAAAATAGTGGCATATCCTTTACAGGATGTAGCCATCAACCACAGTAAAGGGAGTTGTTGTGTTTCTATGCACCACTTACACGTTCAGTAGTTTGTCATTGCTTCCTGAACGGTGAGTTCGATTTTTATCGTTGGTAAAAATCCAAGAGAACTAATTTGCTTCCAAACTTGTCCGCCGCGGAGTTTGCACCAGGTACGTGTGGGTTGTGATCGAGCTCACTACTGCTTAAGATACAAACGCTCAATCTCTAGTTTAAAAAAGCGGTTTAACAATTACTTGGTCTGAAGACGAATGATTCACTTCAATGAAATGGGTTTGGTTTTACCACACATGGCCCTGCAACTACGTAACTTCTGCACAAATCATAGGGATCTCTGATTAAAAAATGCACATGGGATCAGAACAGCGCGGTCCGGATTCGAACCCACGAGCTTCGAATTACCCACTTAGTCACAGAGACACCCCCATATTACTGGTGATATTGTTATATTTAAAAAAAAAAACATTTTCCCCCTTGTTCGTTCCACTATCAATTATAACAACGCAGTTTCCTTCCTTACATATCAACTTTTTACACACAAAATATTGCTCAAACATGGCCATCACAATACGTCAGCGTGATATTTAAACAGTATGACAACTGATCAGTTCAATATTCAATTGCTATCTACACAATAAAAAAACAAGGAATACAAGTCGTGTGAATAGCCTGTGCTGGGCAGTATGTCAACTTATCAACCAAAGTTACGTCAGATACCTCCCCCATATCTGATCATATCATTACTGTGTAAACAAAGGACATGAGTCAGCTATGAGATATAGTCTTGTCTATGATCATTCATATCTGACACAACTCTACGATATAACTCATCAGATGGGCTACTATAGAGTAGGGTTTTGTATGACCAGTAGCAAATCAAGGCAGTGGGAAACACATGTGTCCTTTTCAATATGTGTTACAGAGTATATCACGAACAGAGAAGAGAACAAATAAATCTACCCATAAAGAGCTCAAATCAGATCAAGTTGGCTGATGCTACAAATAAAAATGAGAAGATTGAAGTATTTTGAACATATAAAGAGAAACAAAGGGTTGGAAAAATCATCATGGAAGGAGGCATCCCGTCAAAGAGTAGAAGAGAAAGAATACGGTACAGATGCATTTCAGGTTGTAACTGATGATTTGAACAAGACTGCTGCAGAGGTGGGACATTTGGTCTATGTGAGAAATTCCGAAGGACTGTTGGGATGGGGAGGGAGTGCCAAAGTTCTGTTCAGAACAAGCTATTTGATAATACTTTCTCCCAGATGATCGAGTAATGGGTTAGGATTAGTAAACCAAAAGTATAAAAATGTACATTGTTATTGAAACTGCAATTAAAAAAACCAGACATAATGTTTGTAACAATTTCAACACTATGTTCAATTTGGAACGTTAAATAGAACAATGAATATAAGGTCATAGGTTTAACAGTCATATGTTTAATTTGAAATATGTAGGAGCAGAAGAGAGGAGATAAGAAAGAGAGAGAGGATAACATAAGGCGTAAACAAGCGTTGAATTAGAGAGAGAGAGAATAACTGTAGGCGTAAACAAGCGTTGAATTAGAGAGAGAATAAAGAAATCAGACAATTCCACTTGGACAACTAAGTTACACTCTAACGTATTCATTCATCTTGCTTTCACTCTCTCTCTCTCTCTCTCTCTCTCTCACCCACACATTGTTCTATGCATGTCCGAATATCAAGACATCTTTGTGTTAGTACTATCACAATACGCAGTCTCTTTCTTTCATGTCTATGAGACAACACGTTAGTTAGTGTGTACAATGAGGCAGTACTACTTAAGCAAATACACGAGAAAAATCAATGGAACAAACATATGGACAAACAGACCATCTAGAGTAGGAAAAAAAGATAAACAACGCAGTAAAACGTATGTGAACAAGTATCAGAAACAAGACGAATCATTTGCTAGAATGGCTTGTCGCCCGTGTAGTGCCGGGGCCCGCATAGGAAGCAAAGAATAGTACCACTGCAACCTACAATGCATGTCGTAAGAGGCGACTGATGTAGGCCCTAGGATGCTACCCTAGTAAATAAAAAGCAGCGCAGAAATCAGATGCGCTGGTCTACTTGTAAGCGCATAACTAGCACAACGTACAATCGTTCTTAGGCTCAGATCACATACAAATCGCACAGAGTGGTTGACAAGTGGTCGATTTGGAGCGTTCGAATAAGAAGCTAGAATGACTACATTTTTATATAGAAATTTTCTCCTTGTACTGTTCTCTTCCTTCCTAAGAGAGACTAGCCAACCCAAACTCTACTGCATTAGTCAAGTGCTAGACGCTCAACACACATTATAGACCATATATATTGTTCTAACTTTCAAGTCCAACTAACTTCCAACTTTTGGTCCCAGTGTACATTGTTCAATAAAAAGATACCGTAAACTTATTCGACATCTATAGATTTGTGTATTTATTGATATTTACCATGGGATTAGTGAAGGATCAAATTTCATGGAGGGGTTGGGACTAACAAACGTTTAGACATCACTGTATGTAGATAACAACAAATGATTACTTTCTCTCGAATGAGCAGCCACAGTGGTTGAGCACTGTCGTCTGTGTATCCAGTAGAACGAGATGGGAAACATGCTTACATTCAAAACTAGCAAGTCGTGACAACTTTCAAAATGTATACCCTGCGGCATCTACTACATGAGACTGCGCATCTAATGGTCTGCCAGAAGTACTATGAAGTCATTTCAATATTCATTTCAACAGTATCTGACTTCGCTCTGAGATTCCCATGTCATAATCTGTGACTTGCGTGCTCCTACTACATACAGAAACAGCTTACAAACACATGTAGATACCACAACACAGCATTGTACTGAAAGACAAGATCCCAACACTCGGCGTTAGATCACTGAAGAAGAATAATAGAACAAAGAAACAGCTTACAAACACATGTAGATACCACAACACAGCATTGTGCTGAAAGACAAGATCCCAACACTCGGCGTTAGATCACTGAAGACTATAGTAATTACTCCGACTTCATTTCGTGCCCGTTACTTCGCAATATACAATTCAATTATTCATTCACTAAAAACCCCATGTGTTTTTCTCTACTAAAACAACGGTTACAAAACTGTGCAAAAGTTGGCAGAAACTCTGCAGACACAGTGGTTTACGACGCAACTTTCTGTGTTTCTTATGTAGGGGATTAACACCTCTTTACGACGAGGCACTTCACTTTTAACCTAAGTATGTGCCAGTGTTGGTTATATTAGAGGCCAACAAACATGAAAAATAAGAATAAACTCCACGTGTAGAATGCAAGATTATAACTTTTTTATATCAACGTAACAATATGAGAACCGTATTATAACTACTACTTATGTACGGCAGCGTAACATGGACAATGAACAAGCAATCAATAAGATCACAGGAAGCCACAGATATGTGGATTTACAGAAGAATGCTGAAAATTCAATGGACAAATAAGAAAACAAATGATGAAGCTTTAAATCAGGCCTGCACACAAAGAACCATTATCAAAAGAATAAGATAATCAAGATTCTTCGGGCATATAATGTGAAGAGGATGTTTAGAACATTTGGTGACAACAGGTAAAATTCAGGAAGGAGAGATCGTGGAAGACAGAGGGAGAAGTTGTTGAAATGTCTGACATCGTGGTTCGACAAAATATCGACGTCAGAACTGATTAACTGCACCAGATATAGAGAGTTGTGGAGAGACATGATCGCCTACGACGGCAGGCATGACACTTGATTAATTATAACAACAATTCTTTGATATGACCGGCTGCTTGGATTAGTTAGTCAACACTGCCTAGATTCAGTTGTCTATATACTATATAATGTACAGTCGGTTAATAGACTCTGGCTAGAACTTTCCTACAGTCCCAATGTCAAGTGACACCGCTGATAATATATGAACAACGCTTGAGCTTCCAATTCTGCTTATCAACTCTTTGTTATCGACTTTCTCAAAGGTCAAGGATGAACACCGAAATAACGGAAAGTTTTACTTACTAAGGTTAAGGACATCATAAAATTAACAAACCCAAAGTACCACAACCGTTTCCTCCGAATTGTAGCCTTCCGGAAACGCCCTGTTATCAATCAATAAATAGTGAACAACTATTATGAGCTTCCGGAATAAACATATACTAAACACAGGATTTGAACCTCAAACCTTTATTTCTCACAGCACCTATTGCCTAACCTACAGACAGAAGTTAAAGAACACAACCAGCTGGCTCTCTAAATAAAAGAGCTTCAATAAGTCGTGGCTTTTATAAACAGCTTCGACTATATGTTGACCTAGTCACCACACACTGAGAGGATTATGCGCACCATCAATTCCTATCATTTGAGACTAAAGAACACTTAAATGCAATATTCCTGGTGCGCATATTGGCACCTCATGTGTCTGACTTTCCTTGCTGTGAATATCACAGCCGAATACGTTCAGTGTGAAGAATTTGATGAAATATAGATAGATATTTGTGATTTTGCACCTCTACCGTGTCGAAATATTTGCCAGCCTTCTTTTTATTTCTTCTGCTTCGAACGCTTCATGTCCACCTTTGCTAAACCATTCTTTGTGATCTGAGACTAAGATCGATTGTACGTTGTGCCAGTAATGCCCTATAAGTAGGCCACCCATTTTATTTCTGTGACGTTTTTCATTTACTAGGATAGCTTCCATAGATCCCTACCTCAGTCATATCTTGCGACATGACTTGTAGGTCGAGTGTTACTATTCTTTGCTCCCTTGCGAGTCCGATAACACATGGACATGCTTTAAAAAATGTCAGTTTCCAGCCAGTCAAGGGAACCTTCAAGACTGTCATCCTCCCAAATCGGCTGTGTGTTGCCGAGGCTCGCAAGGAGACAAAGATAGTAACACTGCGACCTACAAGGCATCTCGTAAGAGGCTATTGAGGTCGGGGCTTAGGGAAACTACGGTGTCGCAGAGATCGGATCTGCTGGCCTACACGTAGGCGCATAACTGACAGAACGTACAATCGCTCTTGGGCTCAGATGACAAAGAGTGGTTGGTTTAACAAGTGGTCGATATGGAGCGTTCAAAGAAGAAGAAATTTGGGAAATTGCATATGAAAGCTCGTGTCTCACATGACCTTGTTTCGTTATAGAAGTTACATCAATATGACAAAATGACAATGGAATATAGATTTTTCTCTGTTTCCGTGTCAACATTGACAAAATAATGTCCAAAAATACCCTTTCTAATGATCCTTCTAATTTGTGAATGTATGTGCTAATGGCTGCACAGTAAACATGACAAAATAGTTCAATTATTATACAGGAATATATCTCAATAGGTATGCTAGTATGCAGCATAGATTAAGTCAAAACCACACAACGTTCCTAACCTACTCTTGCAGTTACTTGAAAGATGTTGTGCTTCCAAATTGTATGTTCCTGTCTGCGACCAATACAAGATATTTTTGTCCTTATATAATTGGCAGATCTATGGCCGTCGATAGTTCAGTTTATTCTTGCTGGAACAAGAAATAGGTTAATTAACAGATTGTGAAAATACCATATATTGAAACGAAACAATCAATAACGAAATAGTGAAGAAGAAAACATCTGAATTGTGTTTTTAAAAAAAGATAAGAATATGGGTGACAAGAGAATTGAGATTATATGAACTGCAGGTAAACGAAGACAGACACTAGCGAGTAAATGAAAACGTGGAAGACGCAAAACCACCTGGGGAAGAACAGTAACTGAAAAAAATGAATTACAGCTGGAGGGAGCACAAGACAAAGTGCATATAAGAATGGTGTGCATTTGTTGCTGGAGGGAGCACAAGACAAAGGACATATAAGAATGGTGTGCATTTGTTGCTGGAGGGAGCACAAGACAAAGGACATATAAGAATGGTGTGCATTTGTTGCTGGAGGGAACACAAGACAAAGTGCATATAAGAATGGTGTGCATTTGTTGCTGGAGGGAGCACAAGACAAAGGACATATAAGAATGGTGTGCATTTGTTGCTGGAGGGAGCACAAGACAAAGTGCATATAAGAATGGTGTGCATTTGTTGCTGCTCTATGTTCCAAGAAAGTCACAGGTTAGAGATGACTATATGAAATACTTATGGTATTTCAGAGTTTCTCAAGCACCAAATATCACAATAGACGGACATACAACCACTCGAAAAGCATCTAAGAGCTATTTGGGTGTAAAATTTGATCACAGCATAGGGACCATATCGATCAAGTTATTGCCAAGGCTCGCAACGCAATATCCGTACTGATAATCATGGCGGCTGCCAACATTGAGCAACGCCTTCTTGTGCTCCTGTATCACAGCAATGTTCTATCATGTATAGAATATGCAGGAGTTATACTAACGATTAGTTCTACGCAAACAGTGAGAATGGAAAGAATTGAGAATGAGGCTATGGGCATAATTCTGGGATGCTCAAAAGATACACCAGAAGTAGCAATGAGATTCCTTCTTGAACTCCCCACAATTGCTCACAAAAATGAAACTTGAAAGATTTGATCATATCTAAAAATCAACGCATATAAGGAACATCCTCTCCATGAAGAACTCATTAAGAAGAAAGGGTGTAGACTCAAGAGAGGCAGATCATGTCTGAGTCAGGCGGAAGATACTATTGGGAAATAAGTGAACCTTCCGGAATTGAACAAGGAGAGGAATGGATTGCTGTGCTACCTCTATTTCAGACTTGTTTCACAGTTATTACATCCATCAAGAAAACTGTGAACAAAATAATCACTAATTAACGTGGATGTTGAGGCCCTATTTAATGACAACGTCAATGAAACTGATGTAGTTACTTACACCGATGGCTCAGTCATTCGCCAAACAACACTGTTGCTGGCTTTTCAGCACACTCAGGGGGAAAATATAATAAGAGAGGCCAGTGGGACCTACATGACAACCACAATAAGTTTGACAATGGAGAAAAGGGCAGTTACAGAGGCTGTGGCATGATTTACATCTCATAACTACTCTTGTATTTTTATACTCAGTGACTCCATGAAGCCTGATTCGTAAAGTTAAAACAGGAATGGTGAGATGAAACTGGATGGAGGTACTAGTACAGAGAGGGATCAAAGAAATAAACTTTATTGTTGTCCCTGGGCATGCAAGAGTAATGAACAAGCTGATAGATTGGCTGGCATGGCTACAATATCAGAGGGAGCTGCAAAAAAACGGACCAAAATGACATTCTTAACACAATGAGTCTTTCCGAACAAAAGAGTTTCAAAGTTGTGAATACCAGTCGCTGACTAGATTGAGAGAGATGAGTGTCGATACTGGTACAGCCCAAAAAGAGCGACATACCAAAAATGCAAAGAGATTGATTAATCAACATTGAACTGGTGCTGTGGGATGCTGCTGGATTTGTTCAGGCAGATATCAGAGCACCTATGGACATGTCTGGTGTGCTATGATGATATTCCTCATATAAGTGATAACTGAAGAACGGGAAAAGATGATGTAAACTAGTTATTTGAAAACAAAATTTGACAGTGTTTACTGGACACCTATGATCTTCTTCTTTGCGTTCGTCCTTACGACCAATTTTAATCACTCTTTGAGATATGTTTGATCTTTGCCAAGAATGTGTATACGTTGCACATTGGTTTGGAAGGTCCCTAAACACAGACTTGTACACATTTAGGGCGTGCATCCGATTTCAGTCAAACCTCCTTAGTCGCCTTTTACGAAATGCATGGCAGGTAACAGTAGTTCCATTCTTTACACCCCAAATTTGGGCCACGTAACCACTGGGCGACCTATGATCTAACTGACCAGTACATTTGTGAGAAAACCAGTAACACTATAACAAAAAAATATGTAAAACAATGAGTGTTGAACAAGTCACAACCTGTCACAAAAAGAGCAAACAAGTGCCTCTGATAAGACATAAAGACACTGTAGAGTTTCCTGTCCCGGATATGATATACTAAAGCTAACTCGCTGGTCCAGTGAAACAACAGTGGCATGAACACTATATGGATCCTGTTTGATTATTTAAACCAAAGATTTTAAGCTAACAAAAGAAAGGAGCATATTGTTTGTTATCTTGCAGATATAATTCACCTGTTTTCTTGTTACATACAAAGTCTTCACTATTGGTGTATATATACAACATTGGTATATGTTGAGTGGTGGGGGGGTGGAGGGCTGAGTGTGATAGACAAGAGAGCAAAGTGTGTTACAAAGAAAATCACACTTCAATATTCTGTAAAATGCAACCCATTTCTTGAGCACACACCATGGGAAGAGCAAACATGTGTAGTACTAAAATGAGGGGCTACAAAAGTGACACAGAATTGAAACACTAAGAATATACCTCTGAAGTAGAAGACACGCCTGTATTGCGGGGGACACTGATAAGGAAAGCAAGCTTTCATGCAAAAATCAGTCAGATGTGCTATACCAGGCTGCGCCAAATTCATAGCGACTGAACGCATAAAGAAGAAAAACTCAGAATGGTGAACAAGCTGTATGATATTGATATTGAATCATTGACCCAACCGCCGCGTGGGCCGGCAAGGGCAGCAAAGAATAGTACCACTGCAACCTACAAGGAATGTCGTAAGAGGTGACTGATATAGGACCTATAACAGCTACCCTAGTAAATAAAAAGCATCGCAGAAATAAGATATGCTGGCCTACTTGTAGACGTATAACTGGCACAACATACATTCACTCTTAGGCTCAGATCACATACAGGTCACAAAGAGTGGTTTAGCAAGTGGTTGATATGGAGCGTTCGAAGAAGAAGATAAATAGAATACATCAAACAGATACAGAAATACTAAGAATGAAAAATATTCGATGTAATACCCCATCAATGACATCTCAGAGAACACATCCTTGATGCAGGTCTGCTCTACAGTGAAGACAAGGAGAAAAAGTGTCTAACGGCAAAGGATTGATTGACTTCATTGCACCGGTTTCCTATAAAGCTTCATCCTTGTCCACAGAAATGGCACGCCATCACGTAAGAGTGTTGCACAAAGCACAAACTTCAGATCTCCAGCAACAATCTTAGAGATCTCATAAAAAATTGCACATGCAACAGTCTGGATTCGAACCCATAACCTTCAGAACTACAGGCAAGCATCTTAACCACTTCATCATAGAGACCCCCTAGGAGAAAGTATGGTCAACCAAAATTATGCTACTTTCAAACTTGAGAGGTATATAGATACCTTTCATGAACTATTGGTGCTGGATCTGATGACTACAAATCATGAGGAGAACTCTATGAATAGTATGCTCAAGCCTGCTACTTTCAAACTTGAGAGGTACTATAGATAACTTTCAGAACTACAGGCAAGCATCTTAACCACTTCATCATAGAGACCCCTAGAGAAAGTATGGTCAACCAAAATTATGCTACTTTCAAACTTGAGAGGTACTATAGATAACTTTCAGAACTACAGGCAAGCATCTTAACCACTTCATCATAGAGACCCCTAGAGAAAGTATGGTCAACCAAAATTATGCTACTTTCAAACTTGAGAGGTACTATAGATGACTTTCAGAACTACAGGCAAGCATCTTAACCACTTCATCATAGAGACCCCCTAGGAGAAAGTATGGTCAACCAAAATTATGCTACTTTCAAACTTGAGAGGTACTATAGATAACTTTCAGAACTACAGGCAAGCATCTTAACCACTTCATCATAGAGACCCCCTAGGAGAAAGTATGCTCAACCAAAATTATGCTACTTTCAAACTTGAGAGGTACTATAGATAACTTTCAGAACTACAGGCAAGCATCTTAACCACTTCATCATAGAGACCCCCTAGGAGAAAGTATGGTCAACCAAAATTATGCTACTTTCAAACTTGAGAGGTACTATAGATAACTTTCAGAACTACAGGCAAGCATCTTAACCACTTCATCATAGAGACCACCTAGGAGAAAGTATGCTCAACCAAAATTATGCTACTTTCAAACTTGAGAGGTACTATAGATGACCTGAAGTTCATTGAATCTATTGGTGCTGTGATCTGATGACTGACAGAAACACGATGAGGAAGAACTTCATTAATTAGATATTTGTACAAAAGCCTTTTATATAGCTATCTTAATCTCAGATAAGGCGTTGTTATGTGGCTACAGATTAATGGCACTTGTACTGGGTGTCTTTCTGTAGTTAACAAGTCATGCTCTATAGTGTAACTAAAAAAGCACCAAAAAATGTCACAAGAGTTTAAATTCACACCCTCATGACTAAGAAACCAGTCTCTTAACCTCTCTGCCCTGGAGGATGTTAAAGAATAATTACACCAAACTAACCACTCTGCCCTGGTGGATGTTAAACAACGCATAATTATATCGAATATGTCTAAGTGAATGGAAGACGTTAGTGTGTACAATGTACAAATAAATCAGCTCTTAAAATGTACTACAGATATGGCATCTTAGAATAATGTGATCAGTTGTTCTTACTCAAATATCTTGATCTCTCTCGCGATCACCCTTAGACTGATGTACGGATTTCCCATAAATTACATTCATGTGGAAACCCGATTCATGCAACCTTAGCATGGGTGGGTTTGTCACATCTTCAGCGCCATTTGGAGCTTATGTTCGTGATGTGTCCGGTTTCAGCCAGCGTTTACTGGGTTCGCACTCTCAGCCTTTGGCTGTCCCCAGCCGACCTGCAAGGCAGCAGGTTACTCAAATATCTAATATGCCAATGAGTCATCGTCACCAAATAGTTAGTCCTGAACAAACTTTGCCACCATAACAGTCCTTCAGAATTTATCTCTCTCATAGGTCAGATGTCAAGCCTCTGCAGCTGTCATGTTCAAATCATCAGTTACATCCTGAATCCATCTTCTTTGTGGTTCTCCTCTTTTCCAGGAAGCCTCCTTCCATAATGGTCTTCTTCAACACTTCGTGTATTTTTATGTCAAAAATACTTAAAATTAAAAAGTCAAATTATAAATTACTCTTCATTACTGTAAATTATTGTTCATGACTCTGGAAGATATAAAAACTCTGTGATCTCATATAATCATTGTGGCTGTTGTGAATTGTCTACTGTGAAAACTATACCCACCATTTATCTATCATATTAATTAATACTTGATGGGAAGAGGCTCCAAGGCAGATCCCTGCTCAGAAATATAGATGTCTACAAGGCTTCAATTAAGAACTTTTCTATCTGTCCCAACAAATGGGAAAAACTAGCTGATGACCGAGTTATATGGAAAACAACATGATGCATAAGTCAAAGGTGCAGCATCTTTTGAAAAGAGACAACGAAAACTCAGAAGTTGTCACAGTAAATGTAAAACACTTAGCAATTGGGACCATCTCATCTGTAAGGACGATTTACGTGGATTATATAATTATAGCTGTTTGTTGTAGACAGTGCAGACTAACTAAAGTACATTAATATTTTGATGAATATAGCTCAATAAGCTTTAGTATTGCGATTATCATATGGTACATAAACTAGACAGTTTGTGTGTATTATTACCAGAAGTCTTGAAGGTGAAAGAACAAATGCGGTTTCGAACGAATGCGGTTTCGTGCAGACATGGTTTGTGGTTTCTTTTGTCAGTGATAACAAAAAGGCCTAATCCCTCAAAGGATGTTCAAACAAACTTGATATTACCAAGCACATAACATCTGTGGTGACACATAAGACTGAAAATGCACATATATAACCCAAAAAAGAATAAAAGTTCTTACCATATTTTGATTTTAAAGTGCCACACAATCTTAACCGTGCGCAACATGCGTGTTGAAATCTTATTAGCCCAAGGCCAAGACCCGCATTTTCATATTTTGCTCAGTTGACACACCTACTATTAACTTAAGTACTATCTACCTATCAATATATGAGCTACTTTTAACGAATATTACTGCGGGGATGAGAAATTGTGGGTCAAATCGGCACACCAGGCATTCTAATATGGTGTGCGTTGCATATATATAATAAGTTATAACATAATTACACATCACAAAAATAGGCCAGTACACACAACATGATTAACATCAATGGAGAAAGTTAAATCTATAAATACACACCTTACTTAGACATCGTGTTTTAACAATATCCGCGTTAAGCTATGTAAAATAAAACGCCAATGATGTTAATGAGAGAATATAGGATTTGTGGAAAGCAGTTTTGATCCGTACGAATAAGAAATGTTCAAAGCCAACAAGTGTCAAAATAGAGGTCAATTGTACGTACCGTTACCAGCTGCACCAAACAGATTTTACTCCATATTGTCGCGTTCACTTCTGCTGTTGATATATAGAAGTAACCTACATACCGAGTTGGTAACACGTGAATAATATATAATGCCTCCTCATAAAGTGTCAAAAGGTCATAAACCGTGTTCCTTACACATTTGTGGAAAAAATGTTCAATCTACCTAACGAAAACCCCGATTTACTTTTTTTCCTTCGTGTGAATACTTCCTACAAGATGAGATCATCTGATCTATTTTTTGGCTATGAAATCACCACTAGCCAATCAGAACCCAGAAGTTAGGGAACTCAATCGTAGCTCTTCAGTTGAAGAGTATACGTTAAGAAATGGAAACAAAAGTGAAAGTAGTAATGTCTGCTTTTATAATGGGTTTAAACGAGATCAGATTTTTCTCTCTCATATATTAGGTCCTTTATTTGTGTGGCACTGTTGCTGATTTTATCGCTGATGTCACTGAATCAAAAATATCCAGAAAAAAACAAACACATGAGACTTCTCGGAAAGCGTACGTATTAATTAAGCAAGTCCGTTGTATAGCAGAGCTAGCTGGGCTATAACTATAAGAACAGAATGAAGTTTGAGAATACAGATTGAGGTAGTTTTTGCATGCACCCTTATTTTGCGTTCAGGTCATTGACCCTACAAGATCATCAAGATTGTTGACATGATGTAGACCGACGACTTCACTAGGACCATACAACAATCACGTAAAGCCCGGCGTTGTTCATCTCCGGTTATATCTTACAGAAGTAACCCAGTGACGACACGTCTGACTTTTGTGTTTTTATTTATCCTGTCTTATGTAGATAACGAACTCCGTCTTCGGAAGCCTGGACTATCTCTGTACAGTTTTTTCATCTCTCGATGGGGACTACATGATTTATATCTACTCTTGCTCACTCAGAGATACCGTCATTTGGACATTGTGTGTTGAGCACTCATTGGGAACACTGATGCCTTCTTTTGTCCTATCCTGCAGTATGAAACTCGCTTATATCGCGTGCAGCTGAGGCTCATTTCTAGAGGTCGTGTCATTCATTATCTGCCGTTCGTGAACTGACTGGAATCTGTTGCTCTTTTTCTCAGCTCGGTGTTACCGCTGCTAACATGCTAACCAGTTTAGCTATCGTAGAAGACTCAATCCTAGTTCAAAGAGAAGGACTACCGTACAAGTGGATAAAGGTCATTGAAGTATTACGTCTACATTGTCTTGCGTGAACCTTATATACATTGAAGATTTTACCATAATGAAAGATATAAAAGAAGCTGGTTTCCAAAGAACCGATAGTATGGACAGGGACTTTGGATATGAGGACACTAAGCAGCCTAATCAACCGCAGAGCTATTCCGGAAAGATTTTACTGTGTTCCGCCAAGCCGGACAGGTTTACGAGATGAAGGTCAGAGTACAGAAAACACACTGATTTTCTGCAAGAAGTTAATTCTTTTTTTTGTTTCATGTTTGTTGGCCTAAACGCTTTTGACTTATTCCTCTCAGCTCTTCGTGGAACACATGGCCTCAACAGTTGTTCGCCATTTTTCAAATTCGCTGGATGTTCTCTTTATGGTCTCCCGGGAAAGTCCAACACCCTTCAGTTCCTCAAGAAGATTCTGTCCCCAGGTCTGTTTAGGACGTCTCCTTTTCCATCTTTCTTGCGGGCTCACCTACACGCTCTGATATAACCCAAAATGCGCGTCCTTAGATTGAAAGCTGCGTGTCTCGGTCTAAAGATGCTGTATTCCCATACATAGCAAACAAACAGGCTTCACCAAGTTAGAATGTCTTTGCGGGTAGCTGCCGGTAACATGTCGTTCAATCATCACCAGGTGCCGTGCCGGCTGGTGTAGGCGATCATGGATCTCCACAAATCTCTGTCTCAGATCTGCTTCACCAAGTTATAATGTCTTTGCGGGTAGCTGCCGGTAACATGTCGTTCAATCATCACCAGGTGCCGTGCCGGCTGGTGTAGGCGATCATGGATCTCCACAAATCTCTGTCTCAGATCTGCTTCACCAAGTTATAATGTCTTTGCGGGTAGCTGCCGGTAACATGTCGTTCAATCATCATCAGGTGCCGTGCCGGCTGGCGTAGGCGATCATGGATCTCCACAAATCTCTGTCTCAGATCTGCTTCATAAAGTTATAATGTCTTTGCGGGTAGCTGCCGGTAACATGTCGTTCAATCATCATCAGGTGCCGGCTGGCGTAGGCGATCATGGATCTCCACAAATCTCTGTCTCAGATCTGCTTCACAAAGTTAGAATGTCTTTGCGGGTAGCTGCCGGTAACATGTCGTTCAATCATCATCTGGTGCCGTGCCGGCTGGCGTAGGCGATCATGGATCTCCACAAATCTCTGTCTCAGATGGTGACGCTCTTCCGTACCATGAAGTCAGGCTATTCACAGTTTTCTGTCTCTGTCTTCCTCTGTCTCGTCTCCCCTCGATTTTACCGCTTGTTACAATGTGTTCTAAACCTCCATTCATTATCACATGCGCGAATAATGATGATTGTCTCTTTCTTTGTGTCTTGACCTCATTCAACACCTCAACATTAGTCATTTTAGCAGTCCATGGGATTGTCATCATTCTTCTGTAAAACCACTTCTCTGTGGCCCTCAGAGATTTTTCGTTCTGTTTGTTCATTGTCCATGACTCGCATCCGTATATCAATATTGGTTCTATGTAGCACTGTATCTTCTTCTTCTTCTTCTTTGCGTTCGTTCTTTACGACCAATTTTAATCACTCTTTGTGATATGTTTGATTTTTGCCAAGAACGTGTATAGATGCACATTGGTTTGGTAGGCCCCTAAACGCATAGACTTCTACACGTTTAGGACATGTGCATCCGATTTCAGCCAAACCTCCTTAGTCGCCTCTTACGACATGCGTGGCAGGTAACAGTGGTTCTATTCTTTACACCCCAAATTTGGGCCCCGGTAACCACTCGGACGTAGCACTGTATAACTTTCATTCTGATCTCAATTGACAATGACTTGTTGCATATGATCATCATCATCAGGTGCCGTGCCGGCTGGCGTAGGCGATCATTGATCTCGACAAATCTCTGTAGTTTGTGTTTGCTATCAGCGTTGCATATGATACTTCAAATTTTCTGGAACGATGCTTTCGCCTACCCTATTCTGCTCTTTATTTCTGAGCTGCTATCTGATGTTACCAGGGCTTCGTGGTCGCTCAATCACAGTCATGTATACCCGTTGATGTGAACTGACTTTTATGTATGTTTGATACGTATCGCCCGATAACTTATGTTGGCTGTAGCCCGGTTTTATAAAATATAACATTATTTTCGAATGCTCTAGTGTTTCGAAAGTGAATTCGTCTTTGTCCAGCAGTGCTATAATACAAGGGACGCGCGACGTGAGTGGTCTGGTTTCAGGGAATGTCCACTTGAGCTGAACGGATTTATGACTACAAGAGGCTATAGTCTATGGCATGACCGACACCACTATCAGCGCCGGATTAGCCTAGTAGCAGAAGTAGCAAATGCTACGGGCCCCGCGCTTCTGGGGCCCCGCGCCTATGTGACAAAGATGAAAAGGAAAAAAAATAACCAAGATGTTATATCAAAAACACGCACGCTGTCTGAATTTGTTAGTGTCTTGTGTGATGGTGCTGAATCCAAAGAAATGAAGCAGAAAATACAGAAGTCGTATATCACTGTGTAGTAGATGAAGGCAGATGAACTCCAAATATTGTCAGCTCTTATCAAGAGAATTTGGAAGAAAGCCTAGGCGACGAACTTGTGCAGTTCGTTGAAGTGCAATTTTATAAACTTATAATGGAAAATTCATTAGAGTCGTGTTTCCCAAATGTAGAAATAGTCCTACTAATTTACTTGTCTTTATTGATTACTAACTGCAGCGGAGAATGTTCTTTTTCAACATTAAAGCGTATAAAAAGTGAGTTAAGGAACATGATGGGACAAGATCGTCTAAATAACCTCACCTTAATGAACATTGAATGTAATTTACTTAGAGAAATTGATTTGTCTAGTGATATCTCTAAATTTCTTCTTCTTCTCTTCCACCTAAATTTGCTCACTTTAAATTGAAAAAAGCTGTGTTTTATTATTTATTTTCATACAAAACCTAGGGCCCCGCGCTAAAATTTGCTACAGGCCCCCACGCTGGCGTAATCCGGCACTGACCACTATCCATGTATTTAGCCATTTTGACCGTCTGAGTCGACACACTGACTCGCAGTACTATTTAATGTGACGTAAATCCAGGTTACTGGATAGTTCCTGTATATATTGTATAGTCCGTTCAACTTGTCATGCCCACAGATAAAAATTTGTATCTTTGTAACCATTTGATGAAATAACTTGAAAACTTGCATGTGAACTCAAAAACACGTAATCCCAAAGTACTGAGTTTTACAAATTACAAAAACAATGACAAAATACAGCAACGTTTCGACCAACAATGCTGTATTTTGTCATTGTTTTTGTAATTTGTAAAACTACAGTACTTTGATTACGTGTTTTGCCAATCAAATAGTTTTACTGCAGTTCCATATATATATACTGAACATGTGAACTACACATGTTCCCGACGCTACAAAATATTTTTGCCATTCAAACAATCATACCATCTATAAGTTTCCTTCTTTGTGCTATATATTTAACGCCTTTGTTGGCATGGTTGAAGAAAACTCATGTTTACAGTAATTTAATACATTTATGACAAAAATAGCAACATTCAGGGCGAAATTCACGGTTTTTTAAAAGTTCTTGCATTTTTTCGGGCACCATAACGACTCGGGCGTGAACTTGGTAAAGAATTGACGTCATTAGTGCGAGACGGACATTTAGTTAAAGGCGTATATCGAAATTAGTGTGAAGTTATTTTGTAATATTGTTGACTTCTATATTGTTGACAGTCATTGATTTAACATACATAATGAGTTTGAAGTGCAAATTTATTACAATGCAAAAAGTGTCATTAATATTATATGCGCATTTCCGACATTAGTTACGAAAAAACAATAATACAACTATGTGTACATTTCTTGTTTATTTCATGACACCATTGCAGTATCAACATTGGCCCCATGTATGAGCTGGGATATAATACGCCTTTGAATGAGACTTGACATCAAATGTCATATGTGTGCGTTTACTGTAAAAACTAAAATGCTGTATCAGACTTGCCAAATATGCCGCCAACATCAAAGGAAACCGTTATATTACAAAATCCAGGTTTCTATAGCAATTTCTTCCATCAGAAATTTGCGTCGGTATAATTCTAAGATTGTGTGCAAAGTTTCGCTACTGTGGAATATATGGTTTTGCTACAGTTTGCATTGGACTGTGGGCATGAGTTGTTGAACGGACTATAATAGAAATGCGTCCGAGGTAACCCAAAAAAATAAAGTATAAAAGGACATTAATAAATATACTAGTGTAGGATGGACAGTCATTGATTGATACTCAGCGGCCAGTGGTGTCAGAACGCTCTACAACGTGGTCCCAATACTTTTTTTTGTATGTAACTAGGGTGTAGCCAGTTTCACAAAATGTCGGTACATATTGAGTTGGTTTGTTTATTTACTTGATTTAACATTAATTTGGTATTATCAGTCTAAGCCGGCCGTGTGTTGCCGGGGATCAAAGAATAGTGACACTACGACCTACAAGGCATGTTGTAAGAGACGAATGAGGTAGGGGCCTAGGAAGCTACCCTAGTAAATAAAAAGCTTCGCAGAAATCGGATGTGCTGGCCTACTTGTAGGCGCATAACCGGTACAACGTACAATCGCTCTTAGATTCAGATCACATATAAGTCCCATAGAGTGGTTGACAAGTGATCGATATGGGACGTTCTGAAAAGAATATCAGTCTAAATAAAACATACTGTATAACAATAACTTCATTGTTGTATAACAACACGATAATTAGTCAGCGTTGTATGTTAACTGTAGTTAGTTATGCGTGAACATATCAGTAGTAATAGTAAACATCGTGTTAATAACTAAACTTTGACACCATGTTATGTAGCTTAACGTATTTACTACCAGTATTTTTTTTTCGATCCAGAAGCATTTGAGCTGAAAGCTCTTCGGCTCGGTGTCAGGAACATCGTAACCCTTCAGCTTGGTGCCACGAATACCGTAAATCTGGGAACCTGTAGCTTTTCTGCCAGTCCGCGGAGTTGAATCCGCACTTACAGAGGACTAGTCACCCGTAGTCCAACGCGCTACGAACACGCTGGGCACGCGGGCGCTACCAGTATTTTAAGTCCTTATGATCATCATTATCAAATAGCTTGTCCTGAGCAGAACTTTGCCACCCCAACAGTCCTTCGGAATGTCTCTCTCTCGTAGGCTGGATGTCACTCCTCTGCAGCCGTCATGTTCAAACCATCAGTTACATCCTGAATCCATTTTCTCCGTGGTCTTCCTCTTCTTCTCTTTACCGGTATGCTTCCTTCCATGATGGTCTTCTCCAGCCCTTCATGTCTTTTTATATATCCAAAATATCTCAATTTTCTCTTTCTTATTTGTAACATCAGCCAGTTTTCTTTGATTTTGAGTTCTTTCTGGATAGATCTATTTGTTCTCTTCTCTCTCCATGATATATGTGAATAAGAACCGGACAGGAACCCATGATGACCCAGGTCAGGAGGAGAAAAAGGCGATGGGTCGGGCATACCCTACGGAAGACACTGTCGTGTCACTAGACAAGTACTTGAGTGGTACCCATAAGTGAAACGGAAAAGAGGACGCCCTTAACAGACCTGGAGACGAAGTCTTCTTGAGGAACTAAAGAGTGCTGAACTGTCCTGGGAGACCATAAAGAGGACAACCAGAGACTTAGAAGAGTGGCGAAACACTGTTGATGCCCTATGCTCCACGAGGAGCGGAGTGGAATAAGTCTCTGTCCATCCTTCCTTCCTTTCGTTCGATGTAATATTGTCTACATGTTCAATGTTGTCTCTTTTATCCTTTCTTCCTTTCGTTCGCTTGAAATATTGTCTACATGTTCAATGTTGTCTCATGTATGAACTTCACTGTCTTCCGTGTAGTTTTCTGTCGAGTGTTGTTTCGTTAGGCCAGTGAGTTTGCCTCAGTGTGTCAAATTCGGGACAGTCTTGAAGAATGTGCTCTACAGTTTGATGTGCATGTCCACATGCACACATGCTGAATTGCCAATCTTGAATTTTGTATACATGTGGCTGCGGAGTCGATCGTATCCTGCTCTAAGGCGCAGAATGACAACTTGTTCCAATCTGCTCATATTATAGTAATCGTCTTGTGTTGGTATTTGTGGCTTTCTCATTGATTTAATCATCCTTTTCTTTGGTGGTAGGTAACTGGCACATCTGGTTGCTCTCCTGCAGCACATTCCTTGTTCAGTCAGTCTGTTGTTTCATTTCCTGGTATTCCACAGTGAGAGGGTATCCACTGCAAGACGATCCTGCGCTGCTTGGACAGTTTAGACAGTAGAGTTTGTAGACCTGACAAATTTTTGGACTGGAGTGCTGATTTTGCATCAGTCAAAAATACAACAGGTTGAGGATCGAGTCTGATATTCAACAGTTTCTCAGTTGCCACCTTGATTGCCTAAATTTCTGCATCATAGTTGTGACAGAATTTCCCTGTTGGTACTTTAATCGCATCTCTAGCGTTGTTTGGGTATTCTATGTACACTCCTGCTACTCCATTCTTCTCTGCATTTTCTGTTGACCCATCCGTGTATACCCGGACCCAGAGATCAGGTGGGTATTCTTCATCAAGTAAACTGAGAGTGACTGTCTTGCGTTGTATACTGTTCTGCTCATCCTTGTCGAGTATTCCTTTAACTTTTGTCTGGATACATACTTCTGGTCAGTCTCCTCTCTCCAAGGGTTTGCTCTGGCACAGACTTTAGGAAATGCCAATTTTGGTAGGTCTGAAGTTTGCCTGTTCAGTCTTTTAGCCAGATGAATAAAACTGCTTCTTTTCAGCCTCCCCATTGTTAGATTTTGGAATCTGTTTTTCCATCTGGTGGCTTGGCATACTCAGAAACGTTTCTGCCTGCGTCATTACTTTTGTGTCTCTGCGTTCTCTCAGTGCTTGTATCCCCCTACTCTTTCCATCTTCAGTCTCTGTCCATGATATAGTCAGTGTGATACAGTTTGTAAAATCCCCTTAGTCAGACTACAGTGATGCAGACTACTATAAGTACCCCTATGTGGAGGGGGAGTAAACGTTGTCAGTTCTGGTTCACTAATCCTGACTTGTCTTCCCATTCACTTTGTCTTGCGCCTAAAGTCTGCACATCTGGACTCATGAATAGATTATCGTTTAACATAAAGCACTCGCTGTTCGCAAGAGTTATGCAGGATGTTGACCAGTGGCGTACTGGGTCTTCTTCTTCTTTGCGTTCGTTCTTTACGACCAATTTTAATAACTCGTTGTGATATGTTTGATCTTTGCCAAGAATGTGTATACGTTGCACATTGGTTTGGTAGGCCCTAAACGCATAGACTTCTACACGTTTAGGACACATGCATCCGATTTCAGCCAAACCTCCTTAGTCGCCTCTTACGACATGCGTGGCAGGTAACAGTGGTTCTATTCTTTACACCCCAAATTAGGGCCCCGGTAACCACTCGGGTGGCGTACTGGGTCTAAAAATGATGGTTGTCAGAAGACATAGAAAGTCATACTTGGAACTACTAAATCATAACTCCATACCAGAAGAATTACTTTTTGATCAGACTCGGTGGCACTAAACGGCTCAACTTACTTAATCCCGTCATGCCTAGTGACACATGGGGCTTCAGAAAGGACTTTCCATGCTCTCCTGTCCCGTGCAACCTTCAGCGCAGATCCCCACGTCAGAGATGCGGTGTCCAGTTCCTCTTCCATCATGCGCCTCCGCTCCATGTTGTCCGTGGTCTGCCTTTCTTTCTCTTTCCCTCTGGTGTCCAAGTGAGGGCTATCCTTGCAGGCATTTCTTGTCTCATTCTCATAACATGTCCGAGCCATTTCCATCTTCTCTTTTGAGTATGTCATTCATTGCCTCTTGTCTTGTGTCTTGAAGTAGTTGGTTATTGGATATTTTTACTGGCCAAAAGATTCCCAAGATTCTGCGAAGACAAGAGTGGTGGAAAACTGACAGCCTGCTAGTATCTCCTTTGGTCATCCTCCAACACTCCGATCCGAAACGGCTCAACCTTCATCCCTAAATTGTTAAGCAAGGATGCTGAGCCTAATCTAGTGAAGAAAGCAACTACAATGGAACATCTCCATTACATGTTTCCAGAAGACAGCTGGAAAAGAATTTATACAGATGGATCGGCAATGGAGGCAACCATGAATGGTGGAGCAGGCGTGTACATTAGGCACCCAGATGCTACTACTGTGTCACTAGCGGCCCCTACTGGAAGAATATGTTACAAATACAAAGCAGAACTCTTAGCCCTTCTGATGGCAGCACATCACATGAATAAGCTGCAAGCACCTGCAGGCAAGATGGTATTTCTTACAGACACTGTCAGCTATACAAGCCCTGGAGGCTAAATCCGCTGACAACACAGTACAAAACCTAAAAAGAGAACTTGCCCAGCTTTCAGAAAAGGCAGAAATTCACTTGCAGTGGATTCCATCTCACTGTGGCATTGCATGCAATGAGGGTGCCGATGTCTTAGCTAAGGAGGACAGTGTCAAATACAAATTTACCAACCCCTGTCTTTTCAAGAGGTCAAAACCCTCATACAGAGAATATCTGCAGTAGACTGGAAGACAAACACTACTGGATAGGATTATGGAAAAGACTCCTCAAAGACCTAAGCAGAACAGACCAGGTCATTATATTTCGACTATGCACCGGACATTGCAGACTCAACAAACACTTATATAGACTAGGAATAAGTCAAACAGCTCTCTGCCAGTGTCAGCAGACGGAACAGACACTGGAGCATATCCTACAAGACTGTCCTTTCCTGGGTGAGCTGAGAAGTAACATGTGGCCACACCCAGTCGACCTGAAAACTAAGCTCTGGGGAAACCTGACAGACCTGAAGCTGACTGCCCAGTTTGTGGTCCACAGTAAATTAAGCGAATGACCAGAGACCGCTGAAGAAGAAGAAGACAAAAGGAGGGGGAGTACTCTGGGACTACCTATAACTATATTATTATGTGTTCAACAAACGACGCTTCTTCTTCTTCTTTGCGTTCGTTCTTTACCACCAATTTTAATCACTCTTTGTGATATGTTTGATCTTTGCCAAGAACGTGTATAGATGCACATTGGTTTGGTAGGCCCCTAAACGCATAGACTTCACACGTTTAGGACACATGCATCCGATTTCATCCAAACCTCCTTAGTCGCTTCTTACGACATGCGTGGCAGGTAACAGTGGTTCTATTCTTTACACCCCAAATCTACGCCCCGGTAACCTCTCGGGTGACAAACGACGCTCTATATGAAAGACACCACTCAGTGAAGCTCTTATTTTAGAGCTATCTGGATGTGTTCTTAAAAACTCTCGTATTGAATGGCTAGGCAATGAGTGCCGTAAGGAATAAGGGTTTTTGATTAAAATCCTGTGTTTGGTCATTTTTGGAAGCTCCCAATACTTGTTTTCTTTTCTTTCTCGAATCCTGTATGCCTCACAGCGCCAGGTCAGGAAGAGATTTCTAAAACGGGCCCTAGTATGCGCTTCGTAGATAGTCTCTTTCGTCGCCTCTGTTATCTCTGAGGTCCATCTTTTGCGTGGCCGGCCTTTTGCTTTGTACCCATTGTATCGGAGCAGCATTGCTCTTTGGGTGCACTGTCTGATGGTAATCTGCTTACGTGACCGAACCATTTAATTTGTTGTTTCTTGATGAAGTCTAGTACTGATGTTGTACCCACTTTTTCCTGATGTCTTCATTTCTCAACCGGTCTCTTCTTGTTACACCCAGCATTCTGCGTAGACACTTCATCTCTGTTGTGACTAGTTTTCTTCTATCGTTTGTTGTCAGCGTCCAGGTTTGGCACTGGTAACATAATGTGGGGAGAAAGATTGTGTTGAACATTGCTCTTTTTGTGTTCATAGTGACGTGTTTGCATCTTAAAATTGGCGCCATTTGCCCTATCATTTGATTTGCTTTGTTGCATCTGTGTTGAATTTCATTAGTTATTCTTCCATTTGCTGAAAAATGCTCCCCAGGTACGTGAAATCTTTTGCTTGATTTAGTAGATGATTATCGATGGAGATGTTGGTAGTGTTTTCCTCTCTGGCGAATGTCATTACTTCTGTTTTGTCGATGTTAATTCTCATGTTGTATTCGTTACATGCTAACTGGAGTCTGTTGATGTGTTGTTGTAGCTGTTCTTCTGTTGTTGATATGATTGCCTGATCGTCTGCAAAAAGAAATTCATTTCAGAGTTCTCCGAGGTTGTTTCCTTCGCTGGTGTTAGCTATTTTACAAATGTGGTCAATGTACGTGATGAATAGCAGCGGGGATAGTACGCAACCTTGTCTTACTCCTGACCCTACGTGAAACTTTTCTGATAATCCTGTATTTGTTCTAATCGTACATTGGCTGTCAGTATAAATGTTCTTGCAAAGGTTGATTAGGTGTTCATTAACCCCATAGGTTGTTAGTATTTTCCACAACTTGTGCCTATCTACGCGGTCGAACGCTTTTTCCTGATCTACAAATGCAACGTGTAAATGTTTGTCGGATTCGATAGTCCTTTCTACTAACTGTCTGAGGGCGAATATTGCGTCTGTACAGCTTTTGTTCTTCCTGAATCCCATTTGGGAGTCATTAAGCTGTGGCTCGATGATGTGGCGGAGCCTTTCTCAAGTATTTTGCAGAATATTTTCCCAGTGTGGCTCAGTAGAGCTATGCCTCTATACTTTGTACAGTCCTCTTGCTACCTTTCTTCTTCCAGATGGGAACAATTGTAGCATTCCTCCAATCTTCTGGTGTTTCTTGTGTGATCCAGACTTGGTTGAATAGTCTATGGAGCCAGCTGATTCCTACCTCTTTAGTTGCTTTGATTAGGTCGGCCGGGATATTGTCTGGGCCTGGTGTTTTATTAGGTGGGGCCATATTTACAGCATTTCTCATCTCTGATAGTGTTATGCTTGGTTCTACTTCTGAAGTTACATTTACTGTGTGTTTTTGAGTGTTCGGTTGGTCCTCTTGTTGTAGGTTGAGAAGTTCACTAAAGTATTGTCGCCATCTGTTCATTATCATTTTGGATCATTAAGAGCTTGGTCGTTTTCATCGTTAATAATTTCAGTTGGGTCATATTGTTCTTGTCTTTCCCGCATAGCTTTAATTTTCTTGTAAAAATGTCTTGTTGAATTTTTGTAGTCTGAATTTAATGTTTCGCCATAATCTTGCCATGCTTGTATTTTAGACTTCTTTATTATCTCCTTGGCTTGTTTTCTAGCTGTTCTATACTCAGTGAGGTCGTTTTGATGTTTGTTTTTTGCCCATAAGTTGTATCTGTGTTTTTTTTCCTTTACCGCTAGTTTTACTTCGTCATTCCACCAAGTTGTGCTTTTGGTCGGGTACCTCTGTATTTTGCTGTTCCGCATGTTTCTTTGGCTGCTTCTAATAAAGTTCTCTTAAATACTGTCCATTCTTCTTCTACTGACTTGCTTTCTTCAGTTAGTTTAGCAAAATTATCTGTGACTCTTTGAAGATATGATTCTTGTGTGTTGACATCTGTTAATTTATTGATTTTGTTTATCTCTTTTGTAGTCGTGTGTTGCCCTCTGGTACTCTTCTTGTGTGTTGACATCTGGTACTCTTCTTGTGTGTTGACATCTGGTACTCTTCTTGTGTGTTGTCCTCTGGTACTCTTCTTGTGTGTTGACATCTGTTAATTTATTGATTTTGATTATTTCTTTTGTAGTCGTGTGTTGCCCTCTGGTACTCTTCTTGTGTGTTCTGATAGTCATAACTACCGCTTTGTGGTCCGTGTCTATGCATAAATTTGGTATAGCCCTAGCGTCTACCACTGACCTTCTTTTGATCTTTTGACTAGAATGAAATCTATTTGGCTCTTGCAGTCTAAGTTGTTCCATTTGTACCAAGTATAAATGTGTGATTGCCGGTGTTGAAATTGTGTGTTGGTAATAATTAGGTCGTGCTGGTTACACAATTCCAGAAGTCTTATGCCGTTTCCATTTCTCTGACTAGTGTTGTCTCCGAAGTGTCCAATACTTGTTTACTATCTGTTTATTGATCATGTTCATTGATCCCGGTGCTACTCACCAAGCTCTTAAATCTCCTTATTCTCTATCTATAACTATACAACTTTCATTCTTTCTTCTTTTGTCGTCACACTGCTACTGGGTTGTTGCCCAGTGTCGTGGTTTTCTGTTTTTGTCTTGCGCTATTCTGGTGGCTTGTGTGATTGTTATTTTTGCTCTTTCACAGGATTCTGTTACGCCATCTAACCATCTTTTCCGTGGTCTTCCTCTTGCCTTCTTTCCCGATGTTCTGTTGTAGAAGACTGTATACTGTGGAGTTTGGATGCATTCTTATTAAGTGGCCAAACCACTTCATTCTTTGTTTATCTATGTAATTCAAGCACGGTTTTGTGCCAACTTTCTTTCTTATGCTGATGTTGGTGATTCTTTCTTTTCTTGTGTTGTTGGTAACTTTTCTCAGGCAACGCATTTCACATGTAGTTATTTTTGTGACTGCGCTTTGCTCAATGTCCATGTTTGGCTCTGTAACACAAAGTAGGTATAAAAATGATGTTGATCATCTGTTGCCTAGCTGCCTGTGACATTTTTGGGTGCCTTAACAACTTTCATTTAAAGGGGTATAATCCAGTCTATTTTGTTCAAATTTGAATGATTTTTGTGGCATTATTAGTACCCTTGTTAAATGAATAATTAATACCTGTTATCTTCTGCTTCTTCGAGCGCTTCATATCGGTCACTTGTTAAACTACTCTTTGCGGTTTGTATATGATCTGAGCCTACACGCACCTCTGAAGTCTGAGAAGGTACGCCTGTATGGCGAGGGACACTGATAAAAATGAAAGCACACCTTCACGCAGAAATCAATCAGAAGCGCCCTTCTAGACGCTCTGACTACGCCTGAATTCATAGCGGGCGAAAGCAAAAAAGGAGAAGCCTAAAAGCGATTGTACGTTATGCCAGTTATACACCTACAAGTAGGCCCTCACTTCCGATTGTACGTTGTGCCAGTTATACACCTACAAGTAGGCCCTCACTTCCGATTGTACGTTATGCCAGTTATGCACCTACAAGTAGGCCCTCACTTCCGATTGTACGTTATGCCAGTTATGCACCTACAAGTAGGCCCTCACTTCCGATTGTACGTTATGCCAGTTATGCACCTACAAGTAGGCCCTCACTTCCGATTGTACGTTATGCCAGTTATGCACCTACAAGTAGGCCCTCACTTCCGATTTGTGCGATGCTTTTTATTTACTAGGGTAGCTCTAGGCCCCTACCTCACTCGCCTCTTACGACATGCCTCGTGGACCACAGTGTTGCTACTCGTTGTTCCTCTTGTGGACCACGACAACACACGGCCGATTTTTTTATATTAAAATAGAACGTATATGTTAGCTGCATACTGTAATAATTTGGAACTTCTTTAATATTTTAAGTTCTAACCAGGAGAGTACTTCGTATATCACTGACAGAAAAGAGAATAAATAGATCTACCCAGAAAGAACTCAAAATCAAAGAAAACTGGCTGATGCTACAAATAAGAAAGAGAAAATTGTAGTATTTTGGATATATAAAAAGACATGAAGGGCTGAGAAGACCATCATGGAAGGAGGCATACCGGCAAGAGAAGAAGAGGAAGATCACGGAGAAGATGGATTCAGGATGTAACTGATGGTTTGAACATGACGGCTGCAGAGGCAGGACATCTGGCCTATGAGAGAGAAATTCCGAAGGACTGTTGGGGTGGCAAAGTTCTGCTCAGGACACGCTATTTGATAATGATGACCATTTTAAAATTATTGTCCACGAGGGCTCACTTCATTAGAATAACTTTGTCTATAGAATAACCATTTAGAAACCACTTTTATGACCGTGTATCAACGCAAGTATGTGCGTCATTGTGTAGTTTAAAGTGATTCATCATCCGATAGCTGGTCCTGAGCAGAATTTGCTACCCTTCAGAATTTCTCTCTCTCATAGGTCAGATATCTGCAACCGTCATGCTCAAATATCATCAGTTATATTCTGAATCCATCTTCTCTGTGGTCTTCATCTTCTTTACGGGAGTGATCTTTCCATAATAATCGTCTCTAACCCTCTGTGTCTTCTTCTTTGTCGTCACACTGCTACCAGGTTGTTGCCCAGTGTCGTGGTTTTCTGTTTTTGTCTTGCGCTGTTCTGGTGGCTTGAGTGATTGTTATTTTTGCTCTTTCACAGGATTCTACTATGCCATCTAACCATCTTTTCGTGGTCTTCCTCTTGCCTTCTTTTCCATGTCTCCGTGTCTGATATCCAAAATATTTCAATTTTCTCGTTCTTATTTGTAGCATCAGCCAGTTATCTTTGATTTTGAGTTCTTTCTGGATATCTCTTTGTGCTCTCTTCTAGTCTCTTATATTGATTATTATGTGAAATTTTGATACTTTCAGTCTATCACATTCTATTTCAAGAGCCGCTGTAGCGTAGTTGTTAGTGAACTCGCTTCGCAAGGCTGGTGGTCTGGGTTCAGCTCCACAATGCGCATGGAATTTTTCCCGACCGCGACGGTTTCTCAGGTCGACCAGCCTCAACTGGGTACCAGACATGCTCTGGGAAAGTAAAGGCGGCCGGCGTGATGCTGACCACATCACCCATCGTGTGCCGACGGTCAATGAAAATACAGGCCTAACACTGTATTGACCTATATACCACGAGGTATGAAAGGGTTCCTTTACTTACATTCTATTTCACTACTCATGTTGTTTTCGTTCGCTCTTCCTAGCACATGAAATCCTCCACACCGCTTTCTTCTTCTCTGAACCCCCCTTGAAGCATAAGGCATCAACAAACTTCCTCCAACCAGATCTGTCTTGAGCAAGCCAGCATAGTTCATTCCAGGTATTTCCCGCTTCTTCTCTTTCTCTGTCTAAGAAGCAGCAAAGAGTACCCACGGAAGTTGAGCCGAGAGATGGTAGGACAGAGTCTCTGTGACGTAGAGGAGTTGCTAGTGCCAAAGGTACCATGTTCGCTTTCTCGTGGAGTCTTCTGGATATTTTTCCAGAGATCCCCGAACTCAGTGTAGGTGAGATCGAGTTCCTAGTCCTATCGGAGACGGACGATAAAACGTAGGTTCCGTGTTCAATTTGAGCACGTAAAAGAACCCCTAGCAGTTAAAAATCGAGAAGATGAGGCTGGAAAGCCGCTGCCCAGCAAAATGAGGAACCTTGTCGGTGCTACAGAGTTCGTGCACTGCAGCTGAGATCTTCCTGTGTAAGAAAGGGATCGGAGCATACGTGGTTACCTACTGAAGTGCAATCATGATGGTCAATCAATCAATCAATCAATCAAGGACATGAGACTATACGACCAGTGAATCTGCGAAAAACCGGACCCTTTCTTCATTTCATCGACTAGATCGAAGAAAAAAATGGCTATCGTTTACAAATGTAAAATCGTATAGTCCTCGTGAAAATAACTAAATTAGCGACCTAAAAGCTTCATAATCGAAATAATTTGTCGACATCTTCTGTGTTGAAAACAAAATAATTCTCCTCTAACCGGAAGTAAACTGACTTTTCAAAAATCCGTATTATTTGAAAAAATATCTTACCCAGGGTATTTTATAATTAATATAATACTGGCATGATTGAACGTTGGGTTTGAGCCTATAAATATTAAAGTAAGTCACTTGTTCCCCTCCCCATCCTCAATTCTTTGGCTGAATATATGTAGCAGCTGTAAACGAACCTAATGTCACTTGTCAAGCTCGAACATGTTAGTCAGTTATAATAATTATGATTAACTCAGATGAGATTAACAGATTATTATATTAATATTATCATTATGATCATGATGTTATTATTGATTGTTTTTTTTATGTATAAGAACAAGAAGATTTGTTTGAACTGTTAGCCAACTTACTTTATGTATTCCTTATAAGTTCTACAATTTTGTGCACCTTGGCTTTCAAAGTTTTAAACTGAGCCCATACTCAATACTGACAATATGAATATATTCTTCTTTGCGTTCGTTCTTTACGACCAATTTTAATCACTCTTTGTGATATGTTTGATCTTTGCCAAGAACGTGTATACTTTGCACATTGGTTTGGTAGGCCCCTAAACGCATAGACTTCTACACGTTTAGGACATGTGCATCCGATTTCAGCCAAACCTCCTTAGTCGCCTCTTACGACATGCTTGGCAGATAACAGTGGTTCTATTCTTTACACCCCAAATTTGGGCCCGGTAACCACTCGGGCGATGAATATATTAATATATATTTCTTTTTCAGAAAGCCATTATTAAAGTCGGCTATCTGTACTGTATCGCATCTCTCTCTCGTGTGCCCTTTAAAAACCGATTGTGGCACCACAGGCCCTAACTAACTCATGTTGACCATGCCAAGTTTTCCTATATTAAGACTTTAACGTCTATACTATCTCTTTCAGGCAGCTCTAACCAGTTTTTCCATATATCGTTAATCATCTATGCATCCAAATATCTTCTCCATATATTTCTAGGCTTCTTTCACTTTCCCTGTGGTGAGTCAGGACTCAGAGAGTGGTGTCCAGGAAAAGGCCATTATTGTTATATTTCTCTTGGGTTTTCTCAAGGTGTGTTCTATCCATTATTCCGCGTCTTTTCTTCTCATCTTGGTTCACTGGGATCTGTCTGTTCTCTCCATAAGCTCCTCAGTTGTGACCCTGTCATACCACTCCATCCCGCTATTCTGCGGAGATGCCAGTTTACAGTCTATTTTGATTATTTTAGTCGCTCTTCATGTCTCTGACCCATTCAGTACAACTGCTTTAAATCAGAATTGATTATTCAAATTGGTGTTCAATATTTGATTTGTTTTAAACTGCAATAAATATTCTAGTGAGATGAAAACTTCTTGTGCCATCTGTATTGTTATTCTGACATCTCTATCTGTTCCTCCTTCTTTGTCTACATTGCTGCCCAAGTATGTGTATGATTCAACCTCTTGAAGTGGGGTTTCACTCGGGGAGAACAGGTTGTCGTTTACTTCATTATTTCTCATCATACTTGTTTTTCCCTTACTTTGACCTGCTTATATTCTTTCTTTTCTTCTTCTTTGCGTTTGTTCTTACGACCAATTTTAATCACTCTTTGTGATATGTTTGATCTTTGCCAAGAACGTGTATACGTTGCACATTGGTTTGGTAGGCCCTAAACGCATAAGACTTCTACACGTTTAGGACACATGCATCCGATTTCAGCCAAACCTCCTTAGTCACCTCTTACGACATGCGTGGCAGGTAACAGTGGTTCTATTCTTACACCCCAAATTTGGGCCCGTAACCACTGGCGGTATATTCTTTCATAAGTTTTGAGTTGTACATGTGTCAATATAAAGTGATGGACACTGTCCATATGTGATCCTTTTTCATAGCATTAATGTTGTACATCAAGGGAATAAGGCTCTTCTTAGAACCCCATGGGAAGCAACAGAGCCAATTAATATGGTAAATAAATAGACAGTAAATCAATCAATATTATTTTCATTGAATAAAGTACATATTTTTTTTTATTGACCGTCGGCACACAATAGGTGATGTGGTGAACATCACCCCAGCCGCCTTTGCTTTCCAGTTACCCAATTAAAGCTGCATTGACCTGAGAGTGGAAAAACTCTACACCCACTGTGGAATGGAACCCGGATAACTAAATCTAAGAAATTTTAACTTGTAATCTGTGTTTAAAATATGACAGCAATATCTGTTTATATGTCCTCCACAGAGACAGACGATGGAGCCAACCAAAAATGTTATAAAGGAAGTGTTACGAGCTGCACACCAATTTCATAACAACAGCGCCCAGCTGGCATATCTGCTCCGGCAGTTAGAGGCTAGTATTCATTTTTGTTTTTGCTTTAAAAATAGTAATTTGAAATTGTTAATAAAAAATGAAAAAAGTGAAGGTCGGATAGAGATTTTTATAACAAGCTGCGCAAGTAATCACATGCAGTAGACATTTCGGAGTTTGAGGCCTCCTTAGGAAAATAATTTCTCGGTGTGTACATGGTACACAGTTGGACTACAGGGAACCCTTATCCTTTACTTGCACCTCTTAAGTCAAAATAAGGCTCGCCTGAAGGATGAGGGACATTGGTGATAACGAAAGCAAGCCTTCAAACAAAAATCAGTCAGAGGGGCCTTATTAGGTGCTCTAACTACGCCTAAATTCATAGCGAACAAATATTTAGTGAGGAAGAAATTGTGAAAAAGTGCTAAGGAAGTTATCTAGAAAAACTGGTTTAAAAATGTGTCACTGTTAGCAGGATGCACCAATATATGCTCAGTTCTTTACAGTTACACAGTATCTCCAGCAGCAGAATTCAAAAGTTCTCAGGAATTCAGGTATCCATATTAGTTCTTGGAGGACTGGTAAGTTAACTCTATCAGAATTTGACTGTTGTACATAAATGTTTGGGTTTCTATGGCTAAGTGGTTAAGCCTTTATCTTGCATTTCGAAGATTGTTGGTTCGAATCTGGACCATGCCATTGTGTTCATGAGTGCATTTTTTCCAGAGACCCCTAGGATTGTTGCCAGAACAATGAACTTCATGCTATGTGCAATACTCTCGACAGGTCGC